>BFEA01000710.1:289054-302726 GCA_003427395.1 Chara braunii | reverse complement strand
TTCAAGGACACCTGCCTTATCACTGATTAAACCTAACATTCTTTTCAGTGGTAAGAGTAAGCAAGGACCCTTGGACACCTGCCTTATTGAGGGCTAGCCAGTGATAAGAGTAGTAGGGGAATCCTGTCTTATCAATGACTAGTCCGATATAAGAATTGTGAGGTTTCAAGGACACCTGCCTTATCAATAAACATCCTAGGGCTTAATCAGTGATAAGAGTAGTAAAGATCCTTGGTCACCTGCCTTATTGAGGGTTAGTCAGTGATAAGAGTAGCAGGGGAATCCTGTCTTATCAGTGACTAATCTAATATAAGAAGTAGTGAGGTTTCAAGAACACCTGCCTTATCAATGACTAGCCATAGGATAAGCCTACAGCTAAATGTGCTTAGGCACACAGGGGCCAAGGCCTACTGAGTTGTCTTTGTCAAACAAAGCTCCAATAAAAGATGAAGATGTCTTGAATGGTCTGCCGTACCGCCGCTAACTTTCTCCACAATCTCCATTGTTCAGTCCTAACTAACTATCTCTGATTCTACTGAGAGGGGATAAGTGAGACCATGCCTCAGAGAAAGACTATTCATTCATCTGATTCCTTTCCATGAGATTATTTCCATAAGTTGGATAAATGAGGTGATCATGTGTGTTGGGAGAAGGAAAGGGACCTCAGATAGGATAATCCCAAAAGGGATAAGAATGAGATAGTGAAAAGGAGTATGGAGAATTGTCGTGACGGTAAAAGGGAAGTGAATTGTTATTCACAACCTGAAGCGAAAGGGCAACAGCCCAAACATTTAGTTAAGGATAAAAGTCAGACAAAGGATATAGAGTCTAGAAGGAACTTTCTAGATCTCAGTAGGGAAGAGGGATGTTAAGCTTCTCTTGGACTGTGTTGTGTCTACAGGTTTCGACACTTCGGAGAACTTACGGGGAAATCTGTAAGAGCAGCAATTCTGTTATCTCTGGATAACAGGTCGGTAGAATTCTGACTCAACTTCCACCCATGGCTTGACACCCACACCTAAGATAAGACCTAAGAAGGGAACAGATAAATCTCCCCCCTGTATCTATGCCTAAATTGTCCAAATCACACTCAGGAGTCTTCAAAATGTGTGGGGCTGGGGTAAAATGGAGTCGGGGTTAGAAATGAATGTTGTTTTCAAGGGTTTGGGGTGTGAGTGGCATGCTGTAAGTGGGTTAAAGGTTGACGCTTGTAGCGCATTCTATGTCTGCATTTGTATGTGTGTATGTGTTTTCCTGCGTCTGCGCAGGTGTTGGACATTTGTACTGTCTCCTACGTTTGGGATCTTCTGGATATTTAGGCAAAGGGGCACGACAATCGTAAAAGTGAGGTCCACCGCTCAGTCAGCTCCCCTGATTTACATACATACATTTATATATATACATATAGTTATGAATAGGATCGTAGTTGGTCGGGTTCTGAAAGCTATTTGTTTAGGCTTCTGTTTGAGAATAGGAGACCACAAAGGGGATCGACCCTGACAYTCTCACATGATGAGCAAAGTAAACGTTGAGTCATTGTCATAGTTAGTTAAGCGTGGAAGACTGTCCGAGAAGTCGACCTGATTAGAAAGTCGGTCTTGAGAGTTAGCACCTCGGGGCTCGACATACGGGTCAGTCTTAAGGCGTTCTACCGCGCGTATGCCTATGCTACGACGATCGAGAAAACGCCCTCGGTTGGCCTACCTCTGCGATTGCAKGTAAAAGCCTTCGTATGTGGGTCAGTAGCTCAGCAGGGATACGCCCACATAAGGGATGGTGACAGCTCCCGCAGGTGGAGGTATGTATGTTGTACCTCGCGGGACCCTAACTTGTCATAGGGAGTCGCGAGAGGTATAGCACGCGCGCACGGTCGGAGTTGGTATCGAGTAAAGTGACAAAAAGAAACTCCTGCGTGACACGACCGTGAGGTCCAACACCAAAAATATAACTTTGGGTCTGGGTGTGGGACCGCCGCGCGCGACACCGGGCACCTAGAGCGAGGGAGGGGAGAGGATGTGTTAAGGAAACAACACGGGTTGAAGGAACTACGCCGACTATCCCACGAATCCAAAAAGTCGAGGAAAGCCAAAGTGGCCAGGAACAGACAGAAAATCGTGACGACACCCAGACAGAAACTCGAAAAGCTTCCGGAGCAGTCGCAGCGGCAAGACATCTATCAAAGGCCTGAACTGGACAGCAACCCCTACGAAGAACACACACACCAGGCAAGATCACGAAACATAGCAATAAAAATCGTTAGGGGATCGACATATCAATGGCAAGAAAAGGTCATGCAACCAACGACGAAGTGAAGAATGAGAATGAAACAAAGGGGGGAGGAAGGGGGGGAAATACAGGAGAGGAGTGGGGGAAGAGAGCAGAGGAAAGAGGAGGCGAAAGATTACCAAATCAGCCAAGCGGCCCCAAAGTGTCGACGAAACCAGTGTAAGGGGGGAGCAGAACATTCCCTAAAGCTTTTTCGCCAGCGCCTGCAAGACTGGCTCATCGGGGGAGAGATGCCCCTCGGTTATCGTTCTCAGATGGGAAAAACAGGGGAGATAAGCAATGAGGTGACAGGGGAGAAGGCGATACTTAAGCACGAGCGAGGAGGAGGGCAGGGGGAGGGTGGAGGGGCAAGGGGAGGATAGAACACGTTACCGTAGACGAGCTAGAAGCAGCAGCTGCCATAGGAAACTTCGAATCTGAGGAAGCTGCGAATGTGTCACGTAGGACGCCGAGATCTCAACCGGAGTCAACCAAGGATTCACCAAGAGGAGGAGGATGGTAAACACAATCAGGGGGGTATGACAAAGGAGGAACTCCGGACCAAAACAACGGGCCGCTCATAGAACAAATCCCCGGATCCTTGGAGCAGCAAGCTCCACAGCGCGGTCATGAACCAGCGTCGAGTTTGGGAGAACCAAACAGAGCGCTCAGTGTGTACGCGAACCTGACGAGATGCCACAATCAGAACTCGAATGGGTTGCGAACACGACTGCACGCGACGCTAAGGAAGGAGGACAACTATAGTCGACTAAAACGATATATATACCTGACGCAGGCACAAGCACATGGAAGGACTATACCGCATCCGGAAGGACCGATTGCATCGAGAAATCGCCGAAAATAGGAACACAAAGCACTGAGGGTCCTCGTAAAACTGGCCAGATCCAGGGGGGTAGAGGCTTTAGCTAAATGGCGTGGTCGGAGCATCCAATTGCGTTCCGCAAGTATGCTGCGAAAAACATCAACCCTGACCACAAGGGATAATGCCACACGGTAGTGGAGAAATTACCCATACTATAATAATATACAAAGAAGGTAAAAGTAGGCATTTCAGAAAAAAATTTGATTTTTCTCTTTATTTTACTTTTTTTCTTTTTTCTTTTTTTATCTTTTTCACTTTTATTCTTTTTTACTTTTTTTCTTTTCTTTCTTTTTTTCATCTGCCAATGTATATGTATATATAGTGGAGTATATGTGTGTGTGTGTGTGTGACCCTCCCCTGTCCCGCTGAAACGGGGGGCCTGGGAGGCGGGCAACGGGTACCCGCCACAAAGGCCAGGTACCCGTCAGCCACCATTCCAGTCCCCATGAGGGAACCGAAATGACTTATTATGCACACACACGAAAAGCACACCCCCAAACTGACACATGGCACCCCAGAAAGCAAGGCAAACCGCAAAACATGCCTTAAGTCAGGACAAAAAATTCATACCTTAAACTCCAGGATGGTGCGTTCCACATCAACACGCGGAGCCATGAAATGCTCAGGTGAGTTAAGGACCTTAAAAACACACCTGAGGCATTTTTTCAACCCAAAGCCATTGGCTACCATGTCTTAGATAACGTTCAAAATTTCGGATGCCGCAGTCAGAGGTATAGTGCAGAGAACCAAAATTAAAGCGACCTGGGGGATAATGAGGTTCAAAGATTGTTGTTCATGCCTGTTTGATTGATACTTGACGTATTTTACAATAGGAAAGTCAAGTCCCCTTCTCTTATCGAACTTGGTCGTACAAAACTCACCAGTGGACTCAGAGAGAACTGTGATCTCAGAGTTCAGAAACTGGGCTTTTAAACCATAAATGTCTCCGGAGTGACTGATCAAAAACACCTCAGTCCGATTCTTTATCTCAATCAGATGAAGAGGATATAAGTGAAAAATATTGGACTTGCAGCGTTCCTGCGCAGGGTCGAGAAATTTCAAGATGGACGGATTATTAACACAATGAAGATCATCGATGTATCTAAACGTATGCTCGAACATGGGAAGGACATGGAGGGCCCCATTGTCGATAATCCTCATAATGAGAGACAATTCATACTTGAAAAAATAAATGGTGCACCAAGATGGGGAACAGGGCAAACCCATAGGAATACCTTGGATTTGCCTTTAAATCTAACCCCCAAACGAAGTAAAACTTCTACCAAGGACCCACCGCATCAGTGAAAACGCATCATTTCTGCTCAAAAGGATAGTGGAATCAGCGACAGCAGAAGCATTCTTTTGAAGGGAGGAGATAACATCACCATTCCTCTTGAACCTGCATCTAATAAGCGAGCCTGATTTGTTTTTTTCAGCAATTTTCCATGCGATATCGAAAAAGAACTGAATGGCAGCCGGGAGACTGTCCACATCATTGTCAATAGGGATCGTTTCGAAGCAGCGAGTAATATCCGCAGAGAACACAGAATAGACATGCATAGGGATATTGTAACAGTAGTCTTGGACAGCATCAATGGGCCACCAAATCGACGTGTTAAGGCCGTGAAAAGAACGTAAGCCGTCGGTGAGCTCCTTGCATCCGGATTTCACTAGGGGAATGAGAAGTTTGATGATGGAATCACAGATCAAAGCAGCAGGGGTCAAGAAGGAGTCCGTAGCGTTAGTAAGCCATCTGAACGTGATTTTATGGTGGTTGAATAGTGCCATAATATAGGGGAAGTTCCTCTGGCCGAAGGGAATCTTTTTTGAAATGTGAGCGAGTTCAGATTCGGCCTCAAGGAAGATAGAATCAGGGGAAGAGTGTATACTCTCAAAGTCCGCACTACTCAACCTCTCGAGAGCGAGTTTTCTGATAAGGTGTATACAGGTGAAAAATGGAGAATTACTGGCCTCATCCGTACCGCTGATGAAAAATTTGGAAGTTAAAAAGTCACACTCACTTCTTGTAGAATGCAGCGACATGAGAGAGGGAGGGTCCCGGTGCTTGGGGAGGGAAGAGAAGTGGGATTTTATTTTTTCAGAGACGAAATTCCTACTTCTGCTCAAGGCAGGGGTAGGAACAAACATTCTGGAACAAACAAATTGCAAAATCTTATCCCAAGCCAAGAGGAACTCAGTCAGGGTCAGCGCATAGTTTCTCGGTTGGATCGGAATGTGATTCAGGCCTTTAGATGGTAGAGAGGAAACCTGTCTAGTGCTTGAAACAGAAGTGTCCAAAGTAACCACATGGCGAGAGCCAGTTGGAAAAGGTTGCGGAAAACTGACCGACTCCGGGAGATGAAAGGGTTTAAACCTTGGAGTCGAACAGGGACAAACCACAACATCCGCGCAAGTCATGACCCACTGTTCTAAAACAAAGTCTCTAAATACCACCGCTGGTTTATACAAGAATGCTTTCAAAAAACGACAATACGACCACCCAATGACAATTGAAGACAAAAGGATAATCGCACAAGGGGGGAAGAAAAACTCGAAAGCCTTCTCAACGATGGCGCGAAAATCAACTCCATCCATGGCTTTATTGGCATAATTGATGTGGACATAAGAGTCAGCTTTTGCTGGCTCTGCACCCAACCACTTATTTCTCCCCGATTCATCCTGAATGATGCGCCCATCCTGTAGAAATACAACCAATACAAGAAATTACGACCAGTTAAGTGGAAAACAAGGACACCCTGGTGGAAGTCTTGTTCCTAGGGCTGCGTCTCAGATATTTCATTGAGACAGAATTCGCAGACTTCGATTGCACAGTAACGGAAGACGACGGGGGAGTACATTGCACCAGGGGGGAGGAGGAAACGTTTGTCTCATCATCAGCACGTGCTACGCTCACAGGCCTGACATAATATGACACGATGGTGTTGGTCTGCTGCTTGGGCGGAGCCTCCTCTCTCGCCCTCTTTTTCGATCTCTTCGCAGGGGTCTTCAAATACCTGTCCGGGAGCATTAAGCTTGCCATTTTTCTCGGAAACTTCCTCACCATGAGGGCCTCGTCATCCAAAATCGTCTCCTGTCTTCTGACAGGGTTGTCGATTATGGAACAGGCCATCTTCTGCATGATAAAGCGCATGCGCCAGAACACCACAGACGAGAGCACAGGCGCCCTCCACGTAGTCTTCATGAAAGTCCTCATGGCCCTCATACGGGCTCTTAATGATGGAGCAGCCGGGAAGAGGAATTCCAGATTGGCCAAGAGATACCACAACACATGATCGAACCATGTGATGTTCGTCCTGCAATCCTTCTTACCTTGCTCAACACAACGACATTTGAGGTAGGGCCTGCCCACGTTCCAGATGCGCTTAAGCTCTGAAAGTGGTTCAACAACTTTCGGGGTACAGAATCCACGAACGGCTAGAGTGCACGAGGATTCATTGCACTTCAGAGGGTCAATGTAACCCACGGTTGGAAGCTTCATTGCGTCAGTTGTGAGCGGATATGCACCCTTGATAAGGTCAGTATTCTCACCCAATGCATTGCCATAGCACAGCTCCATCTCGGCAGGGGAGAGAGAAGCCAAGAACCTATAGGCGTTAGGACTAATAGGGGCCGAATGATTGAATGTGTCCAGATCCCAGAGTTTATCATCCAAACCCCGAGACTTGGCTTCAATGTACCTGGAGGGAAGGAGGGGGAGGAAGACATTCCTGTAATATTTACCGACTTCTCCTCTCCTGGACTTCGTTAAACCCAAAACTAGACTCTCCCTGGACTCAGAGACAAATTTTTGATGGAAGATCCTTTCCTCTTCGGTAAGCTCAAGGTCATCCTCAGAGTCATGGTCGGGCATGCCCTGCTCCTGGAGTGGAATAGAGACCAGTCCCTCGTGAAACGCAGACCTAACCCCCCAAAGATCCACAAACACTTTTTCTTTCATCGCCACCTTATCTAAAATTGAGCCCCTCGTCATACGATCCTCAATTAATACCGATTCTGCGCCCTCAACAACATCCTTGGACAGCTCAGGAAAGAGATCCTTGTCATACGTGGAACAACACAGAATGTCAGCCCAATCATTAAAAGACAGGACAGCGATGAGAGGAGGGAATTGGGGAGGGGCATCGACCGAGTTGGCCCGCAAGAACTCCATAACTCTGGGGCCGGCCACAACGATTAACGTTTGAGCCGGGCGGGAAGGAGCTTTAAACTCATCCAACCATGCGAGGTCGTTCCGCACGAGGTCTTAATACCAACCATTCCGGGTCAAGGATGGCTTCTGCACACATCAAACAACAGGGAATATGAGAACCAAGAACCGGACTACCGGGATTAAAAGCAGTCGGCAACAAGATCCAATATTCGAGCTTCCATGGGTATCGTCTATTGAACCAGCACATCCAACATCAAATGCCCTGATGCCCCGGCCTCTCAGACTTGACAAGGAGGAGTAGACCCCCCTGATGGCAAACCGGGAGGGACAAGTTCATCCGTGTGTGTGTGAAGTGAGATCAGTCCACCTTGTAAGAACAACAAGGCAAGCTGAGATAGATTGGGGGCATAACTCAGCAAAAGCGAAGAACGTTGGAGGGGCGTTGTTCCAGAACGATTGCCATATGCGAGCTCATTGGATCAGACCGAAAGCAGGAGAATACCCGAAGCCATCCATACCTAATTCCAGACCCTGTAGTCATCGGACAACAGAAGCAGGACACAAACACCACGGAAAGGAAGGGGGGGAGGGGGGGTATGGGGGGGTATGGGGGGGTATGCAAGAAAAATCAAAAGAAAATCCGAGGCACATAGTAACAGAGAACGAAACATTAACGAGTACGGATGAGCAAACCAAAGACTACCAGAAGGATCCCAAAGCCATACAGAAGAAATGTGCGCAGCGAAGGGGGAAGCTCCAAGGACCAAAAACATCGTTATTCCCGATATGGAAAGCAGCGCAGACCCGCAAATAAGAGGAAAAACAGGACGAATGCCCAAACCAGAAAAAACTGAACAGGAATTGCCATAGCATCGTCGGAGGGGAAACCAATCAAACCGAATATTCATAGAAACAGAGAGAGCTAGAGGTCACGAGATTTTCAAAAGAGCAAGTGGCAAAGGGACCAAACAATTCTGCAATTATACTTCTCGTGAGAAGAAAATATACCACGAATCACGTGGAAAAAATACCGTATGAGACGCAAACTACATACGACAGAAAACAACTAGATAGAGAGAGAGAGGGAGGAGGAGAGAGAGAGGGGGAGAGAGAGAGAGAGAGAGAGAGAGAGAGAGAGAGAGAGAGAGAGAGAGAGAGAGAGAGAGAGAGAGAGAGAGAGGAAGAAAGAGAGAAAATTTTCGGCTCGAAGGGTAAAAGCGAATTACAATTCGATCCCAATCCAAGCTTTGTTCAATCAAACACCAATTCCATCGGTAAACTCTACCAAGCGCCAGGAGGCTTAGAAATAGACAACAACTAATGCACGATGCCCAGGAAGTACCAACAGCAAGGGCACGCTGCAGAGAAACAGACCGTGGATGTGCTAGTTAGATCGAGATTGGTACCAGCAACAGCGATTACTGTGCTTTACAGGCAATCACGAAAAACGGAGGCAAACCAAGGGGGCATAGTATAGCGGACAAACATCCSGTCTAGGGCTAAATGCAACCCTCCGCAGTCGACGATAGAAAGTTCATGCCCCAATAGGACTGTCCATCGAAGTGTAGGACAAAGCTGTTCCAACGCATCATCGGCGAGAGAGTCGCCAGCAACTGGTCAAAAGCGAGTTCCATSGAAAGCACACCWGCAGAATCRAGGCCAATAACARTCCTATTACTGCGATTACCTCAGGGGGGGTAGAAAGATTGGACCGGAACCMGGTATATGATGCCATCCYAGAGCACCAACACKGCAAGGACAAACGAAAGAAAAAAAGTGATGACCGAAACGATTCCTAACRTGAACATGAGAAACAAATGYATAGAGAAAGATGAGGAGAGAGACGGACCATCCATATGCGAACATTGCGAGGGGAAGCCGGACAAGACATAGCGTTCAAGAGGGAAGACCACGACGATGATGAAGACTACCTGTAGAAGCGAGGAAAGAGTAAACGAGAGAAAAGAGAAGAAGAAGGAAGACGGCCTCATGGCGTAATGGACACGGCCGGGCACCTAGAGCGAGGGAGGGGAGAAGATGTGTTAAGGAAACAACACGGGCTGAAGGAACTACGTCGACTATCCCACGAATCCAAAAAGTCGAGGGAAGCCAAAGTGGCCTGGAACAAGCAGAAAATCGTGACGACACCCATGCAGAAACTCGAAAAGCTCCCGGAGCAGTCGCAGCGGCAAGACATCTATCGAAGGCCCAAATTGGACAGCAACCCCTACGAAGAACACACACACGAGGCAAGATCACAAAACATAGCAACGGAAATCGTTAGGGGATCGACATATCAATGGCAAGAAGAGGTCATGCAACCAACGAAGAAGTGAAGAATGAGAAAGAAACAAAAGGGGGAGGAAGGGGGGGAAATATAGGAGAGGAGTGGGGGAGGAGAGCAGAGGAAAGAGGAGGCGAAAGATTCCCAAATCAGCCAAGCGGCCCCAAAGTGCCGACGAAACCAGTGTAAGGGGGGAGCAGAACATTCCCTAAAGCTTTTTCGCCAGCGCCTGCAAGACTGGCTCATCAGGGGAGAGATGCCCCTCGGTTATCGTTCTTAGATGGGAAAAACAGGGGAGATAAGCAATTAGGTGACAGGGGAGAAAGCGATAGTTAAGCACGAGGGAGGAGGAGGGCAGGGGGAGTGTGGAGGGGCAAGGGGAGGATAGAACACGTTACCGTAGACGAGCTAGAAGCAGCAGCCGCCATAGGAAACTTCGAATCTGAGGGGGCTGCGAATGTGTCACGTAGGGCGCCGAGATCTCAACCGGAGTCAACCAAGGATTCACCAAGAGGAGCAGGATGGTAAACACAATCAGGGGGGTATGACAAAGGAGGAACTCGGGACCAAAACAACGGGCCGCTCATAGAACAAATTCCCAGATCCTTGGAGCAACAAGCTCCACAGCGCGGTCATGAACCAGCGTCCAGTTTGGGAGAACCAAACAGAGGGCTCAGTGTGTACGCGAACCCGACGAGATGCTATAATCAGAACTCGAACGGGTTGCGAACACGACTTCACGCGACGCTAGGGAATGAGGACAACTATAGTCAACTAAAACGATGTATATACCTGACGCAGGCGCAAGCACATGGAAGGACTGTACCGCATCTGGAAGGACCGATTGCATCGAGAAATCGCTGAAAATAGGGGCACAAAGCACCCAGGGTCGTCATAAAACTGGCCAGATTCAGGGGGGTAGAGGCTTTAGCCAAATGGCGGGGTCGGAGCATCCAATTGCATTCCGCAAGTATGCTGCGGAGAAACATCAACCCTGACCACAGGGGATAATGCCACACGGTAGTGGAGAAATCACCCATACTATAATAATATACAAAAAAGGTAAAAGTAGGCATTTCAATTTTTTTTTTGATTTTTCTTTTTATTTTTCTTTTTTTCTTTTTTCTTTTTTTATCTTTTTCACTTTTTTTCTTTTTTTCTTTTTCTCTTTTCTTTCTTTTTTTCATCTTCCAATGTATATGTATATATAGTGGAGTATATGTGTGTGTGTGTGTGTGTGTGTGCGCGCTGCCGCCGCTGCGCCCTCGCTCACGCGCGGACAACGCACTTGTGAGTGTGTCAGTGTGTGTGTGTGTGTGTGTGTGTGTGTGTGTGTGTGTGTGTGTGTGTGTGTGTGTGCGGGCGCGTGGTGGGTGCCGGGGGGTGGGGTGACCCCTCCCCCACCACTCAATCAATCAATCAATCAATCAATCAATCAATCAATCAATCAACGAAAAAAAAAATAAAAAGGAAAAATCGAATGAATCTTCCGCTATAACATTAAAATATACAATACGGACTGTGTGTGTGTGTGCGCCTGTGGGGGGTGGGGGGCCAACCCCACCCCCACCAATCAATCAATCAATCAATTAATTAATCAACGAAAAAAAAAGAAGCAAAATCGAATGAATCTTCCGCTAGAACATGGGATATAGAATCCTACCTGTGTGTGTGTGTGTGTGTGCGCCTGTGGGGCCAATCAATCAATCAACGAAAGAAAAAAGAAAAAAAAACGCGCTGTTTTTTTTTTTTTTTTTTTTTTTAAATACCGTCACTCACCCAAACCCCCCCCCACAAAAATTAGTTATTTTTTATTTTATTCTGTTTGAGGTGGTGGGGCTGGGGTTGCGCTGCCCCATGGCGCTTCCCAAATCCCCAACACCCCTCCCCAATGGCCGCAACACGGCCGCAAAGTTCCGCGGTCGCGGGGGGCTCGGACTCGGCCACGGCCGCAGATCGGCCGCGCTTGTCCGCCACCGAGGGTGTTTCATAGAAAAACGGGCCTCCCTAATTACGAACAATGTACATTAATTCATGTAAATATGAAAAGGAGGCCCTGTTGGCCTGTTTGCAAAACACCAAGATTCAAAAAAAAGAGGGGGGGGGAGGGTAGGGATTGGAAGATGGCGCAGGTCCGGAAGCTGGCGCGTCATATGTGGTAGAACTCTCTTGTTTCATACTGTAGGTCACAGGTTCGAGTACGGTGCCGGACTTTGGGGGGAGTCCTATCCTGATAGGCCTGTCTCTATGACATACACCCACACACAGAGATACCACACCAGATAACACAACCACGATACATAGTCTATCACATACCATACACACATGAGGTGATAAGAGCACCTCTCACCAGTACACCTCGTAGATGCTCCATGGTGGGGAGCAGCGTCTGCTTTGAAATTGGCTCCACATACACAACGAACATACACATTGCCCACGGGCACACATCTAAGATGCAGAGTACATACACACATACACAACCATAGGGCTGGGAGGAGGTCACGATCAATTGATAATAATGATAGACGTTCAAGGATAAGTATCCCCCTTAATATCAGCTAGGTCTGTGGTGGGTGAGTAGAGGCCGTGAGTCGCTGGTCAGTCTGGATCAACTAATGATGATGATAGGCGTCTCGATGATAAGTACCCCCCTTTATATCAGCTGGACTGTGGGTGGCAAACTAGGGTTGTGCGGGCGAGTAGAGGGCGTGAGTCACTGGTTGGTATGGATTAACTGATGATTAGGATAGGCGTTTCGAGGATAAGTACCCCGCTTTAAAATCAACTAGGACTGTGGCGTGACGCCCAACCTCACACCCAGCGCGACTTCCTGATCGGAGTGGGATGTGGGCTTGGAAGTGCAAAAAGGGGTGTGCCAAGGATTTTTGGGAAAGTGGGGGAGTCTTAAGGATATGAATGCAATTGGGTGAAAAAGGGGCGCGTGAGCAGGGGACTCAAGGCCCGATGGGGCCGGGGCACTGTGGGCGACGGTTTACGAGGAAATCCCTCCGCGGTGGAGGCGGTCCCGGAAAGTTAGGCCGTCGGGGGCCGCCAGGGGGCGCAGGTCGCCGCGTGCCTAGGTTGGGCCTTCGAAATTTCGGAGTTCTTTGTTCGCCGCTACATCGGCAGTTCACGCAAAACGTATTGGGCCAATAGGGGGCTATGGCCGGCCACGGAACAACACAAAGTTGATGATACGGGAGAAGGAGGCGGAAAGGAGGGAAACAAGTGGTGATCTCAACGAATCCTGGGTGGGTGAAGTAGTAAGTGTGGTCGGGGGAAGGGAAATCGGAGCACCAAGGATCGCTAGTAGTGGCACAGTGGAATTCCCGCGGACATAGCCGATTCTCCGTGTGACAAGGGTATCGCGTCCTTATGAGCTCGTTTATTATAGGGTTGAAATAGTCCGGGTCATAGGACGAGTCTGAGCCCCAAGATCGCGTCATGGTATCATCGTTGGTGGGATAGCGCGGGTCGGGTTATCGTCAATGCGCACGAGCACGTGCAGGGCACGCAGACGCCGTGACGCCTCAGCGTGCTCTTACGGGATGACGGTTCCGCCGTGAATCTTTCTGGGTGGGCGAATCGTCGTACGAGAATGCGTGTAAGGGCCCGACTTGGATCGCGTTTACATGTGTCCTCGTGCGGCGTTCGCGGAGCCAGACCTCGAATTATTTAATTGCTTCAGATTATGCAAGATGCAACCATATCACACTTCATCGTGAGACAAGCAAAAGCGAGAACAGAATCGCTATCGGGGTGAGATTCTTATCCCATCTACAACTGTATCAGGTGTGGGCAAAGATTTGTTACAAGCGAAAAGCAAGGACAGGGGTTCTTAGCAAAGAGATATACAAGCAGGCATAACGTCCACACATCCACACATTCATACATCCATACATTCGATAATCACACACATAACGCAATCGGGACGGACATAGCAAAGATAAGTGTGAGCAAAAACCCAAGCCCAGATTTCAGAAAGCCGAAACGAAAATAAGAACGGGCAAACAGCCCGGAGCCGCAATCAAAATGTATGTACACAGGTGAAAAGGGGGAAGAGACAAAG
>BFEA01000710.1:271574-288999 GCA_003427395.1 Chara braunii | reverse complement strand
CGGGCAAACCGCCCGGAGCCGCAATCAAAATGTATGTACATAGGTGAAAAGGGGGAAGAGACAAAGAAACCGCAAATCCACGTCCTTCAACCTCAGCTCTCTCTTCCTCTCTCTCTCTCCCTTCGATGCGGACAGTCCGTCGTCACGCACCAACCCACGAAGTTGTCACCCTGCTTAGTCCTCCCGCACCCGTCGGATCCGCCCACGCCCACAGTCCGTCGTGGCCCACATCAATCCCTCGCGTTCAGCACCAGCCCGTCGGGTCGCCCAACTCCTACTCTACTCACCTCTTACCTCGCTCGTGTGCCGACCCTTCCTCATCGCATCACTCCGAGCTTCCAACAACGGGTTAAGAGAGCTGACTAATCGCGCATCCGAAATTTATAGCGTGCATGCATGCGCAAAGAACACGGAATTACCAGGACTTAGAGTGAGGATTAGAGAGGGAGCGTCTGCGTTCTGCATGATCGGGCGCGGCGTGGGGCACTTGACCCTTCTCCACTCATCGATCCGAGCATGCAAGCCGCGACTTACAAAATTTCAGCAAAAGAAAGAAAGGGAGGCGGGAGAGACGAAGTGCAAAAAAAGACATACAGTTACAATGACGCCCGCCCAAAATTACAGTTACACACAGGAGTAAGGGCGCCTACTAATCAGAGTTCCGTTGCAACCGCATGTAGAAACGCGTAAACAAAAGGCGCCGCGCAGCAGGAAAAATCCTAATTACTAAATTCCTAAATTCCTATCTGATGCGAAAAAGCAAAAAGAAGCACGAATTCAGAAGGAAAGTCGGAAATCCTGAGAACCATTGGGGCTCGACAAAACTCGAAAAACATTCAAGAGGAATTTCAAAAAAAAAAAAAAAAGAACAAAGCAATTCCTCGCGCGATGTTCGCACCCAAAAGATCGAAAACCGAACCAAAAGAAACGACGTCAACATTTATTAATCGCGCGAGCGGTGGCGCGCCAGACATCCATCCGACCAATCAATCCACCGGTCGTCCCAAGACACACCCGACACTGTGCTTGGCCATTCGAAAAAGAAACGACGAAAAAGCGAGGACACTGATGCAATTCTCCACCGATCCCAATTTCCCGTAATTGGCCCAATCTTCCCAGCTTAGGACCCCTCGTTGCAACCGCGCAGAAACTCGCATGTTGTAGAAAGTGGTTCGTCACATATGTGACGCCCAGGGGGTTCCAATATTAGCAAGCTCCTGCTTGCTTGTTGACACGTGTCGATTTCTCTAATCGATCGACACGCGGAGCACTTCACTTTATGCCACTTACCGTTCGATTGCGCACAGACGTCATACAACGTGGCTGTTCTGCTCTTCTACTAGTTCCTCAGATTGGGCTCTCGATAATCCAAGGACGGGATCTTTCTCGTGTCGTCGCCGCGACACGTGCCATCAACCATGCATCAGTGTAAACAGGGGGGGGGGGCAGGTAGACTCTAGACCTTAGACGTTTCCGAGGAATGGTAGTCGCATCATCGAGGGTGGAGGTGGTGGATGGTTCAGGGGAAGAGGGGCCATGAAGCGATTAATGGCGGGAGAGGCGAAATTAGGAAGGGTAGCGTAGTGGAAGGAGTGATGGATGCGGGGGAAATGAGGGACCTCAGGAAGATGACGAAAGGCGGTAATATAGTCGGGGTAGATGGTGGAGAGGGTCCGTCGCAGGGCGGCGCGAAAATCTTCATAATTTTCGCAGGCGGGAATAGTCCCCAACACAATACAGTATATTTCTACGTGGTTATATTCCCGCCAGTCTGCGCTAAACAGGAGCACATGAAGGAGAAAGGAATCAACCACAGAGCGAGTAGTGACGTGTGGATAGACGGAGCCTAGAAGGCGGGTAGCGTAGAGATGGTAAAGAAGGTGATGGGGGAAGGGACACCATCCATCGGGGAACGGGGGTCTATGGGGAAGGCGGGTGAGCATGAGGTAGTCATGGGGTCGGCGAGAGAATGATCGGGGACGAAGCCCGAACGCCGAGATCTTGATGTAGACGAAGGGAGGATCGGGTCAGGGAACCGGAGGGAGCTGGCGATTCACTTCTTCTTCTTCTTCGGCTCTGTGATCCCTCTGCTGTGGTTCCATCGTCTTCCTCTTTTGGCGGCTCAGGATCACGCCACAGGTCCTCGATCGACGGATAGACAGAGGATACGTCTGTTGCGGGTCGCTTTCCCTCCGCGGTTTCCTGGCGCTTCCGTTTCCTCCGCTCCCGCGCTCGTTCTCGGGCCGCGTCGCGCACTTAAGCCTCGAATCCTTAGCACTCCAATCCTGATAGCCCGCGTCCTTCTTCTTCTTCTGGTTCCACCCCCTCGTCCTGCGCCTGCGGCTGGTTTGATTCGTCGGCTATCCCTGCCTCTCTTTCCGGTACGTAGTCCGGATCGTCCCTTTCCTCACTCGATGGCTCTTCTTCTTCCTCTTCTTCGTCTGCTCCCCTTATCTCCTCGTCCTGCGCCACGTTTTGTCTCGCAATCGGGTCCCAAAACGTGAGATCGGTAATGATGATCTCCAAGTAGAGCGCCTGGGAGGGATAGGACAATTATCCTCGTCAATTTTCATGCACGTGGACCACACAAGATGCGGCTCGAGCGTTCGAGATAGCATGTGGGTGCCAGGCTGCTTGTCACTGTGCGACAAGATGTCCAGGGGCAGATCGCCTGCCAGCTGAGTCAAAAACACCAGCAACTCGTCCGTGATCAAGGTGAGACTGCCCTCCTCCACCTTCCCGAACAGGAATCCCAGCAGGTCGCCCTGCTCCGCTGTCCTACAGGCTTGGATTATCAGAAACTCCACGCTGTCTTGTGGGTGCTCCGACCCTTCTCCGGATGGGGCGGCCTCTGACCAGCAGAACTCTATCTCCAGTAGGCAGAAAGCGAGCTCGATATAGTTCTCCCACCACGCGTCCCACTTCTCCTCACTCAATAGCGACGCACTGTTCTCCTTAACATGGTAGGAGAGGGTGGGAGCCCGCGCAGACTCCCAAAGGGTGGGGACGCTGGAGGGGAGGCCGAAATAGGAGACGAGACGAAGACTCGTTGGGGCGGCTCGAAGGGACGAAGCTACGGAAGCACGATCGCGGGCGATTTTCGAGACGAGCAGAGTTGGAGGTCCGTGTCATGCGCCGGTACGATGGTAACTCCTCGTCAAGGCAGAAGAGCCGCCCACGCTGTCCTTACTTCCCCAGCCCAAGTGCGCAACGTTCGATAGATGTCGGGGTGATTCACCGACGGAATCGCTGTGATATCCCCCATAAAGACGACAATGACAGCGATATGGCTAATCCTGGGAGGGGATAGCCGTCGAAAGGCCGATATCTCGACCAGAATGCACGTAGTTGCTTCTTCCGCGAATCGGAACTCTGCCGCCGCGTACATCGCCGATGTACTGAAGAAAGCCGCAAACCGGAGGAGATCTGAGCAGAGATGGGGTCGCTACACCTGCCGTATGACACTGATTCGCCCCCGCAGAGTAAGAAGCCGCGCGCCGATCACTTGTTATGTCGCAAAGCTCATGGCGATGGTGTCGGGGTGAGAGAGAGAGAACAGGAGGGAGACAGAGAGATAGGAGAGAGATAGTCGTCGCCTTCCCTATCGGAGGAGGAGGAATCAGATGGAGGCGAAGATGGAGAAGGAGGAAGGTGATGGAGGTAGGATACGTGGCGGATGATTAGTCGAGCCGATCGGCTGCCGGAGACCTCGGGCGCAAGTCGCACGATGTTCGCACCGTTCGGTCTGAGTTCGATCATGCGAAATCGCCCAAAGAATCGTGGCACTAGCTTACCTTGGCGAGCACATTTTGTAACTTGCACGATGTCCCCTAATTTGTACTGGGGCCGCGGACCCGCATTCCCATTCTGGGCCTCGTAACTTCGGACCTGTCGGCCTTGGGCTAGTTTGGTCATTTTCTGTCGTTCTCGGGCCAGCCTGGGCAGTGACCGTTCCATTAGCTCTAGGTGTCGTTTAGTCTTGTCCCGAGCCGTAGCCCTGGTGGGCCGTCGGTTCAATGTAGACTCATTCGGGAGGCTTGGTATCGAAACGCAAGTGACACTATTGGTCCTTAATTGGAAGGGGCTTAGCCCCGTCGATTCGTGGGGCGTTCCGCGATGGACCGCCAGGATGTGATCGACAATATCGGGCCAGGGTCTCGGATCCCGTGCCATGATGTTTCGTCGCAACGCTCTCTTTATCATCCGGTTAGCATTTTCGACCAGCCCATTGGATTATGACATGTGGGGTGCAGTGTTCCGTGTGGCGACGCCATGTATGACCAGATTCTTTAACACTTCTCCTCTGAATTCAGCCCCGTTATCGGTCAGGATCTCTTCCGTATCCTGATGCATCCCGAGGAAACGGTTGACATATCGCGCGATTTCCGTGGCTTGCCGCGTGCGACAAGGATACGCTTCGATCCATTTCGAGAAATGGTCGACAAATACCAATAGGATTGAATATTCGCAGCTATTAGGGCCAGGGGGCACCATTATGTCGGTAGTGTCCATGCTCACTCTCTGAAATGACCGTTCAACAACCGTGGACACTATCGATCTTGGCGGCTGAATCGGCGCCTTATCAGCGGCGCAGACTTGACAGTTGGCGATAATGTATTTCACATCATCGCGGTTATTAGACCAATACCACTCATTTTTGTCGATAGCCGACTCCGTTATTCGTACGGCAAAATGGGCCGCAGTTTCCTCGTGGGCTGTCTTAACCCAGTCGTACCGCATGAACGGATGCGGCACTACCGTCCAAATCCCATTGCTGCCCGTTTTTCGTTTTTCTAATCTACCCTCTATCCATCGATAATCCCGAGCCCTTTCGTTGGCCCTCCTCCGATCTTCCTTGGTGAAATCCTGGAGGGGGTTACCTACTAGGGTGGCAATTAAGGCAATATCCGTCCATACTTCGGCCCTTCTAAACTTCCGGGTCTTTTCCAATCCTTCTGACGTGGCATCCAAAAAGTGAGCCTCGGTCGGAATCTTGTCGGTCTGGCACAAGGGGCACAGCCACGGTTTACTATCGTTTTTGTATTGGATGCACGAGCCATGGGATCGTGCGATGCACTGTCGACAATCTATCCAATCGACATACCCTTCCCCGTTAGCCGTTAGGACACATGGAGACCGTGTATACGTGGGAGATGGCTTCGCAAAAATAGCAAAATTTGTCAGGCAGGGAGAGGAGAGACGAAGAGGAAAGGGGGGAGGGAGGGGTAGTGGGGTTACCTCTATCACCCATCGCCACCGATTCGCTTCTTGCCACGTGGGAGAACTGCCACTTGTCTGTACTTCGGCTCGTTAGTCAGGTCTGGTTCTTTCCACAGGGTAATTTCCTTGCCCTTTGGTACCTTGGCACGTCGATGCAGACGTGTCAGCCCGTCTGCGTTGCCGTGTCGCTTTGTCTTTCGATGGACGATATTGAAGTAGTATTCTTGTAGTCGCACCGCCCAAAAGCCAATCATGCCCGTGTAGTTGGTAATTTATTTCAGCGCCAACAGAGGCTCATGATCCGTTACGAGGCGAAACTTTTGTCTGTAGAGATACGGATGGAAGTGCTGGATTCCCCAAACTACCGCATAGCACTCGCCTTGAGGTGCGGAGTCGTTTCTTCGTTCGTCTGGTACGATTCGAGACGCGTACTCGATGACGTGTTCGCGACCATCGTTCCTCTTCTGTGCTAAAATAGCGGGAATAGCTTCCGGTTGCCAGTCCGTGATGAGAATGAACTGCTTCGAGGGGTCCGTCCGAATCAAAATAGGGGCTGTTGCCAGAGCGTCTTTGAGGATTGCAAAGGCCTGCTCGCACTCCTCGTCCCAATTGAGAGGGTGGTCCTTCCGTAACAGATTCGTTAGCAGTCGTGCAATCGCGGCAAAGCCTTTGATGAAGCGTCGATAGTACGACACCAGCCCCAAGAAGGCTCGAACCTGCGTCAGTGACGTGGGAACCGGGGCTTCATTCACCGCCGCAACTTTTCTCGAGTCCAGCCGCAATCCTCCACGTGTCACGACGTAACCCAAGAATGAAATTTTAGAGAGGAAAAATTCGCCTTTTTCGAGCGCAATCTTGAACCCAGCATCTCTCAGTGCTCCCAATGTCCACTCGATGTGTTGCTCGTGCCCGTGATACGTCTCTGAATAGACCAGGATATCGTCCATGTACACGATCATGCAGAAGTTAATCATCCCTTGCGTCAGTCGTGGCTTGTTGACAAAATTATGGAACGTCATGTTCATTGCTCGCTGAAACGTGGCAGGCGCATTGCAAATTCTCATCGGACACCGAACCCACTACCACGTGCCCTCAAACAACACAAAGGCCGTTTTCGGCCGATCTTCCTTCTTAACCAGAATGTGATGGAAACCATGCCGAATATCAAACTTGCTAAAGTAGTAAGCACATCCAATCGCATCCAGCAAATCATCAATCCGGGGGAGGGGATACACATCTTTGATCGTGATCTCATTCAGCTTGCGATAATCAATGCAAATGCGAATCGCTCCATTTTTCTTCGGCACTAATACTACGGGAAAGGACCAAGGTCCGGTAGCAGGTTCAATCCAACCACTGGCTTCGAACTCTCGAATTCGTTCGAGAGCCTTTTTGTGTTCAATCAAGGAATAGCGATAAGGTTGGCAATGAACTGGTGAGTGATTTTCTGTCTGAATTTCATGTTGGATTACTAACAACAACTCGATGTCAGTGTCCGACACACTAATTGCTCCTTGGTATTCCGTTAGAATATCTGCGATTACCCGGTGGATTTCATCCGGCACATATTGTGGAACATGCAGTTCGAAAAGTTGGTCCCAGATCCGAACGTCAATCTGTTTCGTATTCGCCTGTTTTGTCAAATCGGGTGGAGGCGCCGAGATGAATGAATGATCCGATCGCCAGGAGAACACCGTGGCCATCATCTGAGCATCTTTTTCTCGGATTGCAACGTGTCCTTCCGGGGTAATCCCGTCACAAACATCCTGCCATGGCACTTCCTTAGTTGCGATTTTTATCCCCAGTCTGTCTGTTTGTGCTTCAAAACGCCCAGGGGGTTCCAAAGAGCTTGCTTCCGCCCCCAAGCGTAACAATCTTACTTCTTTGGCCGAGGTTAATAAGGACTTGGGTAGGTCCGTAATATCACAGTAATGCTTCTTGTCGCTGTACCGGACGAGGAGAGGGGTGATCCCTTCGTACAGAGTTTGAGGGGGTTCCAAAGAATCGACCATCCTCGAAATCTGCACGAGGGGTTCGCCTAAGATCATTGCCTTGGTCCTTTGAATTTTTCGGCTGGTCAGTTGCATCGTTCTTGCTATCGTTTTAGGCGGCGGGTAGTAAACGCGTTGTCGTACCAATTTCAAGATCTCCGGATCATCTTCGTCACTGCTTTCTGCATCTTCAGTTGATGACTTTCCTTCTGCGGGTTCGTCCCAGGAGATCATGCGGAGAGTCCCTGACATCATCGGCGAAACCCGTGGAACCACGTTAATAGCAGTGCGAAGGGTCAATCGCATGGGCACAGCGTAGGGTTTTCCTCCTGTATTTCGGAGGACGATCGTTCGTCGTTCGAGATCCAGGTTTGCTCGTAACACCACAAGAGCAGGAAGTCCGAAAAGAACGTCGTACGTATTAACATCTAGTACTACAACATCCCCAAGCGCGTGTACTTTTCCTAATCGGAAGGCGACGTTGATCATTCTCCCCACAGTTTTAATCTTTTCCTCATCTGCCGAAAAGAGCTGATCTTTCTCTGTAAGCATGATCAGATCGTTTTTCCTGCCTGCCGTTTCGACCACTCTCAGTGAAAAAGCCAACACAGCTGCTCCCGAGTCTATAATTGCGTTGTAAGGAATTCCCCAAATTTCTATATCGCACTCTGCGGATTTCCACAGAATGGGTTTAATCCGTAGGAAATTATCGCCTTTCTGAATTAATCCTAACCGTATCGGATCCGGAGTGTTTGTTGGGTCTTCTTCCGGCGCGGGGCCTTTGGCTCTTACGTTCGGTGCTCGGGCGAGAGCGAATTGTTTTCGATTTGCTTTACAATGCTGTAACATTCGCTCATTGGCTTGTTCGGAGATCAAGAGTAGATGACGGATCGGAAGGGGAATCCAATGGTCCAAGGCTCGGACGATGTTTAATACATCGATCTCCCCCGTGACGAAGGTGGGTCCTCCCGACTCCAGTTCTCCTAAGGATGGTCGCCATTCCCACACCTCTTTCTGTTCAGGCGCTGGTCTGATTGTTCCGATCATTCCTAGCCCAAGATATCCCAGCAACACATACTGATCTAGCGGAATTAGCTCGGCGGCCTCTTCCGTGGTGGCCAAGGCACTTCCCCCACCCTCTACTTCTTCCATCAAGGCTCTGACTCGTCCAGGTCCGTTGGCAATGGGGGCCGCAGCCATAGGTGCGACTTCGATCCGCTGTTGTGGGGGTCGGTGGGGGCAATCACGGGCTAGATGTCCGGGCTGATGACAAGCGTAGCAAACATTCAGATTGTTCGCAGCTCCTCCAAGAGCAGGGGCAGGGACTAATCCTTGTTGCATCGGAGGGGCACGCACCGCAATAGGTCGCATATTCCTCATCATGGCTTCCAGCCGAGCATTGTGCTTTTGCTGTTCCTTTTTGCTTTCTTGGATCAAACTAATCAAAGTTTTGGTAAGTTCGAAAATGGCCGCTGATTCGTTTGATCGTACAGGAGCCTCTACCGGCGGCGGGGGTAATGCCCTGACGGGCGGGGGCATCATAGGAGCAGAGATGCTCGGAATCTCACTTAGGATTACTCGTTTGGGACCTATCCGTTCCATATAGGTGACAGGTCCTGATACAAACCCCATGTTTTCAAATTTGTTCTGCAAGGCAGCCAGCTCCGCTCTCGCTCGAGCGAGCTCGATCGAATCTCCGTTCCTAGGATAGTCTTCTCCTTCCAGGAAGTTCGCTGCGAACTTCCGTTCCATTTCTTCCGCAGCAGCCATAATTTGTTGTAGTGTATGGGTGATAGGGGAAAATTGCTTTCACAACTTAGCCCTTATTGTTCGACTGCGGAGTCCGTCAATGAACAGATCTCTCCCTACTTGCTCACCTCGCTCAGTCTTCACGAACATTCTGTAGAACCGGTTTCGATATTCTGCAACGGATTCGAGAGGTTTTTGCACTCGGTCCTTGATCATGTACAGCGCTTGCTCAGGGTGGACATAATCAAATCGATTCATGAAATCCCGTTCGAAGGTCGGGAGATCCACCCATACATAGGTACTATACCAACGATGAGCGTCTCCTCCCATTTGAGCCGGAATGTTGATCTGTGTCTTGTGATCATCGTACTGCTGTGCTCTAAGCGTGGCCAACCATGCTCCTGCGTTTTGGTGCGCTGGATCAAATAGATAGATCTCTGGTGGTGACATGGGAGCTCGTGCACATGGGGCAGGTTGATTAGGTGGATTAGCATTTTGTTGCAGAACCGGATTTTGCACGTTAGCAGCCATATTGGCTGCTCGTCGGTTAGTCGATCTGCTTCTGGTGACGATAGGGTCGCGTCTAGGCACGTTCCGAGGGCGAGGTCGCCCACAGTTAACCAGGTCGCCTAACTAATGTGCTATCAATCCTAAGGCTCTAGCCACGTGTCGGGCTCCGATACCAACCTCACGCCCAACGCGACTTCCTGATCGGAGTGGAATGTGGGCCTCGAAGTGCGAAAAGGGGTGTGCCAAGGATTTTTGGGAAAGTAGGGGAGTCTTAAGGATATGAATGCAATTGGGCGAAAAAGGGGAGCGTCCGCAGGGGAGTCAAGGCCCGATGGGGCCACGGCACTGTGGGCGACGGTTTACGGGGAATCCCTACGCGGTGGAGGCGGTCCCGGAAAGTTTGGCCGTCGGGGGCCGCCAGGGGGCGCAGGTCGCCGCGTGCCTGGGTTGGGCCTTCGGAATTCCGGAGTTCTCTGTTCGCCGCTACGTCGGCAGTTCACGCAAAACGTATTGGGCCAATAGGGGGCTATGGCCGGCCACGAAACAACACTGAGTTGATGATACGGGAGAAGGAGGCGGAAAGGAAGGAAACTGGTGGTGATCTCATCGAATCCTGGGTGGGTGAAGTAGTAAGTGTGGTCGGGGGAAGGGAAATCGGAGCACCGAGGGTCGCTAGTGGTGGCATAGTGGAATTCCCGCGGACATAGCCGATTCTCCGTGTGACAAGGGTATCGCGTACTAATGAGCTCGTTTATTTTAGGGGTGAAATAGTCCGGGTCATAGGACGAGTCTGAGCCCCAAGATCGCGTCATGGTATCATCGCTGGTGGGATAGCGCGGGTCGGGTTAACGTCACCACGCACGAGCACGTGCAAGGCAGGCAGACGCCGTGACGCCTCAGCGTGCTCGTACGGGATGACGGTTCCGCCGCAAATCTTTCTGGGTGGGCGAATCGTCCTACGGGAATGCGTGTAAGGGCACGACTTGGATCGCGTTTACATGTGTCCTCGTGCGGCGTTCGCGGAGCCAGACCTCGGATTATTTAATTGCTTCGGACTATGCAAGATGCAACCATATCACACTCCATCGTGAGACAAGCAAAAGCGAGAACAGAATCGCTATGGAGCGAGATTCTTATCCCATCTACAATTGTATCAGGTGTGGGCAAAAAGGACAAGGGTTCTTAGCAAAAAGATATACCAGCAGGCATAACGTCCATACATCCACACATTCATACATCCATACATTCGATAATCACACACATAACGCAATCGGGACGGACATAGCAAAGACAAGTGTGAGCAAAAACCCAAGCCCAGATTTCAGAAAGCCGAAACGAAAATAAGAACAGGCAAACCGCCCGGAGCCGCAATCAAAATGTATGTACACAGGTGAAAAGGGGGAAGAGACAAAGAAACCGCAAATCCACGTCCTTCAACCTCAACTCTCTCTTCCTCTCTCTCTCTCCCTTCGATGCGGACAGTCCGTCGTCACGCACCAACCCACGAAGTTGTCACCCCGCTTAGTCCTCCCGCACCCGTCGGATTTGCCCGTGCCCATAGTCCGTCGTGGCCCACATCAATCCCGCGCGTTCGGCACCAGCCCGTCGGGTCGCCCAACTCCTACTCTACTCACCTCTTACTTCGCTCGTGTGCCGACCCTTCCTCATCGCGCAACCCCGAGCTTCCAACAACGGGTTAAGAGAGCTGACTAATCGCGCATCCAAAATTTATAGCGTGCATGCATGCTCGAAGAGGACGGAATTACCAGGACTTAGAGTGAGGATTAGAGAGGGAGCGTCTGCGTTCTGCATGATCGGGCGCGGCGTGGGGGACGTGACCCTTCTCCACGCATCGATCCGAGCATGCAAGCCGCGGCTTACAAAATTTCAGGAAAAGAAGGAAAGGGAGGCGGGAGAGACGAAGTGCAAAAGAGAGATACAATTACAATGGCGACCGCCCAAAATTACAGTTACACACGCGATTAAGGGCGCCTACTAATCAGAGTTCCGTTGCAGCCGCATGAAGAAACCCGTAAACAAAAGGCGCCGCGCGGCAGGAAAAATCCTAATTTCTAAATTCCTAAATTCCTATCTGATGCGAAAAAGCAAAAAGAAGCACGAATTCAGAAGGAAAGTCCGAAATTCCGAGAGCCATTGGGGCTCGACAAAACTCGAAAAAGATTCAAGAGGAATTTCAAAAAAAAAAAAAAAAAGAACGAAGCAGTTCCCCGCGCGATGTTCGCGCCCAAAAGATCGAAAACCGAACCAAAAGAAACGACGTCAACATTTATTAATCGCGCGCGCGGTGGCACGCCAGACATCCATCCGACCAATCAATCCACCGGCCATCCCAAGACACACCCGACCCCGTGCTTGGCCATTCGAAAAAGAAACGACGAAAAAGCGAGGACACTGATGCAATTCTCCACCGATCCCGATTTCCCGTAATTGGCCCAATCTTCCCAGCTTAGGACCCCTCGTTGCAACCGCGCAGAAACTCGCATGTTGCAGAAAGTGGTTCATGACAGTGGTGGGCGAGTAGAGGGGTTGAGTTACAAGTTGGTCAACTTAGGGGCTAGTAGGAGATTGCTGGCGTCGGAAGTTCCCATGCGACGAGGCTCATTCAATTCTGATTCCACCAGGGCTGGTTCATGGCTAGCCCTGGTGTCTGTCACTGCTGTTCGGTCCAAGCTCCCCTCGATAGGGGTAATGGTCCTGAGTGCTGGTCACACTGAGGTAGGATAGTAGAGATAGGGGGTGTGCTAGGAGTATTGACGTGAGGATGGGATGGGAAGGCAGCCTCGTTCCCTCAGGGGAAGGCAGCCTCGTTCCCTCAGGACGACCATGGCTGACCGCTCCTGGCGATCAATGAGTGCCTAGTAACCGGCCTCTACAACACCCTAGGCTTCGGAAAAAAAAAAAAAAAAAAAGAAGCTGGTCAATAGGAGGAGGCCTAGAGGCCTGATTTTTTATGCACAAGAGGGGGGGGGTGGACCAATAGAAGGGTCGAAAAGACGTTTTATGGTATAACAGGAATCTATAGGCCGCGGCAAAAAATAGAGCAGAAACGTTTCCAGTCGGATGGATTTGGGCGCTCCTGTAGTAGCCCGTTCGTTTCCTAGAATTGTGGCGCGTTAACGGGCACGACTCTAGGAAGTACTGGTGGTTTATGACCTTCCATTTATTATGTTTGTCTGCAACGATTTTGAAATATCTTGTTTGTCTTCATTCTTCATAAGATCCTCTGACTATAAGAAAGCAGGCGGTGTTGCCCACGACCAGAACTGAGCCATCGAAATAGCAAGGAAAAAAAAAGCAAAAAGAAAAGAATTGCAGAAAATGACAGACCCAGATAAAAAACCGCAGGCTGCAAGGCCTAGCCCGCACGCGGCGGACCCGGCGGGAAAGCCACACACGAAGGATTCCGAATGCATCGCACGAGTATGGTGTCCAGATGCGTTCAAAATATTGCCGGCACGTCGAGTGCTGCAACCAAAAAGCCCAGAACCCCGCCTTCTGTGGAATGCGAAGTCCCACGGTGTACGTATATTTGTGACAACACCGTTCCCCTCCTCAGCAAAGCGGCGGTCGGCTCCTTCTTTTACGTGCCAGTCCTTCCTGTCCCCCATCAGCCATTCTTCCGCAGGCGAACCAGATATCAAAATCACCATATTCACGCTCTGCTTTATTCCTCTCCGTCCATCCTCTTATCTCTCCTCCACATCATTCCCCCATTTTTCACCTCCTCCTCCATTCTTTCGCCTCCTTCGAGTGCGTTCCGTTTCGCCGCCAGCGGGTGGTGGTTTCCACCGTCGAAAGCTCGTCGGCAAATCCCGAAGTTCGGCCACACGAGAAGAGAGAGAGAGAGAGAGAGAGAGAGAGAGAGAGAGAGAGAGAGAGAGAGAGATGGAGCGCGGTGATGGCGGAAAGCGCCTCGCGGCGTTGATCCTGGGCTTGGCGTGTCTGGTTGGAGTCGCACGAGTGGATGCACAGGGTGTGGCGCCGCCTCCCCCTCCTCCTCCTTCCACTCCAGTCGGCACCGACATTGTGAGTCTGATTTGCGCGACACCGGGCTTGAGTGCCTTCTGCAATGCTCTTGCTACGTCTCGCGTCAGTCTGGAGCTGCTTCAGAATGTGGCGGTGCAGAGAGTGACAGTGTTTGCTGCCAACGATGCTGCTTTCGGTAATGTTCGCGCCGATATCAAGGCGTGTTTTGGGAAGGAGCCGATCGACGTCTTGTCGCAGGTCGTCGCGTTCCATATCGCCACAGGAGGGAATTACACTGCAGCGGAGTTGGGAGCGGTGTACACGCTCACGACGCTGCACGGCATGCCGCTGATGATGGGCAGGAATGTGAATGGCAGCCCGCTAATTGAGGGGACGGCGAGCATCGTAAGCCCGGATGTCATCCACGCTGTCAATGCGACGGTGCACATCATCGACGATGTCCTCGTTCCAGAGAACCTGGTAAGAAACATCTGGGAAGAGTGTTTTGGAGTGCCCGCCTCATCGAATACGCCGGTACCGCCTGCAAGCACCATCTAGAAAGATCGTCTTCTCCGTCGATATGTCGGTTAACTACCCGCGGTAGCATCATTTGAATCTCAGTTTGGCCCCAGTCCGTAACGTCTAAGACTTTCTCTCTTTCTCTCTCTCGTTGTCTCTCTCTCTATCTCTCTTTTTCTGTCCGTGAGTCATCTGTAGGTAGGTGACTTGTAGTTAGTCTCTTTTTCTTTAGATTTAATTTAACGTTGTGCAGGTTTGCGACTCGTTTGCCTCTCTCTCTCTCTCTCTCTCTCTCTCTCTCTCTCTCTCGCGCGCGCGCGCTAGGTCGTTTTCGTACTTTGAGCAGATGATACAGGTCGCGGTGATTAATAATACCAGCAGGCAGGGCAAGGTACTGTCTATAGCTTTTTTGTTTTTTTTTTTTCCGCCCTCTTTTCACTGGATATGGCGGGATTGTCGTGCAATTCGGAATCGTGGAGAATTAGATCCCTTCCGAAATTTGTCGACCGAATTAAACAATATGCGGCAGAATCTGTCGCCGAGTGAGAAAAGCATTCTTGTGATTAGGAAGCTTAGTGTAACACAGTGCTCATACTGTTATGATTGGGTTTAGACTCGCAATGTAAAGTCGGCGACGTCCTCTATTTACTCGATTCATTGCATCTAGTCGAAGCGGCGCGTGCAGTATGAAATATTAGGGACGTCGTCCGTTTTCATTACATTCAATGCATCTAGTCAACGCGGCGCGTGCAGTCGTCTCATTCGGATGACGGACGATCATGGAATCCCCTTTCTCTCAATTTGGACTGCAATAAAATTATGTTCGCTGCTGCGTAATAATGGTCACTGGTCAGGCAGTCAAACGATGGGAAGCATAAAAGGATTGCTTTGCTGTAGTAGAAATTAGGTGTTTATTTTTTTCAATTTAATTTAAATTATTTTAATTATTGTTACTCCGTGTCAAAGAAAAGAAATTGTGAAGACAGACCGCATCCCATCATCCTGAGAAGGTACTCTTGTCCCTCCGATTGCATACTGACCGTCGATTGGGGATATCCTCACCTTGTGAGCCAATGGGAGCAGTTTTCTGGTGCACGCGGTGTGCGTTACTTGCACTGCCTTCCTCGCTTGAACACAATGCGGACTGTCATTATCGCTGTATTTCCGGTGTTTTTCAGTCTCAATACAGGTGTAATGACTATACGTTGTGTTGGCTGAAGAAGGGTAGCATCCGTTGTATGCTCAGTGACGGGTCACCTCCTTTTCCCTTTTTTTTTTGTTAATTTTCCATGAGGTGGTGATGGGCTTACCGAGCATAAGGTTTTGACGAATGTATCACGCGTGTAGTGGTGTTTTCTTTCCTCCCCCTTCCCTATCCGCCCCCTTCCCTATCCGCCCGCTTTCCCCTTTTTCTCTCCTTTGTTTCTCCTTCATCTGATTGCATCTGGATTAGAACTCGGGTCTGTAAGTTGGCTCAGTTACTAACTGAGCAAGATCAGGTAATTAGAATTTCTGTATATTTTTGACGCAGTTGCTTTCTTGTTTTCCAGTGTATCTGGCCTCTACAATTTGTCCAGATTGCTTGTTTTATACATGCTCTAGGGCCTCGCTGCACTACTTCAAATGTGCAAATTGAGAATGAATCTTCTTCTAGAACGTGGAAAGATACGTTGCCATCTTTTTTGTCTTTTGCTCATGCGGAGAGTAGTGCAGCGAGGCCCATATAGTGCGATCAGTTTTACTTGTGTGTATTTGACTCAGTTGCTTGCTCGTTTTGCACTGGATATATGGTTTGCGTTTGCTTGCTTTATGGCCCTGCCGCTCTCCAAATGTCCAAGAAAAATAGAATGCATCTTCACGTAAATTGTGTACAAATACGGTTCTCCATATTTTTGTTGTTTTCACGTTTGGTGAGTGGTGTCGCGAGACCAACAGAGTGAGTCTAATGGCGCGTTGGTCGTCTCTATACTCGCTCACGTCAAAGCTGCTGATGCACGAGAGGGCCTAGCCCAAGGCGTACTACTAACACTAGTAATTCGTTTTCAAACACAAGAAACTCTGGACGTGATTGCAGTCAGATTCATGCAGGTCTGGACCGTCATTGAGGTCTGATGCATTTTGGAATGTGCTCTAGTGTCAGTATGCCCTCAGTCGGGACAAACCTATAATCCAACTGAGGGCAGTTGGATTGCATCTGGATTTGAATTCTTGATGGGCACCGGATTTTACAACCCAGGAGTATTACCTCTGAGTCAGTTGGTACACCACCCATCAAGAGTTCAAATCCAGATCATGACCAGATGCAATGGAACTCGCCCATAAATTGAATGGAGTAATTCCGAATTACCTGGGGCCGCGCAATTCAACGATGATGTCGGGCCCAGGTATCTCGAAGTAATTTCATTCTGTTCATCTGATTGCGTCCGGTTTTGAACTCGGGTCTGTAGTTGGACAGTCGATGGGTGTCCCAACTCCCCGTGGCTTGTTCGGCAGTTGATCTTTTTGTTATTTTGGTTTTTGGTTCAGTTTTCGCTGTTTTGGAGTTTTAAGGACTGTTCGCTGTTTTGATGTTTTAAGGACTGTTCCTGTAATTAAAGGACTGAAAAGAGACCAGTATTGTTATTTATTCTCTCTACCTCCCTATGCCAAGATTAGGTAATTTAGGCGCCTGCTGCGTGACTTGGATGTGCTAACCATCTCTCTCAGGTGATCAGGTTTAGCCTTGTTGGTCAGGGCAGGGGTCAGTGATCCCGCATCTGGACAGGCCGTGAGGACTTACTGAGGACTACATTTATTAATGAAGTGTATTTTTTTTCCATTTTTGTCTGATTTGATTTTTTTTTTGTTTCCTTTTTTTCTTTTTTTCTTTTTTTGGACCATTTCTCGATTTATGCGTGTCATCCTTGCGCAGGGGCCATGCTAATCTTCTTTCTCTGTATGGTTCCAATTTTGACAAATTTCCCGAAGGAAGGTCACCGGATTTTACAACCCAGGGTATGGAGTATTTTTCTTCTTTTAGAATCCGGCATTCGCGGTTTGATTAAAAGAAAAAAGAATCCGGCCCAGGAGACATTTCTTACTTTTTAAAAACGAAAATCGGTTAAAAAGAAAAAAATTAAAATAAAGATAAGAAAAGCAAGAATTTTGTTTTTCTCATTTTTTTGCGTGAGTGATATGGAGTCTAGAGTCCTAATTTTTTTTCCAAGGTAATTGCTTTTTTCTTCTTCTTCTTCTTTTTCTTCTTCTGCTTCTTCTGTTTGACTGTTTGATTGTTTGATTGATTGCTTGCTTGACTGATTGATTGATTACAAAAAAAAAAAAAAATGAAGTGTGTGTGTGTGTGTGTGTGTGCGTGTGTGTGTGGGCCTGTGTGTGTATGTGTGTGTGTGTGTGTGTGTGTGCGCCTGTGTGTCTGTGTCTGTGTGTGTGTGTGTGTGTGTGTGTGTGCG
>BFEA01000710.1:180294-213200 GCA_003427395.1 Chara braunii | reverse complement strand
GTGTGTGAGAGAGAGAGAGAGAGAGAGAGAGAGAGAGAGAGAGAGAGAGAGAGAGAGAGAGAGAGATTGGTTTATTGATTTTGTTTTTATATTGATTGTTGATTGATTGATTGATTGATTATAAAGGAACAAGTGGACCCACCACGGCTACACCTGCGGCACACAAAGCGGGCCCTATGTACTTGTATTTGAACAGGCCGAGAAGGAATAGACCCGCTGTGGGGTTCCAGCTCACGACTCCAGCCGAAGAGCGGAATAAACAGTTCACCCATCTGCGGGATTCGAGCTCACGACACGTGCCGGAAAGCAGAATAAACAGTGCAACCTGGGGACTCTTACCGAAGCGCAGAATAACACCATTCTCTAGCAGGATAAACGGTGCAGTGAGCTCACCACGCTCACCGAAGAGCAGAATAAACGGTGCAGCGAGCTCACCGCCGTCACTGAAGAGGAGAATAAACAGTGCGGTATGGTTGGACTCAAACGGTGCTGCGAGTTCACCACCCTTACTGAAGAACAGAACAAACATTGTGGCGGGGTTGGATTCGATTCTCACTGAAGAGCAGAATAAACAGTGCCGTGGGGGATAATTCGCGGAAAGCACCCACGCCGAGACCTTTTTGGTTCGGGCGCCCGAACTTCGGCCACAAATATTTGTGTTCGGATTAGGTAGGATGGGATGAATGGGTTTTTGAGATTAGACAGGAGTGGGCGCTGCTAGCATTTAAATAGGTATCTGGCGGTCAGATTCTGGCCGAAGAGGCAGCTCTCCTTTTTAACACATCTCTCCTTGAACCATGTTTCAGTATATTGTATATGAGGGACGCTGGACCAGGTTTCCAACAGAGGCAGCTCCCCACCAATAGAATGGAGACAGGCTGGGTTGCTAGTGGTGGATGCTCTTATCATCATCACTAGCAACCAGGGCCTGTGGTTAATTAAAAAAAAAAAAAAAAAAAAAAAAGGCCCAAACAACTTTCCCCTGGGTGACAGGCCCGTGGCCAGAGATCCGTTGGCCTGTTGTAACAGGACAATGAATCTATTGCCATTTCTGTGCCAGATTCATGAACCCGTAGGGCCACTGTTTTTCAAGATACGGTACTTGGGCCTCTTTCTATCCATTCGGCGTACCACCCTCGGCCTGGAGGCCTGGAATGAATCTGGTGCTCTTTACGGACCGGATTCATGATCAGGCAGGCACTTGGAGCCACGCCTGGGCCAGTAGTACCCCACATGGAAAGGTTTGGGCATGTAGTACCAAACAGCCAAACTTCAGGGTGAGGGTCTTGAGATGTCATCGTTGAGCTGACCGGCCCTAGGCAATTCGGAAATATTTGGTTTTACTCATGAAGTTCCAGCATCATTTGGATTCGAACACGGGTCTGTATTTCGACAGTTCAATGGTGTACCCACTGAGCTGGCTCTTGGGTAAAACCGAAACGGTTTTGGAGTGGGCGCTTTCCATCAATTATCCCGTGCGGCGGGGTTGGATTCGACCTCACGACTCTTACAGCAGAGCAGAATAAACAGTGTGGCAGGATTGCATTCTATGATTGCATTCTATCTCACAACTCTCCCAGAAGAGCAGCAGAATAAACCCGGCATGCACGACCTGTTTGCAGTAAAATTCCAAGCCAAGAAAGAAGAACAGAATGGAGAGTGTGGCAGGGTTGGATTAGACCGTGAACATTGCTCCAGGGTTGGATTCGACCTCTCGACTCTGACCAAAGACCATAATACGCAGGGTTGGATTCGAGCTCCCCGAATGAGCAGAATATTCTGCTGAAACATTGAAAGTATCGGGTCTTTCCTCACTGCTCACCAAATGTGCAGAATGGGAATGAATCTTCCGCTACAGCATGGCAAGATGCACCTACCTCAACTCAAATGGTAGTCACCTACGACCTGGCTGCAGACGTCGAAGGCTGTTCCAATGTAATGTATCTACTGCATAACACGGCCCAGATAGGTCAAGACGTCGAAGGCTGTTCCAATAATGTATCTACTGCATAACACGGCCCAGATAGGTTAAGGAGTTACTGTAGTGGTAGGTAGGTAATGAGAGGTGAAGTTGAGAGATAAATATGGCTTAGCCACACGACTCTCGAAATGTGAAAAAGACAAAAAAAAGGCGGGTGCATCTGGCCATGTTCTAGCTGGAAGTTCATTCTCAAGTTCATTCTCATTTTGCACATTTCCAGAGTGGTGTGGTGATGCCCTAATTTAAACCACCACTACCTCACATCCTCTTTTTTTTTTTTTTTTTTTTTTTTTTTTTTTTTTTTTTTTTTTTGGGGTCTCACATCCTTTTTTTTTTTTTTTTTTTTTTTTTTGTTAATGGGAACATGCTCCAATCTTTTCGTGGGGAGCGTCCCATTGAAGATCATATTGAGAAATTGAGAAATTTTATGGAGAAATCCTTGAGATACCGGGGCCATTACCCTGCCCGCTTCGGCTAAGAAAGACAACTGTGTAATTAATCTACACAAGAACACTAAAATTCTCTATCCCCATGCACGCAATCCTAAATCGGACGCGGGGATCGAAAATGTGAAAACGGCTTTAGGACGAGTCCTAAAAGATTTAGGATTCCCCAGCCAAAATCGTCCTAAATTTTCCAGTAGCCCCCGACCTACTGAAAAATTTAGGATTCCCGCACTTCACGGAGTCGTGGCGTCGTGCGCACCACACCGTCGTCTCGGAAGTGCTGGTGCAGAACTGGGCCGTCGGTCCAGGGGTCGGACATCGGAGGTATTCGGTGGGCGGATGGGGCCAACGGCCACGAACGGTAGCCCTTGGCGGGGGTGGTGCACTGCCGTTGGGAGGGGGGGGGGCGGGCTTCCGTAGTCGACCGTTGCCTTGCTAGCGCGAAGCGGAGGAGGAGGACGACGTGCGCCGGTGGTCGACGCTGGCGGAAGACAACACGCTAGCCCGACGTCAGGATGTGCACGCTCGCGGACGATGGTGGAAGACAGCCCAACCGCAGGAGGACAAGCTGCGCCGCCGCCCCACATGCGCCCCGTGCTCACCACTCGCGCACACTCCACACTGTCCACAGATGAATATCCACGGCGGAAGGTTTGCCAGCGCCGTCTTTCGTACGTCTTCTGCGTCGCTTGCCAGTCCTACGCCAGCCAGAACCAAACCCCCCTTTCGAAGTCCACGATACGCGCGCTTCCCACCGAAGACACCTACACGCCGACGGCCTACCGCACTGTGTACCACGGACACCACCCACGAGTGGACGGACATCCACGACACGGCTGCGTATACGCATATGAAAAGAGGCCGCGGGACAACTTTTAGGACGAGTCCTAAAAGACGATTTTTAGGATTGCGTGCAACCACTCCGCACGAAATCCTAAGAAACGTTTAGGACTCGTCCTAAAAAATTTAGGATTCTTTTAGGAGTGTCTAACGAGACCCTTATGGGACATTGACCAGGATGGGAAGCGGAAGGGGCAGCATCAGACGGAAGCGCCTTGCATACGCACCCTATGCAGCACCGCTTCATAGGACAAAGAGGTAAGTTCACGAGGATGGGGGATGATACGACGGATCTGGACTAAGGTATAAACACCCAGGAATCTGGCAGCTATTCAGATACAGGAGCTTAAAAAGCGCCCCTTCCTGCAAATAAGACACCGGTTCGAATCCCGGTTAACGAAAAAGCCCCCCTATTCCTCTAACCTTGGATGTAATCCAAGGTTCTTGCCTACATCCTTAGACTTCCCCCGTTGTTAGTATTTCGCTTTCTGTCGTTTTTTCTCTCTTTTTTCCCCTTTTTCTTCTTTTTTTTTTTTTTTTTTTCTGTCTTTTTTTACTCTTTTTCTTCTTTCTTTTTCTGTTTCTTTCGACTATTTCCTTTCTTTAGCATGAGTGGACGAGGCAGAAGGGCGAAGCTGGTGTTGCGTTACGCGCACACTAGTATCAGTTTTTTATTCTGGCACAAGATGTCCTCCACGAGAGTAAAGCCTCACATTTTGTGCAATCTATATGAATGAGATTTCCTTTCTTTTCTTTTCCGTCGTTTTCTTCGCGCACATACGTTTTTGGTCTTGGCGCCTATCTTTCAGTTCAGGAATACAATGGTCGCGCCGAATTGCACATTGATTCTCGGATTGTGACGAACCACCAAGACTATTTTAGAACAGGAAGCTTCTGGGTCGACTCATCATTTCCAATTGCTACGCAGGCGTTTTGTTCGGCCAAGGTATACTTGCCGGACCAGGCGCTCATCCGGTTTGTTCGAGCTCTGGCTTCAAGGGCAGCGGCAAAGGAGTACCAAAGGAGCGGCTGCAGGCTACTGCCGAGGTACACCATGGACTATCAAGTGGATCAAGACCTGGTGGATCGGCTGATCAGCGACGACGAGGACGTGGTATAGTCATCTGCTCGCTCTCCTTCGCACGCGCCAGTGCACGCTTACCGCACCGCATCACGCTTCGTTGCAGCACATAGAGGAATCTGGTCTTCCGCCGCTCGAACGCTGCTACGCTCGCACAGGCTGGGGATGAGTGCTTGTCTCTTCCTTCCATTCCTCCCTTTCAATCTCCTACGCTGGTGTGGGGGCAAACTGCTAGCATTAGGAGCGATGGTGTTACAGGGTGAACAGGGGGATGAGAGGGTTGGTGTGGCGACTGTGGCCATTGAGTTGTAGGCGTATGTACTGCTCGCGTTCATTGCGCTGCTAGCATTTCTTGCATTTTTGGCCTTTTTGTTGCATCTGCAGGCGCCGCCACCACCCATCCAAGCTTCGAAAGTCCAAGCATGTGTGACAAATGGCCGGTGTCACCCTCTGATGAAGCCGTGCATTAGTGGCTAGCGGCAGAAAAGCGCTTCAGGGATCGCCACTACCCTCCCTGCTTTTGGTTGTCATGGCTAGCCTCCCATAATATGTGGAGCCGCCTCTGGGGATGCAACCGGTCTTGTCACTGTTACGAGTCGTATATTGCTTACACATTGTTTGGGAAGGATTTGGAAGAGTTGATTGCTTCGGCCCATGGACCAGAAGAAAGGCAGTGTTGTCGGATGAGGACTTACGTACCACCGTTATAATTTTTTTGTTTCCTGGATCTCCTTCTATAAGTTTTTTACTGTGTTAAAACAAATTTACCTTTCTCCCTCTCTCTTGCCCCTTTTCCCCCCCCTCTCTCTCTCACTCTTTCTTCGTTTCCTTCTCTCCCGCCCTCCCTCTCTATATCTCTTTCTCTCTCTCTCCCCTCCTCTCTCTCCCTTCCTCTCTCACTCTCTCTCTCTCCCTCTCGTTCCCCGTTTCTTCCCCCTCTCTCTCTCTCAGTTCCCCCCGTCACCCCTTCCCTCTCCCCCTCCCTCCCCGCTTCCCCCGACTCTCTTTTCATCATGTACCATCCTCAGTCATTGGCATCCCGGTCTCCATCCCGAATGCATGACATTTATCAATGGATACACACATTTGTGCAATTGATCGCTCTCACAAGCCTATTGAATTGTCGCTTGAATTTCTGAATTACGCAGTCATAAATAGATATCCTTTCTAATCAGTTGTCATATTTTCCGACTTATGAATAGAGAAGCAGGATCACTTACCATACCTATGTAATCCCACACACAACGTCTGGCCATGCAATAGTTGATCTCCACATCGGTGTCAGCCAGATTGTTGCTTAAGGAATTACCTGGGTATGTGCATGGCGTAGATGGTGTTCCTGAGTTTATTGTAGGGTCATCCTCGATTCCTTATCGCCACACGGCATCCTCCTTTTCGCCTGTTCCGCTTCCCATTTTCCCTTCCCCCTATTTTAAGCTCCTTTCGACAGTAGTTGCTCCCCGAATGTCTGGTCAATCTCTGTTTTTATGCAACTATGTGGAAATAATCTTTTCGCATGCTCTGCCCGTACAATCCCACACATAATATCTGGCCCTATGGGAATCGATTTCCACATCGGCACCAACCAGACTACTACTTGTGGAATTACCCGGGCTCACACAAGTATGTTGCTAAAACTTATAGTGAAATGGAGTCGTTCTCAAACCCTTTAACGGGGATAAGTGTGAATTTTTTTCTTCCCCCTTTCTCGTTTCCTCCTTTGATTAAAAACTTTTTTCGAGAATAGTCTCTTCCCGATCTGTGTAACGCGGTGATAGGGTTGTGGTTGTCCGGACACGTGTGAAAAACAACTATCTACCAAGTCTTATGGCAAGATTGCTCGTTGTTTTAACACACCCATGCCTTCTTTTTTTTTCCCCTGATAATTACGACCCGATTATGCTTCCATAATGAATATCTAGTTGATTTGTGTTTACGTTCTCTCTTTCGAATGTACAATCAGACGTGGCAATTACACTTTTTTGAGATCGGCAGGAAGGACAGAGATCATCAGCCACACAGGATAAATGTTACCACGAGCGTCTTTTATAAGATACTGTTTGTGCAGGCGTTATCCATCGAGGGTATTACATCCCTCATGGAATCATGGTTACCCGTGCCAACGGACAGTTCACGAACACACAGTACGATATCTATATATATGAATAAGTCTAACTACCGAATCCATGAGAGACACAGCCGACGGTCATCTGGTTGCGCAGCTACCTGAATAGCGACGAACCGAGGAATCCACAAAAGACCTTTGAAGAAGGGTTGATTGGTTGGGTAATACCTGTGCATGCCTGATAAGGAAAATGGGGTGGTGCCGATGTATTAATCGGAGCAGGATCAAGAAACGTTTTATCGTATCTTGTTTCGACATGTTGAAATTTGCATGACGTACTCCAACACACACACACACACACACACACACACACACACACACACACACACACACACACACACACACACAGAGTCAATCAATCAATCAATCAAATCAATCAATCAATCAATAAATCAATAAATCAATAAATCAATAAATCAATCAATCAATCAATCAATCAATCAATCAATCAACCAAACCAATCAAGATTCTATCGAATCCGGAAAAACAAACATAGGATTTTAGGGTTTTCCAAGCCCTACACCCCTGTATATATATTTTTTGTTTTTACGTATTTTTAGGGGTAAAAAAAATATATTAAAAAACTAGGCCGCGGCCACGACTGACTTTTTCGGCCGCTGCGGCCGAAATGCCCGCGGGTGTCACATAGCACTAGAGTGCCTTCCATTCTCGACAAGTCTCGAGATCTCTCTACCAGGTCTCATGCCCTCATACAGCTTGAGTTGCGGGGCATCGCAACCAAGCCCCTGAACCGACCAGCCTTGTTCTGGTCTCGTCTATTTGCAAACCATTGGGACTCAGGACTAAGGCAAATACCAGTCAAGCCACCAATCAGTACCATAGTTGTAGATCCCGTAATTCATCCCCTCGATGCACTGGTTGCAGATATCACCCAAAAAATCCCTCTCAACCCTACTCCGGCAAGTCTTACCACGATGAAGCCACCATCTCCACCGCTGGTGTATTTTTTGTGAATGGCCGTTCACGGTGAACGAGCCGACCACTAAAGAGTGGTTTTTTTTTTTTTTTTTTTTTTTTGGGCTTCCCCAAGTACATTCGCCTCAAGCCCCACAGCGTGATGACATTGAAAAAATAAAAAAAAATCAAAATGACCTACAAAATAGCAAACGAAAATGCTTATTTTAACTAGTTGATTTTTTTTCTCATTTTTAATTAAAAAAATATTATTCGTGAAAAAACAATTTTGAAAAAATTATAGGGAGTTACCCTTCGATGTCCCTCACCCTCCTATAAAAAAAAAACATACCCCCCCTAGCAAAAAAAAAAAAAAAAAAAAAAAAAACGCTCTCCGTGAACTCCATGAACTCCCGTATCGTGAACGGGGTAAACTCCATGACCGGTCTCCGTCCACAGACCCTGTGAACGGTGACCGCTGGTACGGCATTGTGCTGAAGTCTTGCGATCGTTCGGTTGACTCCGAAGTGGCCGGCGAGTTGTGAGTCGTGGTACTCACCAAGAAGGTGAGTCCGGAGACAATGGTTTTGTGGGACGCATAATAAGGTCTTGCCTCGCAAGTGGAGAAGTAAGTAACCGTTGACGATGCCATAGTGGCTGGCCGGTGGGTGATCCGAAGATAGTTACGCATATAGTGTGGCGCAGTGCCGTCACTGTGAACGTGACCGGCATTGGTCACTTGAACTTGACCGACACTGGTCACTTGAACGTGAACGGCCAGTCATTTAGCCTTGCCCCTGTGACCGGGCAGACAACGAAAGAGTGGTGATGGTGGTGGTGGTTTTTTTTTTTTTTTTTTTTNTTTTTTTTTTTTTTTTTTTTTTTTTTTTTTTTTTTTTCGGGGGGGAAGCCACCCAGCTATAGTCGCATCAAGCCCCACAAGGTGATGGCATTAAAAAAATTAAAAAAAAAGAAATAACCTACGAAATAACAAACAAAAATGCTTATTTTGGCTGGTTGCGTTTTTATTTTTTATTATTTTTTTCTTCTTATATTTGTAGAAAACAAAAATGAAAAAGCTATGGGGGGTTACCCTCCGATAACGCTCACCCTCCTATATAAAAAGAAAAAACACCCCGCCCAGCCCCCCCCCAAGAAAAAGCTCGATCCCGCTCTCCGTGAACTCCATGAACTCCTACGCCCTGAACTCCATGAACTCCATGACCGGTTAAACTTTCCGTTCACAGACCCCGTAAACGGTGAACGGTGGTACGACACTAGCGTGGCGTAATCTAGATCAGAATGGTAGCCGCGGATGAAATGTTGTGGAGTTCCTCGTCGAATGCGAAGACATGATGTGTCATGGCTCAAAGATCTGGTCTCGCGAAAGTGCATTGGCTGCACGATTGAAGAGGGCGACGAGATGTTTCGGTGTGAAGTCAAATTGGTCGATTAAGTACATCCATCGTCCAATAGTGCTGCTCACGGTCTCTTACGTCTTGTAGTAGGTCAACGGTTTTTTGTCAGTGACTCATGTGAACCTACGCTGCCCAAGGAGGAAGTGTCATCATCGCTTGAGAGTCATGCTGAACGCAACCAGCTCCTTCTACATCATCAAGTGAATTCATGGGAGACACCTTGTGGCTGAAGTTCTTCATGGGATGCCAATCGTCAACGCCATGTTGTTCCAAGACTGCCCCAATGCCATAGCCGGAAGTGTCGGTTGTCACTGTCGTTGGCGAGGTGGGGTCGTAGACTATGTATCACCCGTGGCCACGACTGCGGGGTCAAACTCAGCGGGCGGCTGTGATCACGGCCGCCACGGCTCTGGCCGCGGTTGGGTGCAGACTCGACTTTCATGAATTTTTTTAGACACAAAAATTCTCAAAGAAAAACAAACAAAAAATATGATGTTGTGGATCTTTTTGAGACCTACTTTGCACAATTCCTTTTATTCTTTTTTTTGACTTTGTCTTTAAATTTTCAAAATTCAAAAACTAATTTTCCGGAGCTTGAAGTTTTTTTTTTTTTCTTTTTTTTTAAGAAAAACTATGAAACTTGTGTTTTCTAATTTCAAATTCAGTGAAGTTTTTGGATATGACCACAAGGTAAAAGTTGTTCAGTTCATTTTTATGCATAACATAGTTTTTGTCTCAGATTTTGTAAATTTTTTTTTAATATTTTTTTTCATGGCCGCAGGGTCGCGGCGTAGGCCGCGCGTGACCGCCTCCAAGGGGGACTCATACGTCATAAATGCTAAGGACAGGTGCCATCACTGCCATGAGCATGGCCGTCTTGAGTGCTTCGAACGACCGGTGCGCTTCGTCATCGATTATGAATGACACCTTTGGCGATTGTAATCTTGTTAATGGTGCAGCAATTCTTGAGTACCCGACGATGAAGCGTTGGTAGTAGCTTGGCAATCCCATGAATGAGCGAACGTCCGTATTGTTGGTGGGTTCGGGCCATAGCCTGATGGCCTCAGTCTTGTCCTTGAGCGGACCGATGCCTTGTGGCGTCACATAATGGCCCAAGTGCTCGAGCTCTTGGCGTGCGAATTTCCATTTGTTGTGGTTGACCTTGTTCCTGGCTTGTCGTAGCCGCTCCAAGACGCTTCGCAGGTGATCAACATGCTCGTCCAAACTCCGAATGTACACCAAGATGTCGTCGAGGTAGATGAGCATGAATCTGTCCGGCATGTGGCGGAACTCCGTTGTCATCGCCGCTCAGAACGTGGTCGGGGCATTTGTAAGGCCAAAGGGCATAACCTGCTATTTGAAATGCCCATATCGCATCTTGAACGCGGTCTTGTAGCGATCCTCCCGCCAGATCTGAATTTGGTGATATCCAGATTTAAGGTCGAGCTTGGAGAAGAATTGGGCGCCGCCCAGCTGTTCGAGAAGGTTATCGATTTGTGGATGGGTCCCCGTTCTTGACGGTTTGTGCGTTGAGCTTGTGATAGTCAATGAACAATCACAAGTCCTTGTTCTTCTTCTGGACGAAGAGAATGGGGGCACCGTAGGACGAAGAGCTAAGACCGAATCCAACCTTTCTCAAGAAGGTCGTCGAGATATGCCCGTAGCACACTTAATTCTTCCTCGCTCATGCGGTAGATGCAACCACGAGGAGGTACCACCCCGGCCTCGAGGATGATCTCGTGGCGGATTGGCTGATCCGGTACTAGTCAGTATGGTGCTTCCAAAACGTCGCCATAGGCCCCGCTCCTTCTTCCCGCTGCACTCCCTTTCCTTTTTTATCTCCATCGCCTCCATCCCCGTCTCCACCACCGCCTCCTCCTCCGCTGCTGCCCTGCACTATCCTTTCAATCACGGTCGGAGTGAAGGTTTGGGTGATGTGATCATCCAATTTCTTGATGTAGGGCTGAATATGCAAATCTACGTCTTTGGCGTATTTCTGCAGAAAGGTGTTCCAGACATTTTCAAATTCATATTGATTACTTTCAACCTTTTGTAGAGTCTGGCTGATTGCATCGATTTTTTGCTTGGTGTGGAGAACCGTTTGGTCCGTTTCGGTTAAGAGAGCAAGTTTCTCTTCGGTGGTTGCCTGATTATCTTTTTTTGCCTTCTTCCTTGCATCCTCAAGTGAATTCATGGGAGACACCTTGTGGCTGAAGTTCTTCACGGGATGCCAATCGTCAACGTCATGTTGTTCCAAGACTGCCCCAATGCCATAGCCGGAAGAGTCGGTTGTCACTCTCGTTAGCAAGGTGGGGTCGTAGACTATGTATCACCCGTGGCCACGACTGCGGGGTCAAACTCAGCGGGCGGCTGTGATCACGGCCGCCGCGGCTCCGACCGCGGTTGGGTGCAGACTCGACTTTCATGAGTTTTTTTAAACACAAAAATTCTCAAAGAAAAAAAAAAAAAAAAAATGATGTTGTGGATCTTTTTGAGACCTACTTTGCACAATTTTTTTTTTTTTTTTTTTGACTTTGTCTTTGAATTTTTAAAATTCAAAAACTAATTTTCCGGAGCCTAAAGGTTTTTTTTTCCTTCTTTTTTAAGAGAAACTATGAAACTTGTGTTTTCTAATTTCAAATTCAGTGAAGTTTTTGGATATGACCACAAGGCAAAAGTTGTTCAGTTCATTTTTATGCATAACATAGTTTTTGTCTCTGATTTTGTGAATTTTTTTTTAATATTTTTTTTTCATGGCCGCAGGGTCGCGGCGTAGGCCGTGCGTGGCCGCCTCCAAGAGGGACTCATATGTCATAGATGCTAAGGACGGGTGCCATCACTGCCATGAGCATGACTGTCTTGAGTGCTTCGAACGACCAGTGCGCTTCGTCATCGGTTATGAATGACACCTTTGGCGATTGTAATCTTGTTAATGGTGCAACAATTATTGAGTACCCGACGATGAAGCTTTGGTAGTAGCTTGGCAATCCCATTAATGAGTGAACGTCCGTATTGTTGGTGGGCTCGGGCCATAGCCTGATGGCCTCAGTCTTGTCCTTGAGCGGACCGATGCCTTGTGGCGTCAAATAATGGCCCAAGTGCTCGAGCTCTTGCCGCGCGAATTTCCATTTGTTGTTGTTGATCTTGTACCTGGCTTGTTGTAGCCGCTCCAAGACGCTTCGCAGATGGTTCACATGCTCGTCCAAACTCCGAATGTACACCAAGATGTCGTCGAGGTAGATGAGCACGAATTTGTCCAGCATGTGGCGAAACTCCGTTGGCATTGCCGCCTGGAATGAGGTCGGAGCATTTGTAAGGCCAAAAGGCATAACCAGCGATTTCAAATGCCCATATCGCATCTTGAACGTGGTCTTGTAGCGATCCTCCCGCCGGATCTCAATTTGGTGATATCCTGATTTAAGGTCGAGCTTGGAGAAGAATTGGACGCCAACGAGTTGTTCGAGAAGGTTGTCGATTTGTGGAAGAGGGTCCGCGTTCTTGACGGTTTGTGCTTTGAGCTTTTGATAGTCAATGAACAACCACAAGTTCTTGTTCTTCTTCTGGACGAAGAGAATGGGGGCACCGTAGGGCGAAGAGCTAGACCGAATCCAACCTTTCTCAAGAAGGTCGTCGAGATATGCCCGTAGCACACTTAACTCTTCCTCGCTCATGCGGTAGATGCAACCACGAGGAGGTACGACCCCGGCCTCGAGGATGATCTCATGGCGGATTGGCTGATGCCGTACTAGTCGGTGCGGGGCTTCCAAAACGTCACCATAGGCCCCGCTCCTTCCAGCTGCACTCCCTTTCCTTTTTTATCTCCATCGCCTCCATCCCCGTCTCCACCACCGCCTCCTCCTCCGCCGCTGCTCTGCACTATCCTCTCAATCACGGTCGGAGTGAAGGTTTGGGTGATGTGATCATCCAATTTCATGATGCAGGACTGAATATGCAGATCTACGTCTTTTGCGGACTTCTGCAGAAAGGTGTTCCAGACATTTTCAAATTAATGTTGATTACTTTCAACCTTTTGTAGAGTCCGGTTGATTGCAGCGACTTCTTGCTTGGTGTGGAGAACCGTTTCGGTTAAGAGAGCAAGTTTCTCTTCGGTGGCTGCCTGTTTATCTTTTTGTGCCTCCAACTCGCTATGTAATCTCTTTCCGTCTGCCTGTAACTTCTTTATGTCATCAAGTTCCTTTCACTTTGCTGCCAACATTTTGCTGTGCAGCTCGGCGCGTTTTTCTTCAAGCATGTGTTCTCTCTCATTTTGATTTGTCACAGTCGCCAATCTCACAACGAATACGTCCCTTTCTTCTTCCGTTTCTTCTGGTCTATCACTGAAGTAGGCATACTAATCGTACCAGTCCAGCGGTTTGACGTCAAGTTCTCCTGCTGTTTGGCTGGTTTCACCCCCTCCGGCATGCCGCCTGACAAGTCTTTCTCCTTCTTCCTCAGACTCTTGTTCTTCTTCAATAGTCTGCAATTCTTCCTTTATTTCCTGGTCCAACTTCTCTTTTAACTTCTTCCTTAATTCTTCTTCTTCTAGCTGGGCCTTCTTCTTTAATTCCTCTTCCTTCTCTTTCTTTCTTCTCTTTCCTTCTTCTTTTCTGCCTGTCGGCCGTCAACCTCAGCGTGCTCAACAGGTGTGGGCCCTAGGCTCACTGCTCCTGAGCGCATAATCATACGGGAGATGCTTACCCTCCCGAAGCCCAGGGGAAACATCACTCGAAACAGCAGGCCCAACAATATGGAAAGGGCCATCAAGCCCTGCATAGGGAAATCGTCCACCATGATGGGACTTATCACATGATACCCTCCGCAGGTCCCACCAGGTAGGCTTCCCAACTGAGTCTCAACTTACTATTCGTAGATGTGGATGGACTAGAACACTTTGCTTAGTTTTTTTTTTTTTTTTTTGAATTCTGGGTGTCACTGTTTCAATAACAACGAATTTCAGACTTAAATATAGTAATATACCTTTTTTCTTTTTCTCTTCCTTGTTGCTTGCCTTCAGATCCAAATGTCGAACTGATCAGAACAATGCTATAGGTCAAAGGTCCAGTTGATGCTTTCTGCGGTTCACTGGCTGGTTGGAACTTTCTCACTTCCTTATATGTATTTCTTTTTTTTCTTTCTTATGCTAACTCTGTTTGTTGTCCTCTTGCGCAGCTAGGCACTGGAGTAATCACTTAATCAGATACTTGGGTCTCACTTCAATCACACTTATCTTTACCCAGTTTGATTAGACTCGGTACCTTACTTGTAGCTGATGTGGCAAACTGCCATGCTCCTATCTTGAGTATAGCGCAAACTCCGGACTAGAGGGTTCGAGAAGAGAAGGACTCTGATCCTCTGATCACTCTAAACTCCAACATGACAACCATCCAGACTGTAGACCCTGTGACTCTGATTTGACAGCAGCAGCAGTGACCCCGGAGAGGATAAGGAGAAGAGATACACACACACATGGAGCCAGGTAAGGGGTAAGGGTGCTTCTCTCTTTGGCAGCGATCGTTGATGAAGACTCCTCGTCGCTCCGCACTCCAAGCTCAGGTAAGTAACCTTCTGCCCCTTCCTCTTCGGCATACTCCTCTCCTATATCCTTATCCACCACTTCTGTGACGAACTACTTCCCGAACCCGTGCTATCTTTCGTACCCTTTTTTGCTTGAATTTTTCCTGTATCATACCAACCCCATAGAAACCCCGTTTCGTTTTCTTGATTTCGGGTGCCGCGTTTTGGGCCCCCATCTTTCGGAAGCTTTTGCGATTCCCGGGTTCTGCCTTTTCTTTTTGCAATTCGGGAAATACATAGGAATTTACGTACGCCTTAGCGAGCGCACTGGGAATGGGGCCCGACAGTTGGGAATTCCGAGATAAGCGGAACTTCGACGTGTCCTTTTTGTGTGAATGTTCTTGGTTGCGTCGGGGGAAAACTTTCGGAATTTTGTGGGGATACGAATAGGCGTAGGACTTTTTTTTCCCGCGTCGCTCTTTCGCGCGTGGATATGATGATTTCAATTTTGAAATGGTTTAGGACGTAGTCAAGCTGTAACTTTTTCGGTGCCTTTTCTCTTTTTTTGTTGACCGCGCTACGCATGCAAAGCTTTCTCCGCTCTGTCCCCCGCATCGCTCTCTCCCACGCTCCTTTTTCCTTCCTCCTCCTCTTCCTCTCTCCTCGTAACTGTTTTTCTCCCTCTCTCTCTCTCCCGCTCTGCTCTTTGCGCGCCCATTTCCCTTTCTTGATCATCTGAATCTTGAACCCGTCTTGCGCTACTTATCGCGCCTTTTCTTTTCTCGCTCTTCGAGCAAAGCTTGCGAAGTCTGATCGCCAATCAGACGCGTGGTACGATAGGATCAGCCTATTGCGCGACGAGTCTGATTGGCCAATCGACGAGTTTCGAAGGATCAACATGGCTTCTATAGCGCGCTTCTCGCCAGGTCTTCTCCTCCTGCTTCTCTTCTTACGCTTCGACTTTCCCCCTGCATTCTCCCTCCTTCGTCTCCCTCCTCGCTGCTATAAATTCCGCAAACGAGTCCGCAAATCTCTCTTACGTTCTCGACTCCCGAGCCAGCTTTCGGGAAGCAGTGGCTAGGCAGAGTGTTTGGTGCGATTCGGAAAGTCCTGTCGGGCTGACGACGGGTTGGCCGGTTGCGCGCTTGATCGCTACGACGGACTGTGGGATCTGGGCGAACCGCGTCGAACTTGCGTCGGCGGGGTGACGATCGCAGTGGTGGGAGTTAGCATGCGGCGACCGGGATCATCGGTGCGGGTATGAGGATTGATGATTGGAGTTGAGTGGATGATTGGCCCGGTGCCATATTGGAATTCATGGCGAATACGCCTTTGTTGTTGCGGATCTTTATCTTCTTGCGTGAGTGTGCGGCGACAATGTCGAACTTCCTCTTTCGGATTTTGTCCTCTTCTGTCCCGATATTCCTTCCTCATCTCTCTCTCTCTCTTCTCTATCTTTGAAAGACGATGTGCCTTGATGTTTCCTCTCTCTCTTTCTCTTGAATGGGAATGAATCTGTGTGTTTGCCTGGGTGAAAGAACTTCTTCCGGAACTCTTCCATTAGTTTCCTAGGTAATCCTCGAATGCAGAAGGGACTCTGTCGTTCTGTCTTATGAACGGTGAATGCGTGTGTATTGTCGCCCGGTCCATTTCTGATCCATGTGCATATGTCATTTTCGCACCTTCCACAGTAGATGTATGTGTGAAGAGCAGTGGTTATTTAATCTTGATGGGCTTTTGTTCGAGAATGAAAGAGTGTTTAGATTTATCGCATTGGATTCGTAGCGCATGCCATCTGCCTTATGCTTCACGACATCAGCGTCCGACCTTCAGGGCGGCCCAATAAAATAAGGCGCCCACCAATTCGGTTAAGTGCCCGGCCTAGCTAGTTCGATAGGTTTTCTTCTTCTCGCGTACTGAAAGAATTAATTGGGTTTTGTGATGTTGGTTTCTTTTTTATGACGTCTTGCGGTATTTGCGATTGATTGATATGTGGACTGGCGAACGCCCTTCGATCGGGCGCCAGATTCCCGTATCTCCCACGACAACGCGACCCTTCCCATACCACGAGGAAAGGACACGTGTATGATATTCCTTCCCTCCGGAAGATCGTTGTTCGGGATTCGTGGAGGCTGGGTTTGTAATTATCGATACGCATTTTCCACCTTATTCAGTATTATTGCCTTTTAATGAGTTGATCGTCATTCCGTGGACGGCAGTGGAACCCCACTGGCCTCGCACCCTGTGCACTGAGTGCCAGCGCTTCGAGCGCTACGAATCCAGGGACTTCCACTACCGTGTGCGGAGTGAAGACGAACACAGAGAAAGAGCCACACGATTGCGGCCTTCCACGTCAGACTCAGAACTGACCACTGAGCGTTGTCGGGACCTAATACGCAAACGAGACACGCGAGGCGTGCCAAAGCCTTTTTGTTCCAAATGACGCGCCGTAGCACGGTGGGAAGTCCGACAATATTTTTTGGATTGAATTTGTGTTTCTCTCTCCTTTCGCGCTAAACCCACGCGCGCAATCCGCGACGCACGAAAAACGATCGACTTACTTCATCGGACCTACACGGAGGATTTCAGTTCTGTCTGTTTCCCCACACTCAATTTCCAAAACTCCTTGGCACGCCCCATCTTGCTGTTTTTCTGGGTCTTTTTTCGCACCTTTTAGCACTACATACGAAAAGCAGCACAGAGCGTGAGGTTGGTATCGGAGCCGACACATGTCGGTTCTGATAATAGTGAGTCGAACTAGCGAGAGGTAGGAGAAACCCTCAACTAGTTCATCAAGATCGCCCAGTGACCAGGTCTCGATCTGGTGCGGTTGCACCCGCAATGCCAATGGCAGACGGTACTAGAGTGATCGTTGGCATTCCTGCCCTTTTCCCCTTCTTCCCTAACCATACCCATCCCGAGGCTTGGCTGGAAGTCGTCGAAGCTCAAGGCTACAGCGCGGGTGATCTTCCACGCGTTCTTACCTTGCTACTCCGCAATATGTTGCATGACTGGTTTAGAAAGCATACGTGGGTAGTTTGGAATACTTTCAAACAAGCATTCTTGGCTCGATTCGATACTGTCAGTGAAGATGCCGCCTGGTACGTGCTCAAAACTTGGCCACAAGGACCGGGGGAATTGCTGCCCGATTTCGTGGATCGATTTCAAACCACGTTGGACAAATCAAGGCGAGACGAGACATCCTCTCGAGATTTATTCATCGATCACCTACGAAGTCGGACGTTGAAAGGGAAGTTACAGAAAAAGGTCCCGCCAAAGACACACCAGCTATCTGCTATCATCGCTAAAGCGCTGGAATTAGACTTGACTGAGCCAAAAAAATATATCAGTCAGGGACATGAAGATATTACGGACACCATACAGGATGTAGCGGCTAAAAGGCGATCGTGGTTGCGGGCGGAAGAACGGTTTTATCCCCCCCCCGACCATGACCTTCCCGACGGGATCGCTTCCGATATCCCCCCTGCTTCTTCTTCCTCTCCCCCAGTGAATCAACCAATAGCAGCAATTAAGAGCAGAATCTCCCACAAACCCCCCTCGCCGGTCGTAACAAACTTACATCTTGCCCAAATGATCCATACGGCCACTACTAAGCAGTCCGAATGGATGAGCAACTTGATCCAAATGCAAGCCGCTCACATGGAGCAGATGGAACAGATAATGAGCAGGCTAATCAAGCCTAACCCAGTTCCAGCTCGACCTGCTCCCGTGTTCTTTCCACTCTTACCTGCCCCTCCTGCACCTCGATACGCACCACCGTTCCCTCATCCCGCTAACCCAGCAGGGAAGGTCGAATGTTTTAACTGCAAACTGCCCGGGCATTTCGCCTGGGACTGTCCACAGCCAAAACTTACTCAGCCCCTACCTGCTGCGGCCCCCGTAGCTCTGAATCAAGGACGAGTGGCCGCACTAATGGACATAGTCCAAGGAGGGGAACTAGCGATGTATGCCCCCGAACAGCCCTCCCTTTCGACGGCAACGGCGTGGACCTCGATAACTTCTTCCTCTGACGCTGTTGACGTAGTCGATCCACTCGAGTATCTTCATCTTGCAGGCATGATCGGAGCAATCCGATCGGCTCATGATGATCTCGAATCGGTCGATCGCGAATCTAATCCCGGTCCACAATTTCGGACGGGAGAAATTGATGTGTTACGATCACTCAAGCAATTGGATATCCGTGTTCCGATCCCGGTGGGGCATCTGCTCACCATATCTAAAGCGGCAAATGATAAACTTTTGCAACATCGCCAGAAAAATCAAAAGCGCTTCACTTATCAGAGCATACAGCGAATGTTGAGGAAGAAGGAAGGAGGCGAGGACGTTGCACCCCCCGAGCCTGACACGAGAGAACCGGAACCTAAAACCGCACTTATAGCAGCGATCTCGTTAGCAGAAAAAGATCACTTCGTACGAGTTCGGCCAATATTGTAGAAAAACGCCGCGTGTGATTGCAAAGTCTGGGGCAAGCTGTTTAACGCCCTTATTGATACGAGATCGTCCACAGTAGCCATATCATTAGAAACCGTCCGGAAGACGGGACGACCCGGATCCATTCTCTCTCAATCTGGAAAAGACCATTAAATACACATTTCGTTAAAAGTGAACCTTTTGATTGTTCACTTTGTGTAACAAAGCCGGAATTCATGTTAGAGCAATATAAGTAAGAGAAATTCATGTTGGCAATATGAACTGAGGAGCGACATAAATAAGAATAAATTGAGACAATCATTGGCAAGTGTTGCTAAGTGGGCAGTGATATGTGTCAACTGCCATCGCATGGAGTACTCGACCCATCACACACGCACACACCCCACCTAAGCCCAACCACCCCAGCACACCAACAGTGTTCAAATTTCTCCCTTGTAGGCTATCTTCGAGGTAGGCTTTTGGAGCGGCCGCCGCTCGGCAACTCAGAATAAACTTCAAGTTTGTCCGAGTGCTCCGGGCCCATCAACGTGCAACTTCTGCGCTTGATTATGGGCACTACATTGTACGCCATCATTGCGACTGCTTGTACAATATATAAACAAAAATTTAATTCAGAATATAGAAGATTCTATTCAAGGTTTCAACATAATATTTTAGATTAAATTTAGTGACTGAAAAAAGAAGACTTAGTAATAGACTGCTTGCTTGCACATGCATTGGTAGTCGATATGAGATAATCTTGTGCCCACGGTGTTTTATACAAAGTCTCGCGAATGTCGGCTATCTGATTTCCGTGACGGGAAGTTATGGGATGGCTACTGAAGGGACTAGGAGTGTTATCGTGTTGTTGTTATGTTGTTTTCTGTCGTTTCGTGTGTGTGTGTGTACACGTTGTATTTTAAATATTATGTTCCTAGTGAGCGGGATACGTCGTAGTCGACCGACGTCGAATTTTCGTGCGCCGGTTCGCGTGCGTAGTGATCGGGATACATCCTAGTCGACCAATGCAGCTGGCGGAAGGTCAATATGTATTCCATGACGAGGATGAAAACCAATGCGCTCAACAGCGTCACGAACCCCAAAAATTGGACGCTCTAAGCGGGTCACTAATTCTGCGAGCAAAGGTAGAGGACGAAATCTTAAACTCCGAATGAATTCCCAGTTAGTCGTTGACAAATCTCTTGTATAAGACTCTGAGGACCTTGCCCGCACTGAGCCTGACAAATGTGGTGCATTGCACAGTTCCCACTCGCGGAGATGTGAATCTCGGCAATTGTGGTGCATCTTTATCCATCAACACGGCAGTTGAGCGTGAAATGAAATCAATGCGCAGGGGTAAAGGCGAGCGAACAATCACGATAAAGGCGTCAACGATTATTAACGGGCATCACCGCAATATATGAGATTGCAACTGGATTCGATCACCCATGACATACCGGTTGTCGACCCATTTTAGCAAAAAGGTTCGGGCATCGGACATTATATGAAATTCCAACGGCGGGTTCTCAGGGATGGCGGCGAGCGGAGGCGGAAACACAGGGGGGGGAAGGGGAGAGAGAGAGAGAGAGAGAGAGAGAGAGAGAGAGAGAGAGAGAGAGAGAGAGAGAGAGAGAGAGAGAGAGAGAGAGAGACTATTTGAACGCCGAGTCAATTTGCAGTTATCCGTCACCTTAAGGAAGTGGTTAAACACTCATTGGCTGTCTTCCCGGATTGCCATTTGCACTCGGACGGGAACGTTAATGCGAGGTTGATGTTAGGTCGTGATCTCTTTGGTGACTGACCACATTTAAGAAGTGGCAGACCACCTTCAAGAAGTGTCAAGCAGTCATTGGTGATTGCTGTGTATTTGTTTCCCGCACGTTATCAGTTGTCGGCGCGGATTGCCATTAGCACTCCTAGGGAATTTGCATGTCCGCAGCGTGTGAGGTCCTTCTGCGGGATGCATCCGAGACGGTAACGTATCCAGCGGGGGCCAACAGTACTACATGTATGCAACGTTGAGCACCCATCGGCACGTATACAAGCAATGGAAGTGATCACGAGCCTTCTGCATCGGTAAAAATGACCACCCTTACGAAGTGCCAAACATTCGGCGGTCAGAGGACTCTAGTGCTAAAAGCATTCTTAGGGGACCTTGCGGTCGTGTTCAGAACTTATTGGCGTAGCACTAGATGCTCACCAAACAGTTTTGGATGTCGATTGTATGGACGCATCATATGATGCTTACAAGCAAGCAGTGGCTGATTGCAGGACCTTCTACCCGGAGTGGATCTTTGAGAGCAGATTTGACGCAATCCACCGTTAGATCCATTCCTGCGAGGGGGACCTGCCATCCTACCGGTGTTTACTGTACTCTTCACGTGGGAATCGACAACGTGAGGAACCGACAATGAACACTCTTAGGGGACTTTGCGGCCGTGTTTGGAACTTATTGGCGTAGCACTAGATGCTCACCAAGCAGTTCTGGATATCGGTTATATCGACACATCATATGATGCCTTACAGACAAACTGTGGTCGGATCCCGGCCCCCATCCCCGATGTGGATCTATGAGAGCAGATTTGACGGAATCCCCTGTTAGATCCACATCGGAGAGGCGAACCGGTCATCCTGCCGCTGTTCAGTGTAGTCATCATGTGGGAGTCGACATCACAAGAACCCGACGATGTTCCAATTGGGACGTGCTCTTGCTTCGTGATGTGCAGGTGCTTACCGACCGTGCGTTCGATCCTGTCCTTGACGTGAAGCAAAGTGCGAGGGGATAGCTCAGGGTTCACACCAGAAGTGCGATTGAACTCGCACTTTGATGGAGAAGCAGGCGCGCACTCCATCCGCTCGATGATTTAATATGGACATTGGCTTGTCATGTGTATATTCCCGGACGAAAATGTCATCAAATCCTTGTGTGGAGAAGACACTTATCCATTCATACAAGTATCTCTTGTCATCGCAAACATCGAAATGGAAACATCTCAAGTTGCCCAGTGTTTTTCCAAAGGTGAAGTTGCACAACACACGAAGAGTTCCCAGAAATCATTCAATGCAAAAAATTCATTCAAATTGCAAATTGCAAAGTACACAGAGGCGTATTTGAAAGTAATTGAATGCAAAATATCATCAAATCCGAGATTGCAAAGTACACAGAGGCTTTCTAAAAATCACAAAGTACGTAGAGCCAATTTCACATTCGGCAAGACATGACTCAAATGACAATCTTTTTCGCGATTTATCCATTTTGGCAAATTTGTGGACATGAATGATTTAATCACAAATGTACGGCATCCCAAGTGCGAATATGTTCGCATTTCTCATACGGAAACAACAACCAGCATTCCGTGGAGAGCATGAGATCTATTCTGGGGATAACAAAATTGGTAATCATTTGGTGCACCCCTGAATCCGTAAAACAACTTCAAGCACACATACATTCTGACGACAATTGGTTTTCGAATGGAGAACAAGTTCGCAATTGTCATATGGAACCAACAGACAGCATTCATTCGAGACAAGCAGAGGGGGTGAACCGTAAAATGTGGCGGCACGCGCAGAACAGGGGCGAGCCAAAACATATGAAAGCTGGGCGGTCGGGGTGGGGCGGGGGAGGGGGGCTTAAACATTACAAAGTCTCGCGAGAGAAAGAGATAAACACGAAATGATTTGGCGACCAAACAGAAATCGTTGATATCTTTCACTAACATCTTGCTAAATGAACCAGAGTATCGAGCCACACGAGCATGAGTATCAACAATGTCGACAAAAGGACGAAGATGTCCCATGAGTAACACAGGAGCACAACATGGAAATGAACAAACGCAGCACGAACATAAGGAGAACAACCCGTAAACAAAAAAAGGGAGCACAAAGCTGGGATATTAACATCCGATAGGTAAGCGTCTACTTAAAAGATACTGCACTACGTGGCTGGGATATTTACATCGGCATCTAAGCTTGTACTTCACGTAAGCGTCGTCCACAACCCTCTAGCTGATGTTGCGCGGCAGCACCGCGCTGCCGAAAGTCCTACGACTAAAGATGACAGGTTCCTTGAAATGAAGAATCCTTAAAAAATTGCTACAGCACGAGGCTGGGATATTCACATCAACACACCTAAGCGTTTACTTGATCAAAACGTCCACCGCAATCCGGTACCTCATCAAAACAATAGCACAACTCGAACCGACCGACTGCTAGACCAAGTGGGAATAGATTCGCACTTCTGCTTATGACCTTTCGAATAAAAACTACGCGAATTTTAATAACAGGGCTATCATTCAGAGCCTTGGAGTATGTCCACCACAATCTTCAGCCTGATGTTTGGAATGTCGCTTTGGGCTATCGAAAATGGTGGCGGATAGCCACGTGCAAGAAATGAAGCGAAGGTGAGCATGAAAACACCGCAGCTCGACCCATCCGACTGTTGAGGGACACCATGAACAACCACCTTGGGTTCCTGGAGATCCAGTTTCGTTGTTTGACCATAATGACAAGTCGTTTCGTCACGAAGGTATTGCGTGAAGTTCGCAATCACATCGGAAGAAAACCGTCATCGTCTTGTAGGAGGGAGTCGTAGTACTCCAGCCGTTGTTCTCGGACACACAATAGGGTCCAATGCACTCGATTTTTATGGACAGGAATCAAGACTATCTCGTACGAGAAAATATCCACATCTTTTGTCAATCTCGCAACCCTATCATGTCGATAGCCGCAACCGACGACCTTGGTATAGAAAAAGGGACTGAAAATGTCAAGAGAGGGACACTCAGGCAACGCAGCGTTGGCAAGCAAGGCCAAGTACGACTCCACCACGTCATCGGAAAGCCATTCCCCCTGAACAAGAGTTTGAAGACTTTTTCTGCTCAACGGAACTGAACTGGCCCCTTTGCAAACCAAGGAAACCACCTCCTGGCCGTTGCTGAAATCTCCGCACACGTCCTTCAACATTCTCAAGTCCGCAGCGCTAAGCTCCTCAGTAGGCAAGCGAACGCGAAAACATGATGTAGCCCCAACTGCACAAACACCCACGAACAAGTGTGAGGAGTGACCAAAATCACCGGGGCGAAATGGCTAAGAACTATCTGCCCTTTTCCCATAAAAGTTGTATCCCCGACTGTTGAATGTGTCCTTGGCAATGTACTTAGGACACGAGTCTTTCAAGACACCCTGTTTGGCATCGTCATCAGACCCATCAGACAAAGCAGTAACGCTTTCAATAGACGCAGCCAAATGTTTCCACAAACCTTCAGAACCCTGACAGCTCTCTAGGAAAGGCGAGGCATGTGGACCCTTTTAAACAAACCTACACTTGACGACTTCTTCGGTAAAGCGGCCAATGACCTCCCTGAAAGACATTTCTCGCGCACGGCTTTTAAAGGCTTCATGGGCAGGGACATTGACAACCTCACACCTGTAAAACATGGAAAACAACCCACAACCCACAATTTTTTTTTTAACAAGCGGTAATAGGTACATGAGCCCATCACATCAATTTGGACGAACAAAGAGCTGGCTACTGACAGATATGCAAGTGCTCCTATTCACAAATCTTACCATGGTCGGGCGCCCTTTGAGGGAAATTGTCCTCCTGTCGCGCCACTGCGCCAACGTCCATGGAGGATTCGACGTTCTGCACTTCGGCCACGGTTGTGTCGCTAACCAGCTCGGTGGCAGCTGAGTCGCTAGGCAAGTCGATGACTTCATGAAGTACCATTTCCCGACCGGTACTGAGGACAGACGCTCGATCACCCTGTTCTTCATCGCAACAGGTGGACGGAGAATCATGATCTTTCCTCTCTGGATCCATCTTGACGCTGACGGCAACCTCACCGCCTTCCATGGAGGATTCGACGTTGTGCACCTCGGCCACGCCTGAGTCGCTAACAAGCTCGGTGAAAGCCGAGTCGTTACCCAACTTGATGGCTTTATGAACTACCATTTCCCGACCGGTACTGTGGACAGACGCTCGATCACCCTGTTCTTCAACGCAACGGGAAGGCGAAGAATCATCATCTTTCCGCTGTGGATCCATCCGGATGCCGACCATCACCTCACCGCCTTCCACCACGGGTTCTCCGCCTTTCTCATCGCCATGAACCCGAGCTTCCACCGCAGGTCCTTCTTCGCCTTCATCATCGCCAAGAACGGAAGCTTGCACGAACGTCTAGTGACCTCCCTTAACGACACCCTCTCGCGTCGTGGGCACAGTCGAACGACTGTGTTGAACCTCTTCGGACGTCCCGGTGACCAGCACTCCTGCGTCGAGCCCCTTCACGACTTCGCGAGCCGGCCAGTGTTGAGTATCCTCTTTCCGCTGCAGAGCACTTTCGTTGTTTGTGTCCAAGGATGCACCCTCCGAAGCATGAGGTTCCCACTCGCTACCCCCGGTTTCCAATACTTTGCGAGACTGCCAGCGTTGAGTTTCCTCTTCTCGCTGTACAGCACGCGTTCCCGAAGAGCGCTCCTCTTCCCCAGGAGTCGGTGCACTCTCGCTGTAAACGTCGAGTGGCACACCCTCCGAAGCATGACGTTCGTACTCGCCAAACCCGGTCTCCAACACTCCTGCAGGGGGTCCCTCCACCAAGACTCGAGACCGCCAGTCTCGATTTTCAACAAATGAGAACGGAGCTGAGCAGGGGAACCCTGTGCCCAACTGAAGATGCGGGGGGTAGGACGTCACATTTTCTTGGCCCCGCGGAACTGTAGCGTGAGGAGCACTTGTGGGGGACGGCCTCGAGGGCGACGTCAGCAACTCCGAATCTATTCGGAGTTTGTGGCGCTCGCCCGATCAGAGGGAACTGAAGGTCGCACCTTCGGTCCTTCGCAATGCAGGCGTCCCGCACTCCAGGCAAAACGATGACGTTGTTCCTATCAAGGAATGGTCTCGCCGCATAGGAGCTGCTGCCGTATGCTGCAGACGTCCGCCCTCTTCCACGAGCAAGGTGTTGAGCACAGGAGACCTCTGCTGTGCACGGCGGGATGGACTCTCCTCGGCATTGGGAAACAAAGTCCTCGCAGACAAGTGCGAATCTACTCGCATTTGATCAGACCTGAGGGTGGCCACGTCTCGCATGTCGGAATCTCGACTCCCTACGCAGTGGGGGTCAGTTTCCATATACTGGGGACTAGCGGACGTTCTACGCTTTCCGCCCGAACCCTTCCCACCCGACCCCTTCCCGCCCGACCCCTTCCCGCCCGACCCCTTTCCACTCGAGTCCTTTCCGCTTGACCCCTTTCCGCCGGACGCCTTTTCTCCCGACCCCTTTCCGCCCGAGACCTTTCCGCTTGACCCCTTTCCACCGGACGCCTTTTCTCCCGATGACGTTACGCCCGTCGCCTTTCCGGCAAATTGTGAGCCGTCTCCTCCGCCACCTCCGCTGTCTCCATCGTCTCCCCCTCCACCCCTTCCCGGACTCTGACCGCCCGACGGAGGTGGCGGCATGCGCCAGTCAATGCCACGAGACGGTGCCGTTTCGAGTGTGTAGAAAGGCGCTCGAAACTCCAACATTTTCTTGGCATACAACTCATTTAGCTTTTGTACTGCATACGCAGCGACGTCCCGATCGCTCCTTTCGGGGTTCATAAGACTCAAATGCTCGACCAGAGCATCTCTTGCCTTTCTTTTAAATTGTCCGGCTCCCAGTTTCTTCATTCCCTTCCACTTGCCATCGGCGTCCTTCACTGCCATGACCCACTTTCCAATTTCCACAGCAGGTTGGAATATCCTTGGGTGCCAGACGACGTTGTGTCCCCAGACATCCTCCGATGTGGACCGGTGATGTTTGCCGAAGAAGAAGAGTCTGTCATTCTGCCAGGTATCATGGTCCGTAGGGAGCCTGTCACAAGGTTCGTAATCATACTCTCACTCTTCCTCCCCGTCATCAGACGATTGGTCGTCGACTGGTTCGCGGCAAAACACACGCTTCAAGCCGGCAGGGGACGTGCTATATCTCCGAGGACCGCCTTCCCCTTCATCAACAACCTGTCGAACCACCCGAGGAAGTGGCATGGACTCGAAATCGAAGGTTTCCGAGGTCGCTCAGCTCCTCCATGTCTTCAGCGTCGAAAGGGTCCTCCTCGTCAAACTCTGCCTTGTAGTTTTCGAGGGTGAGCGTTTCAGCCACCACGAAGTAAACGTGCTCCAGCCTTCTCAGGAAATGCTAGACTGACTCCCTGGGTGCATCGTGGTACCCTTTCAGCACACCGAACACCAGGTTTCTCCGTCGACTGTATTCGAGGTCGGTCTGAGATGGCGGTCCGGGTTGGAAAAGGAAGTCCCAAACCTCTGTCCTTTTGTTCCCCGGCAATTTCCAATACATGTCACGTTTGGCATCCCATTTCCGTTCGCCGGTGGTCAGGACAAAAGAGCAATCATTGCGACGGTCTTCCACGCGTGTCTTCACGAACTCGACAAGGTAGTCGATCATCCTCGCCTCGTTCTCCAATGCGACGACGTTCCGACCGTTGCGCAGGAGCTCCCAAACGACAAATGCATGCGGCTTCCCAAAGAAAAAAACCGTTTGGCAAGCTTTGCAAAAGTTATCGAGAAGACGAAGTAGATGGGACGGGTTCCGCTCCGTTTCCCCGTAAGCAGGTCCAACAACACTTGTCATGCAGCCTTCCTCCCACATGCTACGAGGGAACCTCTCCTCCTCCGCCACGTCGAAACACGCCACAGCCTGTCCTGATGGGTCCGACGAACAGGCAGCTTTCGAGCGGGCCACCACAGCGTGTTTGGCCGGACTTGGACCATGAGCACAGGAAGCCTTTGTCGGGCTACTAGCCGGGTAGACTGCGACTGTGTTGTCTTCTAGGTTCTCGCCATTGAAAATCACGTACAGGCGGTCACAGTCCTCAACCAGCGTATTGCCTCCTCGGACAGTAACCTGCTTTTGTGCATGGCGCACCCACTTCCCTGTCCTGACATGATGAACGCTAAGCCTGGTCATGCCTTTCAAGAAACTGAGCTCCCGACGAGAGGGGAAAAAGACCACAAGTGCCCAGTGCGTCGGCGACAGAGTTTGGAGAACGCCTTGCAAGTTGGCGAAATCGTCTTCTCGCGAGTCTGTGAGGAGTGTGGGATCACACAAATCGAGGACGTACAGGTTGCACACGAAATGTCGCACAATCTCACGGATCTCAGTGAGACGATTGTGGGCTTGGGAAGGCGGGCAAACGAAAGGAATAAGGCTGATCACCCGGTTGAGGTTGTGCCATTTGATGTGCCTCACATCCCCGCTGATCCTGATCGTGTCTCAAACTTCTTCTTCCGTCCGTCGTAAGATGGAACAGACAGACTTTTCGAAAGATTTAGGGAACTTGTCATCCTCGTACAATCTCTTCGCGTCGTCGAGGGACTCCTTCTCGTGCGGAAGAGTACGTTTGCAAGTGTTCACGTACTCCACCGCGCCCTGGAAATGCTTTCGCAGTTCGACCCACACCTGTTTCGTGAGGCCCCGCGGGCCGAACTCCGCCAGAAGCTGCCCCTCGGTCTGGAAAAAAATGCTCCCGTAGCGCGTAACAGCTTCGTCCTCCTCCGTTTCAAGGAACAAGATGTAGTGAAACAAACGGAGCATCACACAATCCACTTTCCTCGTCACGACCATGTCTTTAACTCCAGGTTTGTATTGACGTTTCAGATGCCCGCCCGCCGATTGCACGAACACTCCCCTAAGTCCGAGAATGTCGTCTAGGATCGATAGTTTTTCGGCATCGGTCATGTCAGCGAGACACTGCCAACAGAAAATGTCCGGCCACCCCATCTTCGTTTCACCAGCCGTCCCTTTCGAGCCCATTTCCGGAATTGCTTCAAGACCCGGAGATTTGTCTAACATGTATTTGTCGGGCCTCGATAATGGCGTCTTCCCGTCGCCGCCCAACAACTTCCCCTCCGCCCATTTCTCGTAGAACTCCATGCCTTTGCGGAAAACGTCATCACCGGCCGTCACGAGTGGCATCCACTGCCTCAATGTATTGCAAACGGCAGCGACGTACTTCTTATCGGCGAGCGTCAAATCTTTTTTTGCCAACGACCAGTGAGAGTCGTTCGGACTCTTTCCCAAAATTAGCTTTTGGAATTTGAAAAACTTTTGTTTCTCGACCTCCTTGCCGGAAGGGTTGCCTTGAATGGCAACCGACCTCCCTTCTTTCTCCCATGCCTCCCGCATGTCCTCGAACGCGGCCTTCTGCGATCGCTGCTTAGACATCTTGTGTCTCGTGTTCTCGTTGAGACTGACCTGAACATACCCATGGAAATCTTCGTCGGAGAACCAAACAACTCTCACCGGCCACAAGTGCATCTTCCACAATTCGAACATTGACTCCTTCACAGCAGCCATGGTGTGTTGTCCGTTGACAGGGTAATAGTAGTACTTGTCCTTGTCCTCTGGCTTGAAGACATCTTTGTGTACCCTGTCAGCAATCTCCGGCCTATGCGTCACCGGGTTGTAGATGGGTGCCAGAACCAAAGGGTTTTTCATCCAGATCTTCCCCTTTTCCTTGAGGAACTTACTTAGCATCGCAGCCTTGATGTGATCCACATTTTCGTGATTGAGACTGTGGTGGTTGTAATATCTCTCCCAAGGCGGGATGTCGCAGACCTTCCTTGGGTCGATGAACAGTTGGACGGGGAACTCCTTCTCCACGATCTCACCGTCATCGTTCCGCTCGTATTCGAGCCAGAACGCTGCCGCTTGGTCGCACTGCTTACCGACAGCCTGTTCGCCACCGCCCGCCGCCTCAGCAGTCTTCCTCCTTCGAGGTTTGTTCTGGCCATCGCCTTCTTCAGCTGCCACTTTCCTTTTGGATTTCCCCGAAGGTTTTCTCGCGACCGCAGCGCCTGGATGAGCCGAATCTCCTCCACCTATGGCTTGTCCTTCGCGGATGGTCAAACCGCCGGGCCTCCTCGCTTTCTTACTTGCCATCGCACCCTCTTCCTTCGACGGCCTCTTTCCGACTCCATGTTCTTGTCCGCCACGCATCCCTGGAGCCCTCTTTCCCAAGGCACGTTCTCCGACGTCACCTCCATCCCCGCCCATAACCGGCTCCGATTGTTCTTTCATCCTATTCATGCGGCAGGTTTCCTCCGCCACCTCCTCTTGCATCACCCTCCGTCGCTCGCGCTTCTTCTCCGAAGAAGTCGGCTCCCCGCCAGAGCTTTTGCGTACAGCGCCCATCCCTTCAACCTCATTCCCTCCAACCTCTTGGCCCGATATGTCGGATTTTGTTCTCGTCTCATCTCGAAGCGAATACGTATCGCCTTGGCAGCGGACCTTGAGGATTTTCGGAGTACCGACCCGGTGAGTTCCCTCATCTGGAGAATGCAAGTCTGACGTGTTTCCAGGAGCATCCGGGCCGACCTGCGTGTGAACGCCGCGCCCCTCCCCCCGACCCCCAGCGTCGTGAATCGCACTCTCGTGCCCCACTGGCGTCTCATGAGCTTCTTGAGCCAAGCCTGATGACCCCTCATGGGGTGGCGGAAGCCGAAAAACATATTCTCACGGAAGAACCGGACGTTGTTTCGGCACCTTCAGCGCGAGATCGAGGTATTGCACTGGCAATGGAACACGCTTGCTGCCGCCATTGTAAAGCCCTTTGAAGTGAAGGCACAGCGTCATGTTGGAGTCGTACCCCGCGAAACTCTTGATGGCCACCATCACACCCTTAACACCTCTGCAATACATTCTGCACTCGTCGTACAAGCCGTTTGTCTGCAGCTTGAGAAAATCTCCACTAATCTTGTCGGATGAGAGGATGGCACCGAGAGGAATAACGTTGTCTGCTCCCTCCGCGTTTGAAACGCAAGTGGGTCGCATGAAAACAACTGGCCCAAAAAGGTCCCCCTTAACAACGAAGTCCAAAAACCATTGTGCCTCCCTTGTGTGGATATACTGAGGAGTAGATTGCTGAAGAGGTCGTCCCTTCCCGGGGCCAGTTGGCCCAGCGCTTGTGGATGTGTTCTTTGCGGACACCATTGTACTCCCACCCGTTGACTAATACGCCCAACCTCAGACCAAATCGGATGATCGGGAGCAAAGCAACAAGGTTTTCCTAACACTACAGAAGGAAATTGCGAACTAACTCGGACTTAACGAATGAGGACGAAAAGGACGTAAGAGATGGGTGTTTGAAATTCACACGAAGTCACAACAATTGGGTAGAGGAGAGGAAAGGCAGCAGTCCTCTGGCGGAGTGAGTTCGGAGGGAAGACAACAGTTCCACGGAAAGAGTGCGAACGAACTCGTTGTCCTAGAATCGAGGAAGAGGTGATTTATCTTCAGGAAAGTGCGAACTAACTCGGAGTTCCGGGATTGACCGCACGGGTACCGACAAGCGACGAATGAGATTGGTGTTTGAAATACAAACGAAGTCAAGACAATTTGGTAAAGTTGAGGAAATGCAACACTCTTCTGACACAGTGAGTTCGGAGGGAAGACAACAACTCTTCCGAAAGATTGTGACCCGACTCGCTGCCCTCGGAACGAGTAAGATGTGGTTTATCGACAAGTGGGAAGGGTATCAACAAGTGCGAACTAACTCGCAGTTCTGGAGACGATACAACAATTGCAACCCGCAGTACTGGAAACGTGAAAGTCACGTTTAACAAAAGGCTGCTACAAGTGCGAACTAACTCAGAGTTGTGGAAATGAAGACCTGAAAGACGCAGGACATGGGTGTCTACAAGTGCGAACTAACTCCCAGTTCCGTGGACGGAGGTTCACTACTCCTCCAACGGTGTTAGTCAAAAAGTGCGAACTCACTCGCACTTGTGGAAATAAAGAACTGCCTTTAATGAAATAGGTGTCTAACCTTGGGAGAACTGCGAAATAACTCGTGATTGTCACTACTCAAGCAGTGTAGGTCGCAAACTGCGAACTTACTCGCAATATATATATATATATATATATATATATATATATATATATATATATATATATATATATATATCAGGTCGGCGACCTTGCAAGGAACAGGTGAGCGAAAATAGGGAATTGATTCGGTGTTCAGTGTAGAAACTAGGTGTTGATTCGGGGTTCACCATGTGCGGTGACAAGTCACGAAGGGGATCGAGCAACTTTATATAAACGTTGTGATGGCTATGGCGAAAGGTAATCGAGCTGCGAAACGCAGATCGACTTTGGCAGACGGAGGTGGAGGGTGGAGAAAGGACATCACAACACATCCGCTGGCGAAACAACAAAATCGGGAATGGATTCGGGGTTCAACATGCGGCATCTGGGAATCTGTTTGGACATCGGACACAGAATAGGACAACTCAAGTTACAGAATCTTACGTTCGTCGTGCGTTCAGCGAACGACCAATGTCGGACGGATATGGATGTGCGACCACCGAACCGGCTATGGCGAATGGAGGGATATCGAGGTAGGAAGAGCGAACCGGCTATGGCGAATGAAGGGATATCGAGCTAGGAAGAGCGAACCGGCTATGGCGAATGGAAATCTAGCGACGAAGAGCGCGCTACGGAGAGTGAACCGAACACAATGCGGCAACTGCGGACGGAGCGAAGAGCGAACGGGCTATGGCGGAAGGAGATGGGGGCTGAAGACAAAATATCAGAACGCGCACGGAAGCGATAGCGCGACTTGACATGTGGAGCGACAACAAAAGGGATAACGCGAGGGCGGCAACGCCTTTTATACTTTCCTACAGCAGGCCTCGCGTCGAGATCAAGGTGGGGCCGTATCGATTCGCATATCGCACGCCTGGGCCCATAAAACGCCAGGGCCTATAAACGAGTAAGAGGTACCGGAAATTGTCAGTCGTCGATCAACAATTTTCAACGACGCAGATGAACGGAGCCACTGGCATGCCAGTGGCCTCAAAATCTCCGTCAACTCTGGCGTGCAATGATGTGACAGTTCCAGAAAACAACAACAGAAAAATTTCCCATTATTTGTTTTTGGCCCGGCCGGGCAAGTGACCCCGGGCCACTCAGGTAGCCTAGTGTGTGACCAAAAAAAAAAAATAAAAAAAAATTGATCGATTGATTGTTTTTTTATTGACTGATTGATTGATTGATTGTTTGATTGATTGTTTGATTGATTGGTTAATTGATTAATTGATTGATTGATCGATTGATTGGTTGGTGGGGGAGGGGTCCTCCCTCCCTTCCTCCCCCCC
>BFEA01000710.1:120535-136449 GCA_003427395.1 Chara braunii | reverse complement strand
CTCTACTCTACCGTATCCGCCTTCCACCTCACCGCCATGGCTCAGCGCACTACTTCACTTTATGCTATTCCCGACTAACGCCTCTTTACCAAAATGAACCCCGTCATCTAACCCGCAGCTGGCAAAAACCCCCAAAACGAATCTTTCCCCGTCCAAAACAGACGAGAGACGCCCATACTAACTAGTTTTTGCCCCTTCCGTCACACCTTCCGCCATCACCTCACCGCTCTGCGCACCTCCTACTCACTTTAGCCCCCTACCTACTAACCCTCTTCTAAAACTAACCACGAGACCGGGTTCGCCCAATTACAAAACTGCTGAATCGGTTTTTACTCGATAAAAATCGGTTAAGAATTAAGAAGTCTACAACTCTTTTGCTTTTCGTTTCCCCTCACTCCCTTCGTCCGCCATAGCTCACCGCGCACTTTTTTTTCTACTAACCTTTAAATCCACTAACCTACTTTTAAATCTAAGTCCAAGATCGAATTCGTCCGGGCCCAAACCCCGGGATCAACCTTTTTCCCTCCCCAAGACCGTCTCCTAACAGCCTCACTCCGTGGTTTGCCTACTCCACCCTTCGCGTCCATCTCCGGATGCACCCGAACGTCACTTCGATCCGGGTTCATTCGGCTTTTCTCCCTTCTTCCTGGCTACTCCGCGCACCATATCTTCACTCTAACTCCATTTCTACTAACTTGCTAACTAATCTAGCCTCACAGTCGTCTTCGCCCGGGGTAAAAACCCCCGGATCGCCTCTCCGCCCGCGTGATTCCGCAAGGAATTGAGCGAGCCATGCCTATCCCGCAGCGCCTTACTCTGCTCCCCCGCCATCCCCAACTTCGGCCCGTATGCACCTGGCGCGGTCCTGCGCCCGGGTTCATTTCTGGGTTTCTCCTTCCTCCTTCAACGCCCGTCGCGCCCTGCCCGCTGCCTCGTCGCACGTTGCTAGTTCCGCCTCACCTCGCATGTTTAGCACCGTAGTTGCGCTGTCTCAGCCCTCGCCCGACAGTTGCCCCTTACCTATCTTTCCGTCGCTCTGCTGCGCCATCACCCGCCCCGCTGCTGCGCAGCACTGTCTGACTAGCCCCACCGGCCCCGACGAAGGCAAGAACTGGCAAGGGAGAAAAACCCAAAACGCGCGGCCCCTCCTCCGCTTTATACATTTCTCCCAGCCGCGCTAATCTCCTCTGTATCGTTTCAATTTCAACGAATGTCCCGAAGGACTTCAACCAGGGCAACGCCCCACAACGCTACCAAAGGCCGCCCGACCCTCCCCCGCTGGCGCTGTGCAGATCTCCTCCATACCCTCCCCCAAATTTAGCGGATCCCCCCCCCCCGGGGGACTTACTTGCAACAGCGCCTCGCGGCCCTTCGGGGCCCGAGCAGCTTCAGTCCGCTCCTAACCGCTTGGTCCTACTCAGCTAGCGCCAACGTCTAGGCCACTCATCATGGGCCTGTACTTTATCTGTTCATAGGTTTACTCACTGCGCCTGCCCGTAGGGCCAGCGATCGGTCCCGCATCAGCCCCCGGACTCCAATTTAAGGGAACAAAAAGAAGACATCCCTAAACTGAAATAAACCCAAAAACTAAAAAGAACCACTACCTGAAAACAGGCCGCCTTGCATCCCAAAACGGGACGTGGTAACAAGGGGACCAAGACTAGTAAAACAAAGGGGAAATAAAACAAAATACAGGTGAAGCCGGGGAACCGCGGGGTTGCTAGCACCTCGCCAACCCCGCGGATTGGGCCCTACGCCGCACCCATAAGCAAAACCGAGCGAGATAGCCCCACAGGGCCCTCAACCCCTAAGGTTTCGCTCCACGCTGCTACGCCGCTGCCGCGCCGACGGCCGCTGGCCTCGATCCCGTACCTCCATGTCATCAACCCAATGCCGTAACCTATAGGGCTAAGCCCAAGCCTGCGACCTACATCCGCGGAGTGTCAAATAAGGCGGTGCGGCACTACGCTTTGGGCCAACAGACCGGCTGCGCGGCTCCCAGTGCCCGCACCGGCCTGCTTATACCGTACCATAGTCGCCCCGTGCACCATCCTACGACGCCCCGCTCACCGCACGAAGTCACGCCGTCATTGCCGATGCCGTCGTCGTGGTCATCCTCCGCACGCTCGCTCGACTCGGTCAAAAGGGGTATCCCCTAGATCCTAGTTTAATCAGGAGTAACAAAAAAATAAACTTAAAGATAAAAAATAAGAAGAACCAGACCGGCGCCCGTGCCGGTTTCGTAATCAACATCAGGGGATGAATCACGCGCGCCTTAAACCTGCGCGCCCACGCACTCTTTACTCTAGTCAACCATCCAGTCAACATAAATCACAGACGCCGTCGCGCCTAGCGCGGTATACTTAGACCTTAAACCAAACTATTTTTTGTCGCTTTCAAAAACCAGGGCGAATACCCTTGTAAGGGTATTCGTGCCAACAGCTTACCGGACCATATTAAGCGACGTCCCCGTCGCTTCGCCAAATCAGAGAGCTACAAATCCATCCGCACTCCAAGTGCTGACGAAAACAGGAGCCAATCCGATTAGTCGACAAACACAGGGTAGAGGCCTTCATCAAACCATGCCTTCACAACTATATGCTGTCAGGTTTCTAACCCGGGTCTCTCACCGCCCAGAAATTAGGAAGCTGACAGCATAAGTTCCAAGGACCCCCCCCAATCGTCCTCTCCCTGGCAAAAACTAGGGACGCGGGCCTTAATCGAGACCTTTGAAGGCATTCTCGTCTTCCTTCTCAAAATCTCTCGCAATCAAATACACATAGGTATATATGTATACTTAATATCCGCTCAGCTCTTTCTGCAGTCTAGTACAGAAAGGCTAGGTCTCCACCTTGAGCCACCATAGCCTGGCTGATCAGGCCAGGACTACGGCCCACCGCATTGTTATTTAACAGCAGTACCCCTCGTTGGTTACGCAACGATAGGTTTTCTCCTGATAAACATTCAATCAGGATTCCCCCAAAAATTCTCAATCATCACTATCCCACGGAGTAATTTCACTGGGGTGGGCAACTCCCCTTAAATTCTTACCCCGCGGTCCCGCAGCCAAGTTGCGACGGCTAACAGCCATCCAATGGGGTTACGCCCTAGAGGTACTAACCTTTACCGTTTAGCTTGGCATTCCTCAATATGTCCCAGAACTAGCACAAGAGGATAGAGGGAGCGTCGCAAAACAGAATCGCAAGCCCACTACGCGATCACGCAGGGGTCTGAAGACATTTACCAGCCCTTCCACAATATGCATGGCATCCTTCGCACACTCACAAACAAAATCACTGCGAGGTCCACCAGGCCGTGACCCCTGACTTGATCACAGCCAGCAGCCACCCATCCTGAGACATCTCTCGCCCTGCACTCATTGCGACTTTCTCAAACATTTCAAGCAAACGTAGCCTTTTTCGTCAGACTTTATCGCTCATCAGACAACTCGTCATGCCATAAATCAGATTACTCACCTTTGAAGGTGAGTCTTCCAACAACAAAAGCATCCCCTTTTCCAAAAATCCAAGGGGCTCTCATAATAAAACAAAACACTCCCTCTTCCAAAAAATCACGAGGGGTCTCATTATAAAACCAAACTTCCCCTCCTCAAAAATTCGGGGGGGTCTCATCATAACACACAACATCCCCTTCTCCAAGAATCAAGGGGGTCTCATCATAGAACAACACATCACTGAGAGATCATCTTGTGGGTCCTCGTCACAACTTAAGCAATCAACAACCGGCATGGTGAAGCACCGGAGTCTCAAAGACTCGTAAATCTTCTAAAATTCCTCACAACCTTTCACAACCGGACTGCACTTCCTCCCCTTATACTCTGCCCCATCAGTTGTCCGTGGGCAGGGCGCACGAGTATACCGAGGAGTAGACAGCTTCACATGTCACACATTCACACGTCTTTCACACAAAGCCAACATTCATCAGGATAAAGCCACACAAGTGAGAGTGATAGTGATCGTCGCAAAAACCAAGCCTCATAGGGTCTTAACTCGATATATACACCAGGATAAAATGTCTCTCTCAAAAAAATAACATAGGTACCCTGCCCTCGCGTCCCACTTTGTTGAGCAACCCATGTCTTGAACACACGAACACTTCGAAACATATCCAAACATACACAAAAACTCAAATTACGCAAATTTATCCCAACTATACACGCCAACATATCACATATCTGGACACAACCCCCTAAATTATACTAGAAAAGAAAATAAAAGATCCGTCTAGCACTACAATCTGCATATGTACAGATGGACAAACTAGTCGTGACTACACCTAGATATGCACATATCTAGCTCAGTCTCTATATACAAAAAGCTTTGATCCTACTGACGTATAGACGAACCAGTTCCCATTCACTCATTGCCCCCTGGTGTCACCTATATGGTTGAGCTATCTACAACCTAAGTCACTTTACCGGACCATTATTGCGAAATCCCTCCCCGGATCTTAGCCTATACACATACCCCAACCAATTAGTACGGGGTTAGGGTCACGCAACGGTCAGCCTGCTACTCCGATTTCCAGATCAATACATGTACAGCTAAATTTTACCAGCACGAATCCAAGGATCCGGGACAGGCGATTTGACAGAAGCTTCCCAACTCAGGGGTTAGGGTGAATCCCCATTACATCCTACTATACTTTCTCTGCCCCAGTCGTCTCATCTACCCTCTCCGCGCCCTTGATCACCTGGCTTACTTTAGTGATCCTCTCCTTCAGCACCATCATGCCCCTTTCCCCTTTGAGCCCCACTTGTGGTTTCGCTGGCTCCCATCGCGACCTTCGGTGCCTTGCCTGCTATTCCCTCGACCTCCCTTGCCTCGTACACCATCTCCACGGCCCGTGTTGCCACGCCCGCCGTCTCCACGACCCCTTCCAACTGCCGGCCTTTGGGCCCTTCCACCTGCCATCTCGTCCTGCGGCACTTGCTGCATCGGCAGCCATAACGGTCCGACAGGTTGGATTTGGACTGGCGGGGGCCCACGGGGCATAATATTCATCAAAGGGCCCACATAATTACCTTGCGCTCAGGGCATGTAAGGATTATACGCCGGCCACAAGCTCATTTGGTTACACGGCGCCCACTGCCCATGTAAAGCTGGCTCGATCGGAGAAGGCCCCCTTGGTCTTGCCTAACCTTCCAACTCTTGTGGGGTAATTGCCACCTGTCGTGAGCTCTGCCCTTTTTCGGTACCTTGACCGCCCTGAGCGAGGTTCCTTGCCTTCCACTGCGCCTTTGTCAACTTGGAAGGTTCAAGTTCCTCTTTTTCTCCCGTCACACCCTTTTCCTCACTTCCTTGAGGGGTACGGTCAGTCTTTCCCCAACAATTGCATACCCCTTTTACCCAGTGCTCTGGCCACCACCCATTCTTTTGCCTCTCCTGACCTGCAACTGAGGATGCTTCCCCGTTAATGACCCCCTCTTTGGATCCGGCGCAATAACGGGCAGGGCCATATTAGCATCCTGCTCCTCCTTTATTTCAACGAATCCTTCGCCTTTGTTTCTCGCCTTAGCACCGACTCGTCTCTTTGGGGCTCCTATCGAGAGGGGCGACTCTTGGTCATCCTCCTCCACTCCTCTTTCACCCTGGTCAGCCGGCTCACTTGGGGAACCTTCTGAAACCTTTCGATTGCCTCTCCTGGCCTCCTCTAGCTGTGCTAACCTCTCTTCCTATGCTCCCACTTGTCTCTACAATCCACTCAACTCTGCCTGCGATGGGGCACCCACAACTAGTTTCACAGAGCATTCTCCACATTGGCCTTCTATTCCATCCTCTAGGAATCTTAGCCTTAAGGAACTCCCCAACTCATCCCACGTCTTTGCCTTCTGCTTGAGGGCATATACCTCCTCACTTAGTCCTTCACAAACGAACAAGGGGAACATGTACAACATCGCCTTCTTATTCCACTTCTTCATAAGGCAAAAATCGTGAAAGTCGCGCAAAAAGCTAGCCAGGTTTCTTCCTTGGAACAGCAAGACGCGCATATCTGGGGGCATTGACTCCTGCAACACTTTGTGCAGCAGCACCTTCATGAGGTACGAATTCCTCCAGCGCAGGATTTTGGCGAAGCCGCATTCTTCCGCCATGATGCTGAGAGCAGCCCGATACGCATAGCGGGCAAACGACCATCAAACAATGATTCAAGTAAGCTCAGGCGGACAAAGATTGATTATTAACACTTACATCACGTTATCTACCTCTTTACTCATGGAATTAGGCCTCAACCCCTAGTTACCCTGACGCTTACCTTTACAACTACGTCAATGGGTAGTGAGGCGACCCCAACCAAGTCAAAAGAAACGCATTTAGTGGAGAAAGAGGCATTCCCTATCGGGCCACTGCTGCCCGTAACCCATCCCAGTCTTCAATTTCCTCATTTGGATCATGTGAAATGGCATATACGTCCACTATATTGGCCGTATTCTTTAGCTCCTGACTACAGGGTGAGAACTTTGGATCTAAGTACAGACCATATATTAGTTCACACGTATAGCGTCCATACTCCCAGTCTCGCACCCTCATAGCGGCTTCAGCTGCCGCTTCTACCCTTGCCAACCCACCAAAGCTCTTCTCTATGAGGAAGTTAGGCAGGGTGACTCGCAGTGGAGCAAATGGAAGCGCGGAATCTCTAGCGCACTTAACCTCTACATGGGTTAGTACTTGCTCTTCTCCGTCACGGGACACTTCCCTCGCCCACTTTGCTGCAGCTGCCTCGGCTACCCTCAGAGGCTTAGCAAGCAGGCTTCCATTTCCGAGTGTCAACTCTATCTCATGCTCGACCCAAAAGGTGGCAGAGGCGTACAGGGTCACCCTTATGATTGCACAGTCCTGCTCATAAGCAAACCCAGACTCGATCCAAACAAAGATGTCCGTGTTCATCAACATGGCCCACCATGAAGAGAAGTACTCTCCTGCTCTGACTCGCCTGGGTAAAGACACCTCGAGCCCTCCCTCTTTCTCAACTGGCCCGAGCATATGTGGGTCTTCCCGCGCATAAGGCATCATGAGTTGCCTTTGCTTGGTTTGGGTTCTGCCCATCACAGACAAACGTCCATCATGCGCCCTCCATTATTCACCTGACAATCCCCTACCTCTCTTGGAAGAGCGACCCAAACGTACAAGCTAAATGGCCAACCATGAACCAAATGCTGGACCAGAGACATTCGTATAATTCCTACAGATTGATAAGATCCCAATATTACCTCAATAAAATAACCCACACGAAACACTCATGAGAAGGACATCTACTTAAGCACATAACTTCCCATAATCAGACATAAACTAGGCCTACAAGGTCTGGCATCCATAAGCGAGTTCAATATATAACTCAAAGTGACATCCTCAAAACAGATGGTCTCAAGTCTCTAGCTCCCCAAGTGGATGGTCCAACCTGGAAGGGTTCAGGCGAAGGTCTAACATCAATTATTACCCTCCGCTCCACTAAGGGTGAGAAAAATATTCTAAGTGCTAGCTCTTCCATTGCTACTCTAACTCCCTCTAGGATTAGATGCCCTCTACGTAAAGAAGGTTGTACCCAGACTCACTACGTCCCGTAGCAAAGCAATCATTTAGAATCCAGGCTCAAACATTTAAACCCACATCGGTAATATTCTTCAGCTTTCCTTAACCTACTTCTCCTCAAAGCGCGCAGACGATTTCTAACCTGTCACTTAGGACAGGATCTATACCTTCAACTCTTGACAGAGGAATACTACCTCGCTCGTCCTTAGCTCCATTCTGATGCAACCGTATTACGATGCTGTCCCAATCACTCAGACGACTTTTATGGAAGTAAAAAAAAAGTACATCATAGGGCTAACTCTCACAATAGTCATGCTTAACCTTAGCCACGCCAAGCATGCAAAGCACCGTTCAGGCCTGCCAACTATCGGATCATAAGGGTAACTAATCCCAAATACCGTCATGCTAGTCAAAACTGGTAAACGCAGAATCAAAACACTTATCACCCTCGAGTCACTCATACCACATCAATCAAAGTCAGGTCACGTCAATCAAAACCATGTCGTCTTGCTAACCCTCACTTCACGCTTTTATCCGGCACTGTCTGCTACCAACCATTCTGTCAAGACCAGTCAATAAGCAGAAGTGGTCACTTCGCCTGAATCGTCAACCTGCCTCGAATCTACGACACTTCCAATCAATAGTCGAAATATCAACTGATCACTTATATCGTCTTAACGAGAACTTCTCATTTGCCTATTTTCTTACTTCCAATACTCGGATGTCGTTCCACCAGGGACAACGGTAGGCAACCGTTATCCCCGGCAACGGCGCCACCTTTCGAGCGCATCGGTCCGGCACTGCACCAGGGCAGCACGGGACCCTCCCGGCCTCGTCACGCAGGAGTTGGACCAACCTTGCCGCGAACACACAAATGAAGCTTCCTCAGACCGCTCCGGCCGACTGCGCCAGCCATACCTCTCGCGAGCCCCTACGACAGGATAGGGTCTATGCGAGGCACGACTTACCTACACCTTACGGGAGTTGTCACCTCACTTCGGTGGGCGTATCCCCGCCGAGCTACCAGTCCACAGTACGAAAGCTAATCAGTTGCAATCACAGAGGTGGACGAGCGGAGGGCGTTTCTTGTTCGCTGTAGCATAGGGGGTACGCGCGGTAATACGCCTCTATCGGACCCGCACGCGAACCGACACCTTGGGGGGCAGAGGTCCCAAGCGCGGTTCGTCGCTGGTCGACTAGGACGCATCCCACACACCACGAGCACACCACTTAACGAACACAAGAACAAAACACACACACGCACACATACGAAACGACACGACACAAACAACGCGACAACGTTCCTAGCCCCTCGGTAGCCATCCCATAACTTTCCGATACGAAAATCGGATAGGCGTCGCGTGCGAGACTTAGTATAAAACCGCGCGGACGCAAGGCTAACTCATACCGATTCGCAATGCAAGCGTGCGCAAGCAGTCGCAATGATGGCGTACTATATGATACCAATACTCATGTGGTCCTCATTGATCTCGAGGGTCGCATTCGACACTCAAGTGTCGGCTGACACGCGCCTCGAGGGTTAATCTCTCGACGCTGGACAACCGTCATGCGCGGTTGAAGATCACACACCCTCTTCTTCACCTTATGCAGAGCGGGTGGTACACAGGTCCATACTTGTGGTGGCAGTTGTTTCTTACTGCCCTGGAGGTGAGTTCCGCTCCGGGTTCGGACGAAAGTCAAGGGGTTTGACTTTGACGGCTGCCACGGACTACAATGTCCAACTATAAAAACTCTAAAAAACAAAGGTAAAAAGGGAATTCCCCTTTTCTCTCAGAACACAATCTGGTTGACCCTTATGCACAGTCGCAGTTGGTCTCTCAAACACTCAGGGCACTCATGAATATATGGGGGTTGGTTATATAGGACGATCACTTCTCACAGTCACAGTGAGGCTCCTCTCAACCATATATGTATGTAATCGTTGACAATCAAATCCAGAGTCTGAACCAAAAACATACCAGCAATCACATCAAAGATTCAACTAAAGGTGCACACGCTACACGGGGTCAACTTCAATCATTCCCTGTACTCATACCCCTTGCTTTAGCCATGCAAACCTCAACCTCGACGCAACCTCCCAGCAATAAAAATACTCAGTATCTTTGTTAAATGGCCATTCAATAAAGTACTGGTAAAAATACAATAAAACAAATAAACGACAGGGCTAAAGCCTTTACGTTGAGTGGCAGGGGAGAATTGGAGTTGAGTCGCAAACCGACGAATCGGCAACCGACCTGTTATCAGTAATAACGGAAGATGATCCTCAAGGGATCAAGCTGAATCTAGTCCTGAACTTGAATCAAACGATCAAGAGAACCTGTAGCACATGATAGGTGAATGCCCCACGCTAAACCTAAAAGTCCATGGAGAATAATTCCCATATCACGATCTCACTCAAATCATCCTAGTTAACTAAGCCTGAGTCTACCGCTAAGCAGTGCCCAATGCAAAGGTAGTCCCTGGCATAATCTCTCCTATACAGAGAGGATTGCCAGAATCGCCACCTGTCAAAAATATAAGCTATCTCCTTTAAACTTTAAGAAAACTTCGGCAGCGCTTCCCGTAGGAGAAGTGCTCTTTCCAAAATTTATATAAATCCATATATGAAAGCAGAAATAAACTCCAACTCTAGAAAGTAAAATTTTGTCAAGCTCCCTGAATTAGTAGAAATTTGGACAGCACTCCCTTTAGAAAGGGGGGTTTTTCAGATTTATACTAACTTCAAGAGACAACTTGAGTCCAACTTAGACAAGATTTAACCAACTTCTTAGTTTTGCAGAAATTTTGGCAGCACTCCGTTTAGGAAAGTGCTATTCCAAAATTTATACAAAGCTAAGTCCAGAATTTAAGAATAACTTTGACTTTTCAAAATCAAATTTTGTCTAACTCCCTGAACTAGCAAAAATTTGGGCAGCACTCCCTTTAGAAAATGAGACTTTCCATATTTTTCCTAGGTCAGATATAAAGAAAAGACAAGTTGAACTTTGACAAGTCAACAATTGACTAACTCCCTGGATTTGTATAAATTTCGGCAGCGCTTCCCATAGAGAAAGTAACTTGGCAAGATTTACACAAAGCCATGTACAAAAAATGATCCCAGAAAATGCGAGAATTGATCTAAATAAAAAAATTCGCTCAGAAAATGTAGGAATTGAACTAACTCCTACCACTCCGGCACATGACGAGTATCTAAAACAACTACCTATAATACTGAAATCCAAACAAACTAGCTATCTCACTCAGTCACATGCAAACCAAACCACGAATGTAAGTACTCTCACCATCCCAAGTTCATTCCATATGGATAGTTTATGAACCTTTTAAGTGTTTGAACCCATATTTCTCTCTTTCATAAGACATAGAGTTGGACCATTTGCCATGGAAAAAATGTCCTACTTGCCTTTAAGATATACACGAACAGGTTGCACAACTACTTCTCTCTTCTTTTGGGCATATGACTAAGCCATTCGTCATAGAAACAATGCCTAGCCGCCCTGAGTCGTTTAATATTCAAAATTTAGTATTTATCTGACTTTGTTTTTAAAAAGGAAAGCAAATATGGGCAGGGGACTGAACCATTCCCCATGGAAACAATGTTCAGCATGCCCGAAACTATTTCCATTTATACTTCGTATTTTCCCGTTCTCTTCTTAATGATATGGCTTAGCGCTGGACCATTCACGATGGAAACAATGCCCAGCTGTCAGTTCACATGCAAATATATATAAAGTATTTTTCCTTTTGTACTCAGTTTAACTTATGTGCGTGGTTTTCAGGCTAAACCATTCACCATGGAAACGATGCTTAGCCTTAGACCAAAAATCCTCCCTCAGAATAAACAAGAACTTAAACCCTTTTAATCAAGCAAACCCTCGGAATTAACTAGAGCAATCAGGCCATTCACTATGGAAACAATGCCTGGTCCTTCATAAAACAGTCAAATAAAACACAGCCCTGAGCCATTCACCATGGAATTAATGCTAAGGCTTTTGTTGACCCTTCAAACGCATGCAAGACTATCTTCCTCCCACCTTCCTCCAATTTATCCCTTTGTCTGCTTTCGGCCAAAACAAAGAAGAAACTTAGGCTTCAATCTCACACGTTCCTTCCATTCAGTCTGATTGGGTCCTGAAGAGAAAGATAAACCATAGGGACAACCTCATGCATACAACAGTCATACTGCAGGGGGATAAACAAAATATGGGTGGTAGTAGGCTGTACAGATGGAAATGGTTTACCTGACGATTCCCTGCCTCCAGAACCCCTCTTGAGTACCGGCAAGGCTCCCGCAATCGGTGGGTGGACTCCCCACAGACTCTTGACGCGGACCTACGGGTTGCAATCCCGCCTGCCGTCTTCCTCTCGTAATCAAGGTCTAGACTTAGAGTTAGAAAGGCAGAATAAGGAAATTTATAGTCGCTCAGATCCAAGAATGATGCGCTCAGACTCACAGGAGAGGGCCTTGAATCCTTGATGCGCCTGAGGGCCCCCCAATGATGGCCAAATAGCACCGCAACTCGATCAATCTCTGAGTTAATTACAGAAGTCGACTCTCTGACCACTTTCTAAGCAGCAGCAATAACCTCCTTCGCCCCTACCCCACCGCGCTGCAACAGCAGCCTTTCTAGAAGTCCAAATAGCCCTCTTATGCTACACCTTGCCTCATGTGGTAAGACCGCAGTCATACTGTGCTAAACCACCGCCCTCCACGTCCCGCAACAGTCTGTAATAAGTCTAGTATCGCTGCAGCAGACCCATGAAGCTGAACGGGCAGCCGTATGCTCAGCAACGAATAATACCAGTAGCCAATTGCTGTTGTCAAACGATCGTCAGTTCGTACAGTAGCGCCGGCCAGCAGCATAGCGCAACAATCTCACTTAAGCAGCAACGCAATTAAGACGAACAATGAACWYCACAGCCAKCATAGCYGCAATCCTCACAACCCCTAGCTCGGAACTCGTCAACAACSTGCTTYACRCACCAACCCACAACARCAATGGCCTGACAGTCTAAGGCTGACGCTCATCAACCCGATCCACAACAGCCATCGGCCGGACAGGGCAGCGGCYKGCTGGCTCTATMRACTTAACCCTCCTTGCTTCTYTGTGTGGCAGGGCGGCAGCKTACCGTCGCTAGCATGCCTGCWCCTTCACAGCCAATCTTTAGCYGCGCCGCTTGACAGGACGAGTAGYTCACCCGTCCGCAAGTAAGTCACCTTTTCTTCYGCTACCCACATTCTACTGCCATGGGTCRGTCKGGCATCGCCGACCACCAGRTAGGCCCCCAACTGCACGGYTGACTTCACACCACTCACGTYGAATGTACGAGCAAAGYCGAACGGATATTCGGCTTGAGTATGGGAGYATACATCGTGAGCCGCACGAGGTAAGCGCCTCGGCCCCACAGCATCACTCCCCTGCTACCTCGTTCAGTCGAGCGAGCCAAATCGATCGAATCCTCCGCTAGAACTGCGCAATATGCATTGCGGAGGTTAGCCTCTTGGGACAGAGAACCCGGTGCGAGCATAGGCCAAGGAGCAGCCARAAGCACGCGTCACTRCGCGCACATGCGMACACACGAGGGCGAATATTTCGTAGGCAGGACGAGCAAAATCGAATGAATCTTCCGCTAGAATGCGGGAAGATATATTGCCTCCCTGAATTCTCTCCCGGGCGCACGCTCTACTCTACCGTATCCGCCTTCCACCTCACCGCCATGGCTCAGCGCACTACTTCACTTTATGCTATTCCCGACTAACGCCTCTTTACCAAAATTAACCCCGTCATCTAACCCGCAGCAAACAAAAAACCCCAAAACGAATTTTCCCCCGTCCAAAACAGACGAGAGACGCCCATACTAACTAGTTTTTGTCCCTTCCGTCACACCTTCCGCCATCTCCTCACCGCTCCGCGCACCTCCTACTCACTTTAGCCCCCTACCTACTAACGCTCTTTTAAAACTAACCACGAGACCGGGTTCGCCCAATTACAAAACCGCAGAATCGGTTTTTACTCGATAAAAATCCGTTAAGAATTAAGAAGTCCACAACTCTTTTACGTTTCGTTTCCCCTCACTCCTTTCCTCCGCCATAGCTCACCGCGCTCTGTTTTTTCTACTAACCTTTAAATCCACTAACCTACTTCTAAATCTAAGTCCAAGATCGAATTCGCCCGGGCCCAAACCCCGGGATCAACCTTTTTCCCTCCCCAAAACCGTCTCCTAATGGCCTCACTCCGTGGTCTGCCTACTCCACCCTTCGCCTCCATCTCCGAATGCACCCAGTCGTCACTTCGGCCCGGGCTCGTTCGACTTTTCTCCCTTCTTCCCGGCTACTCCGCGCACCATATCTTCACTCTAACTCCATTTCTACTAACTCGCTAACTAATCTAGCCTCACAGTCGTGTTCGCTCGGGGTTAAAACCCCCGGATCGCCTCTCTACCCGCGTGATTCCGCAAGGAATTGAGCGAGCCATGCCTATCCCACAGCGCCTAACTCTGCTCCCCCGCCATCCCCGACTTTGGCCCATATGCACCTGGCGCGGTCCTGCGCCCAGGTTCATTTCTGGGTTTTTTCCTTTCTCCTTCAATGCCCGTCGCGCCCTGCCTTCTGCCTCGTCACCCGTTGCTAGTTCCGCCTCACCTCGCATGTTTAGCACCGTAGCTGCGTTGTCTCAGCCCTCGCCCGGCAGTCACCCCTTAGCTGTCTGTCCATCGCTCTATCCCCCTCGGTTTTGCTTATGGGTGCGGCGGCGGGCCCGATCTGCGGGGCTGGCAAGGTGCCAGTACCCCCGCAGTTCCCCGACTTCACCTGTATTTTGTTTTATTTCCCCTTTGTTTTACTAGTCTTGGTCCCTTGTTACCGCGTCCCGTTTTGGGACGCAAGGCGTCCTGTTTTCTGGTAGTGGTTCTTTTTAGTTTTCGGGTTTATTTCAGTTTAGGGATGTCTGCTTTTTCTTCCCTTAAATTGGAGTCCGAGGGCTGATGCAGGACCGATCGCTGGCCCTACGGGCAGGCGCAGTGAGTACACCTATGAACTGATGAAGTACAGGCCCATGATGAGTGACCTAGACGTTGGCGGTAGCTGAGTAGGACCAAGCGGTTAGGAGCGGACTGAAGCTGCTCGGGCCCCGAAGGGCCGCGAGGCGCTGTTGCAGGTAAGTTCCCCGGGGGGGGGGCATCCGCTAAATTTGGGGGAGGGTACGGAGGAGATCTGCACATTCCAGCGAGGGAGGGTCGGGCGGCCTTTAGTAGCGTTGTAGGGCGTTGCCCCGGTTGAAGTCCTTCGGGACATTCGTTGAAATTGGAACGATACAGAGGAGATTAGCGCGGCTGGGAGAAATGTATAAAGCGGAGGAGGGAACGCGCGTTTTGGGTTTTTCTCCCTTGCCAGTTCTTGCCTTCGTCGGGGCCGGTGGGGCTAGTCAGACAGTGCTGCGCAGCAGCGGGGCGAGTTGTGGCGCAGCCCCACAGGGCCCTCAACCCCTAAGGTTTCGCTCCACGCTGCTCCGCCGCTGCAGCGCCAACGGCCGCTGGCCTCAAACCCGGACCTCCGTGTCGTCAACCCAATGTCGTAACCTATAGGGCTAAGCCCAAGCCTGAGACCTACATCCGCGGAGTGCGAAATAAGGCGGTGCGGCGCTACGCTTTGGGACAACAGACCGGCTGCGCGGCTCCCAGTGCCCACGCCGGCCTGCTTATACCGTGCCATAGTCACCCCGCGCGCCATCCTACGGCGCCCCGCTCACCGCACGAAGTCGCGCCGTCATTGCCGATGCCATCGTCGGGGTCGTCCTCCGCACGCGCGCTCGACTCGGTCAAAGGGGGTATCCCCTAGATCCTAGTTTAATAAGGAGTTACCAAAAAAAAGACTTAAAGATAAAAAATAAAAATAACCAGACCGGCGACCGTGCCGGTTTCGCAATCAACATCAGGAGATGAATCACGCGCGCCTTAAACCTGTGCGCCCACGCACTCTTTACTCTAGTCAACCATCCAGTCAACATAAATCACAGACGCCGCCGCGCCTAGCGCGGTATACTTAGACTTTAAACCAAACTATTTTCTGCCGCTTGCAAAAACCAGGGCGAATACCCTTGTAAGGGTATTCGCGCCGACAGCGTTCACTGCGTTCATACCATGAATGCGAAACCCGCGTTCAATGAACACGTGGCAACACAAGAACTTTGGATTTCATAATTTAAGTTCATAACTTCATATATACTTAAAAGTGCAAACTTCGCAGTTCAATTCAGAACGTCGGAGTCTTCAGACTGGCAGCACTACCAGTGGTCTCTCTCTCTCTCTCTCTCTCTCTCTCTCTCTCTCTCTCTCTCTCTCTCTCTCTCT
>BFEA01000710.1:85349-97296 GCA_003427395.1 Chara braunii | reverse complement strand
GAGAGAGAGAGAGAGAGAGAGAGAGTGAGAGAGAGAGAGAAAGAGAGAGAGTGAGAGAGCGTGAAAGATTGAAAGAGAGAGAGAGATACAAACACACACAATTTAAAAACTAAAATAAAAATGGTTATGTTTGTCGGCGTTTTTTTGTTTTTCTTTTTTCCCACCTGAAAGTGACCCCCGCGAAATTTCATTTTTTTTTTTCTAGTTGATTATAGCAGGGGACCCCATGCGCAGGCGATGCGAGTACCCCGATTTTGGGCGCGTGGCTTCACCTGCACATGACACAGTCGTGGGGGTTACGTAGATCACTGCGAATCTTGGGCGTTGGTGTTGACGAGAGAGAAAGTGCGGGTGCTCTGTCCGACAGCATCTCCCCAACGAATTGTGAAAAGGCAAAATGAGCATTGGGGGGGGACGACTTTGATATATAGAACTTCACACCTTGAGTTCAAAGTAGGTCCTCCGCTTAGACGGGAAGGCATTTTTCGAAACCAAAATTAGACCTGGCAGAACACCTTGGGTTCAAAGTGGGCCCTCGTCGTGCCTATGGCCTTGCGGTCTTGACGACCGTGGTGTCATCGGATTCGCCCACCGACCCTGGTAAAAACAATCATCGATGATTGTGTAGCGAATCTGCAGGCCCGTTTCGTCACGGTTTTTTGAATCGCGATGCGACAGGTTGTTTTGCAATCTGGAACGGGAACCGGCACCTCAGGACGTCCATGTGGGTCAATTTTTCGATGCCTGCAAAACGACATTTTTCGCATCACCGGACTAGGGCGGGGCATTTCAACCGTCGAGAAAAAAAACTAAGGCGAAGCCTCGACGAGCCGTTCGAATTGTGCATCGGACGGCCAGGCTTCGACTGCGCATTGTGCGTAAATGCATCATGACGCGCATGTGGGCCGATTTGCACAGTCGCGGACGGACTGTTTAGGCGACGGGAGCACGCGGCTTTTCGCAGCGCAAACGGGCACTATTCCACCCGTCGGGAAAAAAAATATCGAGGGTTAGACATGGACGAGCCGTTCGATTTGCGCATCACGCGATCAGATGTCAACAAGGCATGGCGCTTGCATGGGGATCGTCACCCAATGGGCCAACGAGGAAACTGTTGGAAACAACTTACATGTCATTGCCTTCATGCATTTGCTGCGCTACGCCAGTGTCGTCATTCTCCGCAACTGCGCTGTGCCATCGCCGTCCACAGCGACAGGCCTCTGAGATACGACAGTTTCGATCGAAGAGACCATGACATCCGGAAACCTACTTGCCCGCGAGTTGGGCTTCGTTCAACACCCGTGCAAGATGTACTGGAGCTTAGGAAACCTTAACGAGTGTCAAAATGGTCTCGCTCGACTGCTGCTGCGTCATGGAAATAACGATGGTCAGTAGTGGATGAACCGTGTGTCGCGCATGGATGTGTTGGACCGCGAACATGGTTATTGCGCGTCATCGCCATTTTGGATTGCGTATCTCTCTCTCCATCTTTTTTTGTCTCTATTGTCCTGTCACTCTCTACATTTATTGTTATTCCTTTCTTTTCATGTCTCTACGTCTATTATTTAAAATCTTCTTATTTACGCACTCTCTATCTTCGTCCTGATCATCATTGTGAGCAGAAACACTAATCATGGCGGCCCACGAGGCTGCTGGAAAACGATAGCCTACGTGGCTGGCGCACGACACGCATTATTCAACATATCACGATCATGTGGTCATGACACCATGGGAGTGTCCATTACTAACTAATGATTGCGTCGAGGAGGTAGTATTGTTCGTTATCGAACTATGTCATCGATGTTGAACGAGGTTCTTGTCCGATATCATAGAGTGTGGGGTGAAAAGCGATCGCCCACGTGGCCGGCACACAGCGCACATTATTGAACATGTCTTGATCGTCAACGTGACCAAAAAATTCAATCGAGGCGCCCAACGTGGCTGACGACAAATACCATGATTGCGTGCACAAGGCCATTGACGCGCGTGTCATCCATGAAGTCGAGAGTTTTGTCTTCAGATTCCAGGTTGTGTCATAATTTTGTTCCCCAAAAGGTAAGTTATGGTTGGATAAATTGCATTGCTGAAATAGAACCCGAGAAAAAGACTGTAGGGACAGCAAGTGCATGGACAGCAAGCCTGGCAAGCCACCTAACTCTAAAAATTCGATAAGTTTTATCGATAGTCACGTCTGTTCTCCTAAATTGATTTTGTATATGACTCTGTTTGCTCTAGATAGTGTAACGTGTCAGTGCGCCGGATACGAAACCAACTCACGATACATTGATGTCGTCACTGAAAAACAGCGCCTGTACTCCTATCGTTTTAGTGGTTCAAGAAGATGACTCATGTCATAGTCTACTATGTGTCTATTCAACGTGCAACGGAAAAGTTTCAACTCCGTTGTACCCGTTGAATATCCCTCGGAGCCCCGTAGAATCCTCGTTGAATAGTACAACGGGCCCTCCCCGTTGAATACTATTCAACGGGGAGGGCGCATTGGGCCTCGGACGCGTCGCTGGACGTGCGTGGAGAAAAAAAAAAAAATCATCCCGTTGAATCCCGTTGAATCCCCATTGAATCCCGTTGAATCGCCGTTGAATCTTTTTTTTTTTTTTTTTTTTTTTTTTTTACCCTCTAACCACAAAGTCGAGGAGCATGGTCCCATTAGCAGTCAGATAGGAATGTGGCCAATGTAGTGTGACACTGAGTGGCAGTGGGCTGACAAGTTCATTACGAATTTCAGGGCTGAGAAAACAGGAGGATGGCAAAAAAAAAAAAAAAAATGGAGACCTCCACCTGAAATTACGGCAGAGTGCTTCCCGGCCATCAGATCACAAATGATCTGATGCTGGTGGTTATAACAACAGTGAAGAAAGTAACTGCCACACCATACACCATACAAATGATCTGAAATGAAATCAACTTCTGTCAGCAGTGATCCTGACGCCCACCATACACTCCGTGATTGAAGGAGGGCTCCGCCCAATGAGATAATTGCACAACAGCAAGCAAAGTACAGAAAATCTTCTATCCAGTGGGCCTATGGCCAACCCCACTCTCTTTTGAGGCTGGCCATACCCCCAACGGCTTGAAAAGATTTTGGCGGAAAGCTTCCTTTGCACCAAAACTAATGGTAAACCACCAGTACTTGGCCTAGCTATTGAAGTCCAGATCAAGATGCGAATGACGGCTCAGATCGGCCTGAAACCAAATTCCCTCAGGCCTAGATGCTGTCTGGGTACCTGCGCACAACAAGTGAGTGTATCCAACCCAGGGCCTGGGTGCGGTACCTTTGACTCTACAGTTGACTTTGACTCTTGAATTTCTTGTGTGCAGCGTGGCGTCACACAGCCACACTCGACAGACTCAGGCCTGGGCGTGTCTTGGTCACACATCCCAACGCAGACCTTCTCAGGTCTGCGTGGCCTGGGGCTGAGTTCTGAGCCCCAGTCCAGACCCCGCGTCAACACTACATAAGAGTTGACTTCCTGGCTTTGACATTCATTCTGTCTTGCGTTCATGCTGACTTCACGCATTGACTTCGACGCTGGCTTGACGCTGCGACGCTGGTTCGACGTTGCTGGCATTGTAACTTGGCGAGGTGCTGCTATTCCGGCATGGTGGCCGGCTTGCTCCTGTCTTCTTGGCCTGATGACGTGGCGGATGCCATGCACCTTCGCTGATGTGGTTGCTGCCATGTGTATCATGCTGACGTGGCTGCTGTCCACGTGTTCTGTGACTGAGACTACATATTCGGCATTGCTGTTCTGTTCGTCGTCACTTCAGGAGGAGATCAGGACTGTGAGGGGGGAGTTCGAGGATACGTACCTGGTGGTCTTCATCTCGACATTGCTCCAGATGCCGATGTGGAACTGATTAGTCGTGCCACGTGGCACATTGAGGATACTCGACACATTGAGGATACTCGACACATTGAGGATACTCGGATACTCATTCATACTATTGATTGATGAGGAGTGGGCATTTTTACTTCCTCTCCTTTGTCTCTTCTCCCTCCTCCCTCTTCGTCTGTGTATGATATCTCACCTCATTCTGTCTGATCACGATTTTTGACTATTTGTAATTATCAGCCGATGGACATTTTTCTGGACTTGCATTGTTGACAACTGTCTCACGATCTGGGTTCATTACAATTTGGTATCGGGGCTAATCTCCTGAAGTCCGCATTTGTATGTGAATAGGCGCCAGGTGGCGCGCAGGTAAGTGAGGTTGAGTATGTGATGACGTGGCAAGGGATATTAACGAGGTACATACATGTTTGGTAAGGAGACATTGTCGGGGATTGCTGACGTGGTACACACTACTGGCGAGAAGATATTGTCAAGAGTGCAGACGAGGTGCAGACTTCACTGGCGAGAGGAAGTCCCTACCAGCCTGCTGACGTGGCAGAAGGGACTGCCATTGGAGATACCGCACGCCAGCGTGGATCGCGATAGTGACATCGCGATCCCTTGCTGACATGGGATATGTTATGCCACGTCTGAAGACCTTGTTGCTGATTGTTGACGTGGCACTTCTTGTGCTGCTGGCACGCGACAGGGTCTACCGCAGGTGCTGACGTGGCTGGAAGAGTCATCACACCTGTCTTATAAGGTCGTGGCTATCTGCTGACGTGGCAACAGGCCCTTAGCTGACGTGGCATGTTCTGACTGGCTGGAACGGCGACCGTATCTCACGAGACGCATGGAAGAGGCACGTGGCGAGGATCAGGATACACATTTGCGGACGTGACATCTCACTACTGGCTGACTGGACAGAGTGCTGACATGGCATGATCTGCTGTGTTGGCATGCCAGGGGTGACACGTGGCAGGCAGGACTACTGCTAAGTAAAAGGGGCACTCTGAAGACAACGGCGGTACAGTTGATTGGAGTAATTATACAGCTGTAAAGCCAGCCGTCCGAGCGAGTGCGTGATCGCACAGACAGTCAAGTGGACACAGCAGATTGACGAAGTTTGCTGACAAATTGTTGAGATTGTTGTTGGCATACTTACCTGTTGTTGCTGTGTGTGGTGTTTGTGTATTTACTTGTGTGTGGTGTCTGATCACATGGGTCTGTAGTGATACTTGTACACTCTCGAGTAGGACGTCATCACACAGACAAAGAACAACAATAGTTAAAAATAGAAATAAATTGTTTCTGATTATTTTTCTTCGGTTATTTGAAATCTTGCTGTGATAGATCAGTGCGGCCGTGGAATCTATTATTGTTTATTAATTATTCATTGTGCGGCAAATGCAAATCATGATGTCTCATTTCTAGAAATGTCTGAAACTCTCGGTACTCACGCGTTTCATCCCACTTCTGTTCTATCCCATTTCAGTAATCTTTGCGGTAGATGAAGAACATCTAGAACCACGAACCAGGCAACAAGTTGATGAACGGAAGAAAGTCTTGATTGCCCATTTGAATTAACTTGAGTTTGAACTCCGTTGCACTGGTCGAGAGGCTGAGTCCCATGTCCGTGACTTGTATGATTTGCACGCACTAAGAACTGCCATTGAAACTGGGGAAACTGAGACTGACGTCCTTGCTGTCCAAGCATACTGATCAAGTGTCATAAAGCACTTGATGATTTTGTCGTTGGTCAGTTTGCTGAAATTGAGAACAGACAGAAACAAGAAGAACAGAAAATAATGATTTCTGAAGAAGTCTTGGATGAAAAGATTAGACAACTCGAGGAGGCACTTGAGAAAGAGAAGAAAAAGATAAAAGAAATGAGAAGGAAAAAAAAGATAAATATACAGCAAGAAAAGAAAATTGAGGAAATTAAACAGAATGTTGTTGTAACCAAAGGGGAAGGACAGGCAGTTTCTATTTCTCAATAAGTGACTTACCTCGCACATCTTGAGGTGAGGATTAATCAGTACGGTGTTCGTATTGATGAGGTAACCGCGGGATTACAGACTATCACCAATCTGGTCAAGGGAAAGAACAAAGTAAGTGAGGAAGTCAAAACTGAGAAAGAAAAGAAACCTGAGAAATTGATGGGAGATGCTTTTAAGACACTTGAGGGAGGGCCATCGAGTCCGCCAAAGTCTCCCGCTGGAAATAAGACCACCACCCTTGAAAAACCGAAAAAGAGAGAAAAAGTCAAGATGAAATTGCCATTTACGTTTTGTAACAAGAAAGACGAAAATCTGCTTTTGTGGATCGCAGAAATTCAGACGTATTGTGGAATAGCCCCCGTTGAACCCGAGTCTCAAGTGGCCTTCTCCACTTCATGTTTGGGTGGGGAAGGAAAAGAGTGGGTTCTCGTTGAAGCCAATGCGGCATGATTTGACGACATCGGAGTATGGGCTGAAACCTTGCACCTCAAACAGTTCCTTACCAAGATTCAGAAACGGTTTTTTTATAAGACGACAGCCAACAAGGCTTTTGACCAGCTCACTATCATAGGTCAAAAGCATTGGACTTCTGTTGAAGTCTTGTCTCGGGAGGTTGATCGTCTGTTGCAGGTTCCCGGTTTGAACCTGCAAGACAATCAGGTATTGTACATTTACTCTCGAGCTTTGCCTGAGTCCATACGCGGTCAGCTCATGGCGGAGTCAAAGTCTGGTAAGTATAACTATAGGCAATTTCGGGATTTGGCTCTCCAACGAGAGCAAATGACTTCGCAAGTGAAGAATTCTTATACATTTGTTGTGAAGTATGGTGGTGGTGCAGGAACAGGTAAGCAAGTACTTTGGCGCCAAAAGCGCCAAGACCACACCCTTGTCGTCTTCGATGATGAAATTGTGGAAAGATGGTCGTTGGAGGCCGAGGGTGTGGCGAACAGCAGTGATTCCGGGAAGGCGGAAGTCACTGCTGCCGTGGTCAACAAGGGAGGACTACGACCGCCGGCTAAGAAGAAGAAGCCACGCTCGTTCCCAGAGCACCCCGGAATTGCGGTCAGGAAGCCTTGAGAGAACAAGGGTCTGTCACAAGAAACGTGGCAGGAACGAATGGACAACGCGCAGTGCCTGAAGTGTGGCATTGCAGGGCATGTAATTGCATGGTGCCCGTTGATTCGTAACCCAAAAGGGAGCCGCCAGTAGGAGTAGCATCTGCTCCTACTGAGTCTAAGGGTTTGGACCAGAATGAAGGTAAGGCGCCTACTAACCCTTCCAACCCTTTGACTCGCATGGCAGAGGATGGTTCTTCTTCGGCCYATCGWCSAGAACACCSTRAACCTRTYTTATGTTCTATCTCTCTGGACGACTCTCTTGACGAGCTTGGTAACGAGTTGCTGGCATTACGAAGCTCGTGGGCTAAGAAAGCTAAGTCTAAGGGTGACCTACTACTCGCGGATGTCGAAATCGCATGTACACGTGTAGGTGCTTTCTTAGACTCATGATCCACGCGATCCTATATATCCGAGAAAGCAATCCGCAAGTTGCATCTCGGAATGAAGGTGAAGAACCTGTCTAAACTTATAACGTCTGTTTTAGTCGACAAAAGTACGATCACTGTCTCGCAGTATGTTGATCGTGTCAAGTGTTGTTTCGAACAAAGGAAGGTAAGAAGATTTTGCATGAGGTATCCTTCCTGCTAGAAAAGAACTTACTGTTTGACTTGATTCTGGGAATGGATTAACACTAGGAAGCCAACCCAGATATTAAGTTCAAAGAAAAGATTGTGCAATTGCGAGACGCACAGTCTGATTTGAAACCAATCAAATTGTTTCATAAGTCTGGCTTTGACTATAGCCTGTCTTTCTGCTATATGAGTTACCCAGCGTTTCGTTCGATGGTTTCAAAGAAAAGGTTCGAACAGGAAGTAATAATGGTCTTAGTAAAATGAGCAGGTGAGTCCTCTACTTCCTATCCTCCTTCGACCGAAAAACTCCTTGATGGGTATAAAGATTTGTTTGTCGAACCGACAGGAATAACTGAACGTGCTATCAAGCACACCATTGAAATTATTCCTGGAAGTTAGATTCCCAAGGGCCCTATCTATCGAATGTCTGCAAGGGAACTTGAAGAGTTGAGAAAACAACTGCATGACTTAACAGAGAAAGGATGGATTCGCCCTAACTCTTCTCCTTATGGTGCCCCTGTCTTATTTGTCCCCAAAAAGGAAGGTGAGTTGCGTCTTTGTATTGACTACAGAGGGTTGAATATCATCACTGTTAAGAACGTTGAACCGCTTCCTCGCATTGACAACTTACTTGACCAGTTACAAGGATGCAAGTACTTTAGCAAAATCGACTTGAAATCTGGATATCACCAGATTGAGGTGGAATCTTCCGATCAACATAAGACCGCTTTCTGGACCAGGTATGGCCACTACGAGTTCGTGGTAATGCCCTTCGGATTAACGAATGCCCCTGCTACGTTTTAAAGGTCAATGAATGACTTGTTTCGTCAGTGGTTGGATAAGTTTGTTATTGTCTATCTCGATGATATTTTAGTGTATAGTATAACACTAGAGGATCATGAGAAGCACCTTCGTCTGGTACTAGGGAAGTTGCGTGAGGGCAACTTCAAGATCAATCCCAAAAAGTACGAGTTTGCTAAGTCCGAAGTGCTATACTTAGGACATATAGTGAACAAAAAAGGTTTAAGGTCAGAAGAGAAGAAAATTTCAGCAATTAGAGATTGGCCGCAACCTGAGTCTATAACAGAATTGCGATCTTTCCTTGGTTTAGCTAGCTACTATAGAAAGTTTGTTAGGAACTTCGCATTGATTGCTGCACCAATGCGAAAATTGTTAAAGAAAGAAACTATCTGGTTGTGGGATAAGGATTGTGAGTCTTCCTTTCGGAAACTGAAGTATGTCATGACTCACTACCCTATCCTTAAGATTGTTGACCCATCTTTGCCTTTCATTGTCACTACTGATGCAAGTCAGTATGGGATTGGCGCTGTTCTACAGCAAGATGACGGCAAGGGTTATAGGCCCATAGAGTTTATGTATGCGCGACTGCCGTCTGAAAAGGTTGCCAACTCCACCTATGGAAGGGAGTTGTATGCCTTAGTCTATGCACTAAACACGTGGAAGCACTACTTGTTAGGGAGGCACTTCACTATGTATTCAGACCACTCTACCCTGAAGTGGATGAAGACACAGTTGAGGCTCTCTGATAAGCTGGTACGATGGTCTGCGTTTATTGATACCTTCGATTTTGAGTTGAAAACGATCAAAGGTAAGTCTAATGTGGTCGCAGACGCATTGTCCAGACGAAGTGACTTCCTTGGTGCAATTCTCTCTTACTTGGATGTTGGGAATGACCTGAAAGATCAAATTCGCCAAGGATATGTTACTGATCCTATCTGGAAACCAATCATGGATGTCCTTGTACGAGACTCATCCGAACTACCCAACTATAGAATGAGTGATGGATTGTTATAGTTCTTGAGTGACCAAACTGAGCAAAGACTGTGCATTCCTCATAAGGAAGAGATAAAGAGTGTATTGGTCGGGGAATGTCACGATTCTGAGGGTCACTTTGGTTTCAAAAAAACATATGCTGAAGTATGAGAACGTTTCGAATGGAAAAGACTTAAAAAATACGTACTAACTTATTTTCGTACTTGTTTAGTGTGTCAGAGAAACAAGTCGTCGCACGAGAATCCCCTTGGACTTCTCAAGCCATTACCTATACCAAGCGAACCAGGTGAGTCTATCTCAATTGACTTCATGAGTCTGGTTAAAAGTCGCAATGGTAACAATCAAGTGATGGTAATTGTGGACCGTTTCTCTTAATATGCTATGTTTGTTCCCTTACCAGCTGAAGCGCGTACTGAACTTGTCATTCAAAAATTTCAGATGCGATGGGTTACTGAGTATGGGTTTCCCGAAACAATTGTGTCTGATCGAGATGTCAGGTTCACCAGTCTGCCATGGCAAAAACTGATAGAAGTTTATGGCACACGGCTGACCATGTCGTCAGGGAGGCATCCCGAAACGAATGGCCAGACTGAACAGATGAACTGTCTGTGCCAACAGTTTTTACGTATGTATATTAGACCCGATCAGATTGATTGAGACGAGAACTTACCTAAGATTGCAAGTGCATTTAACAATAGTGTCTACACGTCTACTGGACGAACCCCAAATGCACTTCACAAAGGGTGGAAGCCTAAACGTCCCATTGATGTACTGAACCGGAACCAGTTCCTTAGGTTGCCCCTAGGGACCCTAGAATATGCAATCTTGTTTCAGGAAGACATTCAGAAAATTAAAGATAATCTAAGGAAAACTCAACTACAAATGATTGAACAAGCCAACAAGTATTGTCGACCGTCTACATTTAAAGAAGGTGATTTGGTTTGGGTAAAATCTAAAGAGTTTTCACTAGAAGAAGATGTCTCCCAGAAATTGTTACCTGTCTATTTTGAACCCTGGGAAGTTCTGAAGGTAATTGGAGATGCAGAGGGACCGTCTTATCGAGTTGATATTCCCCCTCATCTCAAAACATACCCTGTTTTTCATGCGTCCAAATTATTGTCTTACGTAGAAGGAAATGAGTTTCCTCACAGACCCTCTATGATTCCACCAGACATGGATGGCGGATACGAGGTTGACCGGATCATAGAGCATGGTTACTTCTCTACGGAAGGACGCGGACGATCTCAGAAGCAGTTCAAGGTACATTTTAAAACTCAACACCATCTGAGGACAGATGGTTTAGCAAACGAGAACTACTTGAAAATGCTCCTGATATTATCGCTGCTTATAAACGAGGGTTAAAGTCGTAAATATTTCTACGGTGGAACTCGAAAATGGGTCGGCAAGAATGTAATAACCCTGTTCAGAAGTAGCCTGGGGCTCAAAACTCAGCCCCAGGCCACGCAGACCTGAGAAGGTCTGCGCTGGGCTGTGTGACCAAGACATGCCCAGGCTTGAGTTTGTCGAGTGTGGCTGTGTGACCGCACGCTGCACACAGGAAATTCAAGAGTCAAAGTCAACTGTAAAGTCAAAGGTACGGCACCCAGACCCTGGGTTGGATACACTCACTTGTTGTGCGCACGTACCCACACAGCATCAAGGCCAGAGGGAATTCGGTTTCAGGCCGATCTGAGCCCTCATTCGCATTGAAATCTGGACGGGCGAGGGATACAGCAGCCGGCGTCCGGACCCCGCGTCAACACTACATAAGAGTTGACTTCCTGGCTTTGACATTCATTCTGTCTCACATTGATGCTGACTTCACGCATTGACTTCAACGCTGGCTTGATGCTGCGATGCTGGTTCAACGCTGCTGGCATTGTGACTTGGCGAGGTGCTGCTATTCCTGCATGGTGGCCGGCTTGCTCAAGACTTCTTGGCGTGCTGACGTTGCAGCTGCCATGCACCTTCGCTGATGTGACTGTTGCCACGTGTATCATGCTGACGTGGCTGCTGTCCACGTGTTCTGTAACTGAGACTACATATTCGGCATTGTTGTTCTGTTCGTCGTCACTTCAGGAGGAGATCGGGACTCTGGGGGGGGGAGTTTGAGGATACGTACCTGGTGGTCTTCATGTCGACATTGCTCCAGATGCTGATGTGAAACTGATTAGTCATGCCACGTGGCACATTGAGGATACTCGGATACTCATTCAGACTATTGATTGATGAGGTGGCAGTGGAGGAGGGAGCCCGAAGCAGGAGTGGGCATTTTTACTTCCTCTCCTTTGTCTCTTCTCCCTCCTTCCTCTTCGTCTGTGTATGATATCTCACCTCATTCTGTCTGATCACGATTTTTGACTATTTGTAATAATCAGCTGATGGACATTTTTCTGGACTTGCATTGTTGACAAGTATCTCACTGGGTTCATTACAGGGTCGCCTCCCCCCCCCCAATAGACACAAACAAACACACACACACACACACACACACAAACACACACACACACACACACACACACACACACACACACACGTGCGGCCTTTTTTTTTTCTTTCGACTGATTGATTGATTGATGTGCTGTGGGGGGGGCGCCTCCCCATACACA
>BFEA01000710.1:52536-63425 GCA_003427395.1 Chara braunii | reverse complement strand
AAGAGGATTTCAGAGATAGTGACGTGGGATAGGAGGAGTTGGAGATGGGGAACCTCATCAGGGAGGACGATGAATTAAGTTGTCGAACATGGAGGTAAACTGCCCTTCCTACGAGTCTGGGTATTGTGCAATAGAGGGAAAACCGGGTAAAACAGTTTTTAGGTCCAGGCCCCAATGAGGCGGTATAGATTGCAAATTTGCACATGGGCCTGACAGAGGCGAAACGCAATGAATTAGGCCCAAAAAGGCATCTCGTTCAACCCAAATTTTTTAGGGGCATTTTAATATGTATCTCCAATTATAGGGGTACTTTGCAAATTATTATTCTTTTTTTTTATAAAGCCTAGGTTCTTACAGAGTCTCGGTTCCAGACACATGTTGGGCGTTGCATCAGCCAACCATTGGTTGTCCTGACAATTGTTCCATTTGTGAGACTGCCTCCCAACCCATCCTCTCATCAATTCTCTTGACGCACCCCGTATTCCTATTATCCTATCTCATTTTTAATCACCTTGGACTATCACCTTATTATCTCAGAGCATTACTTGGACTGAATACCGTTTACACGCACCAGTGATTGGCTTGCTCTAACGGAACAAACGCAGAATGACCCAACTTACCCAAGGCTTAGGCGGATCACGGATAAGCCCTAAGCGACTATTAACCTTTTTCCAACTATAGTTGAAGCATTGATAAGCAAGCCTTGCCACCCGGGAACTTCGGACGTTAGGCACAAGCAGTATCCTATCAGTCCCACAATTACTACCCGGATTCCTAGCGAGGCACCCGAGTTAGGCAGATTCAACGGACAAACGCTAACTGACACAACTTGTCCATGGCTAAGTGGATGACGGACAAGCTCGGACCGGGTGTTAAACCCATACCCAACCCTAGTTACTGACCCCTATCTGAAAGCCTCACAAACCCCAGAGTAAGTCAATGACACCCCTAGGGACTCGATACCCCTCGTGGCACTGTTGTTAACTATATGGTTGCCCAAAGGTTACATGTACTCCCATGAGCTATGTATTCATGCTTTGTCAATTGTATATATGTCGTTAGATGTTGTAAGCATCGTGTGTGTATTTGTAGACTTTATAGGTTGTGTATAGATATTATTATATTTAGTGTATTCGAACATACGTTCATCAATATACAACAATCACCCTCAACCACATGTACTACAGTTTTATATGGTACCAATATACGACACGTCAGATTGGGGGGATCATCGGAATAATCTATAACCAACATCCTTAGGCAACCTTCCGCATAATCAAACCCTGACATGCAACAACCATTCACTTAACCCTTTGGTGTTGCACATATAGTATCTGTAATAACTTACATGTGTGAGCCTAATGGGGTATGCAAGTGACCACGCGTTACGTAAACACCTCTGGTGTCTCTGCGCAGAGGTGCGAAGTTTGAACTCACAACCTCATACCATAATGCACATTGACAATCGGTGCCCTAACCAACGAGTCCCTAAGGGCATCCTCATTGTCCTTGCTGTCCTCATTGCCCATCAAAAGACGTTTATAATTCAATCTCGTAACAATTGGTGACATCTGATACACCTTGTGACTTCGTCTTTTTTTCTGTTTTTAACTATCTAATCTAATATTGGGGGTGATGTTACAACCAGACACGCTACCTTCTACCTATTTCCCCCAAACGTACGATCGCTACAAATAGGGGTTGTTTTCATTATCTCAAAGGATTCAAGATGTTCACGCTATCCGAAATGGTCATCTGTTCAAGCTATCCGAAAATCATCAAGTATTTCTAAGTAATGAACGTCTCCAAAACCATGAAAGCAACCGTTATGATCATCAGTTCAAGCTACCTGAAAATCATGAAGCATCCCGAGGTGATGAACGCCCCTCTCCAAAACCATGAAAGCAACCGTTATGATCATCAGTTCAAGCTACCCAAAAATCCTGAATCATCCCAAAGTGATGAACGCCTCGAAGAGATTAACGTCCCAAAGTGATGAGCATCCGGAAAATCATGGAAACAACCCTTTTAACCATCTGTTCAAACTACCAAAAAAAACATAAAACATCCTGAAGTGGTGAACGTCCCGAAGACCATGAAAGCAACCCTTATGACCATTTGTTAAAACTACCTGAAAATAATGAAGCATATCGAAGTGATGAACTTCTCAAAGACCATGAAAACAACCCTTATGGTCATGTATCCAAGCTCATCGAAAATAATGAAGCATCTGAGTTATGAACGTGCCGACAACTAGAAAAACAACCCTTATTGTCATGTGTTGAAGCTACGAAAAAAAGAAAACACCCTGAAGTGATAAACGTCTCAAAGACCATGAAAGCAACTGTTATGACAAGTTGTTGAAGTCATTCGAAAATCATGAAGCATCCCGAAGTCATAAACGTCCCGAAGACCATGAAAGCAACCCTTATGGTTATGTATTTCAACTACCTGAAAAACATAAAGCATCCTGATTGATGAACGTCCCGAAAACAATAAAAGTAACCCTTATGATATATCTTCAAGCTACCCGAAATTACGAAGCGTCCTGAAGTGATGAACGTCTCAAAGACCATGTTAGCTTACCCTTACGGTCATCTGTCGAAGCTACTCGATAATCATAAAGCATTCCGAGGTGATACACGTTTCGAGGACTGTGAAAGTAACCCTTTTAATCGTCTGTTAAAGTTGTTAAAAAATCATGAAGCATCCTGGAATAATGAATGTCTCGAAAACTATAAAAACAATCGTTGTGGGTATCTATTTAGGTTACCAAAAAATCATAAAACATTATGAAGTTTCATGATTTTCGGGTAGCTTGAACAGATGGTCATAAGGATTGCTTTCGTGATCTTCAGAATTTTCATCACTGCAGTATGCTTCATGATTTCTTGTAGCTTAAACAGATGATCACAAGGGTTGGTTTCATGGTCTTCGAGACATTCATCATTTCGGGATGTTTCATGATTTTCAGGTACTTTGATTAGATGGTCATAAGGTTTGTCAACATGGTGACTTGCAGAGGATTTGCGGTGTGAGGAGGTTACCTGCGAGTGTCAGACCTCTGATGAGCCAATGAAATTACGGCGAAACACTCATTGCTCTTGTTTGGGTTAGACAGTCTCAATGGGTCGGGAAAGGTATTTAATTATCAATTTCCCCTGCTTGTTGAGGGACTTTGGATCGTGAAGCTGTGTGGTAGAGGATGATGCCGCATCACAATTGAGTCTTGAGTGTCGACATGACTTGCGGAGGATTTGCGGTGTGAGGAGGTTACCCGTGAGTATCAGGCCTCTGATAAACTGTGAAATTCCGACGAAACAGTCATTGCTCTTGTTAAGGTTAGGCAGTCTCAATGGGTCGGGAAAGGTACTTAATTATCAGAATATTCGTTTTTTTTTTAATGTTTCATGATTTTCGGATAGTTTGAACAAATGACCACGAGGGTTGCTTTCATGATATTCGGATCGTTCATCACTTCGGGATGCTTCATGCTTTTCGAGCAGATTGAACACATGAACATAAGAGTTTCTTTCATGGTCTTCGGTACGTTTATCACTTCGGGATGCTTTATGACTTTTGAATAGTTTGAAAAAATGATCACAAAGGTTACTTTCATGGTCTTTAGGACGTTCATCACTTCGAGATGTTTCATGATTTTTTGTTTACTCAAACAGATAACCATAAAGGTTGTTTTCATGGTCTTGGGGACTATTATCACTCAAAGATGCTTCATGATTTTCATGTAGTTGTAATAAATAACCATAAGGGTTCCTTTCATGGTCTTCGAAACGTTTATCACTTTTGACCGAAAAACCATGAAAGCAACTATTATGACCATCTGTTCAAGCTACCCGAAAATCATGACCACGAGGGTTGCTTTCATGATATTCAGAACGTTCATGAGTTCGGGATGCTTCATGCTTTTCGAGTAGATTGAACACATGAACATAAGGGTTGCTTTCATGGTCTTCGGTACATTTATCACTTCGGGATGCTTCATGACTTTTGAATAGTTTGAAAAAATGATCACAAAGGTTACTTTCATGGTCTTTAGGACGTTCATCACTTCAAGATGTTTCATGATTTTTTGCTAACTCAAACAGATAACCATAAAGGTTGCTTTCATGGTCTTCGGGACTATTATCGCTCCAAGATGCTTCATGATTTTCATGTAGTTGTAATAAATAACCATAAGAGTTCCTTTCATGGTCTTCGAAACGTTTATCACTTTTGGCCGAAAAACCATGAAAGCAACTATTATGACCATCCGTTCAAGCTACCCGAAAATCATGGAACATCCAGAAGTGATGAACGTTCCAAAGACCATGAAGGCAACCCTTATGGCCATCTGTTCAAGGAACTTGAAAATTTTGAGCCAATCCGAAGTGATAATTTCGAGAAGACCATGAAAAAAAACGTTATGACCACATGTTCAATCTACCCAGAAATCATGAAGTTTCCTCAAGTGATAAACATCCTGAAGACAATGAACTCTTATGGTCAGGTATTGAGGCTACCAAAAAATCATGAAGCATTCTGAAAGTCGTGAATGCCCCGAAGACCATGAAAACAACCGTTATGGTCATCTCTTTAGACTACCAAAAAATGACCTTCGGTAAATTCATCACTTCGGGGTGCTTCAAAATTTTCGAATAGCTTGAAAAGATGGCCACAAAGGTTGCTTTCATGGTCGTTCGAACTTTCATCAATTCGAGATGTTTCATGATTCTTTTGCTAACTCAAACAAACAGTCATAAATGTTCTTTTCATGGTCTTCTGGACGGTTATCACTTCAGGACGTTTCATGATTTTATGGTAGCTTTAATAAATGACCACAAAAATTCTTTTCATGGTCTTCGAAAAGTTCATCACTTCAGATCGAAAAACTATAAAAACAACTATTATAGTCATCTGTTCAAGTTACCCGAAAATCATGAAACATCCAGAAGTGATGAACATTTCGCACAAGAGGTTATCGGATAGCTGAAAATTCAGGAATGAAAATTATGAAGTGAGATTTTTGGGCAGTCTGAAAATTCTGAATGGTCATGAAGTGGTGAAAGGTCCGAAGATCTTGAAAACCACCTGTTTAGGCAGGCTGCATCCTGAAGTGGTGAAGAGTGTCCTAGAATGGTCAAGTGAGAGTTTTGGGAAGTCTGAAAATTCTGAATAGTCCTGAAGTGGTGAAAGGTCCGAAGACCATGAAAACCACCCTTCACCACTTGAGGTTGCAGCCTGCCTAAACAGATAATTTTCAGGGTCTTCGAAACTTTCACCACTTCAGGACCATTTAGGATTTTCAGACCCGAATGATCCTCAAGTGGTGAAAGTTCCGAAGACTCCGAAAACCACCTGTTTAGGCAGGCTGCATCCTGAAGTGGTGAAGGGTGTCATAAAGTGGTGATGAAAAATACGATTGTTGTTAACCTCCTCTCACATTCCGAAGATCATGAATACAACCCTTATGACCATCTGTTCAAGCTACCCGAAAATCATGAACTTCAAGCATCCCGAAGTGATAACTTCGAGAAGATCTTGAAGGAAACCGTTATGGCCATCTGTTCAAGCTACCCGAAAATCATGAAGCATCCCGAAGACAATGAACTCTTATGGTCATGTGCTGGAGCGCCTAAAAAATCATGAAGCATCTTGAAGTCGTGAACGCCTTGAAGACCATGAAAGCAACAATTATGGTCATCAGTTTAAACTAAACGAAAATCATGAAGCATCCCGAAGTGATGAATGTATTGAAAACCATGAAACTAACCCTTGTGGTCATCTGTTCAARCTASCCGAAAATCATGAAGCATCCCGAAGTGATAAACGCCCCGAAAACAATCTTAGCAACTCTTATGACCATTTGTTCGAGCTACKCGAAAATGATGAAGCATCCCGAAGTGATGAATATCCCCAAGACAATAAAGGCAACCCTTATGACMATTTGTTRCCGCTACTCGAATACCATGAAACATCTCGAAGTGATAAACCTTCCGAAGACCTTGAAAATCACTTTTATGACTATTTGTTTAGCGTAACCGAAAATCATGAAGCATTCGAAGATGATGAACGTCCTGAAGACCATAAAAGCAGCTCTTATGACCATCTATTCAAGTTATCTGGAAATGATGAAGCATCCCGAAGTGATGAACGTTCCGAAGACCGTGAAAGCAACCCTTTTGACCATCTGTTCAAGCTACCCATGAATCATGAAGCATCCCAAAGTGATGAACATCCCGAAGAATATGAAAGCAACCCTTGTCGATATTTATTTAAGAGACCCAAAAATCGTGAAGCATCATGAGGTGATGAACGCCATGAAGACTTCACAGCAACCCATATGGTCATCTGTTCAATCAACCTGAAAATCATAACACATTCTGAAGTGATGAACCTCCGAAAACCATGTGAGCAACCCTTATGGTCATTTGTTGAAAGGACAAAAAAATCAAGAAGCGTGCCTAAGTGATGAACGCCCCGAAGACAATGAAAGCAACCCTTATGGTCATTTGTTGAATCTAAGTGAAAATCATAAAGCATCTCAAAGTGATTTCGAACTGATGAATATATCGAAAAATATAAAAGCAACCCATATGATTATCTGATGAAGCGAACCGAAAATAAAAAAACATCTAGTGGGCATGAACATCCCGAGGATAATGAAAGCAACTCTTATGGTTAACTGTTAAAGCGACAAAAAAATCATGAAGCATCATGAAGGGAAGAATGTCAAAAAAACTATAAAATCAACTCTTATGGACAATGTCATCTGTTGAAGCTGCTTAAAGTCACGAAGCATCCTTTATTGATGAACGTCCCGAAAAGTATGAAAACAACCTTAATAGTTATATGTTGAAGCTGAATGAAAATCATGAAGTTTCCTGAAGTGATGAACGCCCCGAACAACATGAAAGAAACCCTTATGACAATTTTTTGAAACTGTTCGAAAATCAAGAAGCATCTTGAAGTTGTGAACGTCTCGAAGACAATGTTCAAGTTGCCTGAAAATCATGAAACGTCCTGTAGTGATGAACGTCTCGAAGACCGTGAAAGCAACCTTTATGACAATTTGCTTAAGCTACCTGAAAATCATGAAACGTCCTAAAGTGATGAATGTGCCGAAGACCATGAAAGCAACCCTTATGATCATCTGTTCAAGCTACCCGTTGTTGAGCGCATCGACTCCCGCCTTTGCGTCCCGACCATGTCACGCAGGAGTTAAACAAAACATAAGCAAACTATGAGACAACTTGGGACCGACGTAAAATAATCCCGCGAGCCGCGGAGACGGGCGAGGTCACGTCGCTCCTTCGCCGGTCTAGCCGGGTGCGCCATCTATACATCTCGCGGTCCCCTACGACAGGATAGGTTCCAGTGGGGCATAAACTCTCTTCCCTAAGGGGCTGTCACTACCCCTATCGGACAACTGACTCGCATGCGAAAGCATTTAAATGCAATCGGAGAGGTAGATCAGTCGAGGGCGTTTGCTCGTTCGCCGTAGTATAGATACGCTTGGTCAACGCCGAGTGGACCCGAACGCCGTCCGTTCCTAGGGCGCTAACTTCCTAGATACGGAGCAAACGTCGATCGACTAGAACGGTCTCAACCAAGTTTGAAACCCAACATTAATCCTACTCCCTTTTACACATAGTCAAGCGAAAGTTACAACAACCACACATAATTATATCAAAAGAAATCGATCGTAATCGACAGGAACATATCCAATCTGAAATGATAACTGAGAGAATCAAAATCTTCATCTGATACATCCAATATCACAAGATCAAAATGAAATCCGACTACCCTGGGTTGAAATCCACAAAACAGTCATACAACTGCCAATAAGGAGTTGGCTACCGACAATAGCCGACAAGGTAGCCGATTGCCTTAGTTTTGGCTTGATAATACGTGCTGCCAAAGTTATTCATTCCATCCTACTGTTGACCTAAGATTCGACACACATACATGTCTCATACACTTTCAATCTTTTTGAATGACAAGTTGTTTTGCGGATGATTCTTGATCAGGTGTATTGCTTAAAGTGTTGCACGCCTCTCCCTCTAGGAAGTGGTCTGGGGTACTCCTTCTCGTCCGAGCACAATACTCGGATCTCAGAAGTCGGACCGTCTCCATCGAATCGACAAAATACTCCCCCGTGGAACGATCCACTCTGGGTCGATAACAAGACCGGCTCCTGAAGCAACGAAGCCCCGTCTCAGATGCTTCCTTGAAAAAAACTATGTGTTCACCGCAGGTAGCTTTCCGTTATTCTCATTTCTCCTAAGTTGAGGGTAACTTGAAAAAAAATAAAAATAAATAAATAAATAAATAATGAAAACGAAATCCATTAGACATTATCTGCTCTATTTCAATCGAATTCATTCTACAACACACGCTGAATAATCTTTTTCGAAACAACAAGTTTATTTTGACAAGCAAGTAGGTGGAGGGTAAAAAACGGTAATCTTTTTCATCATCCAATGTAGATACAATCAACCTCCTTTGCAAACATTCTTCTACCTACCTGCATACCAAGCCAAGAAAACAAGTTCAAAAGAAAATAGTACCATCCCAAGCTCAAGTCAGACTTTTTCATTCACATTCATAACTAATACAACTTTCTCTTACCTTTTATTTCGAACATTTAAAATGAACAAGGTCAAGCAAAGTGTGGGTTCACACAGGTGTGAAGGAAAATATGAGTCATTCAACTAACCTTGAGTGAAGTTTGGTCCGGCTCACTCAAGAAAGTCGGGTAATATTTCAATAAGAAGAAAATAATCGTCGTTGAATATGAAAATACGCAGCTCACATGAAAATACGTGGCTCACCACTTCACAAGTTGTGGTCGTTTCATTGAACGACGGTCCACCGCCTTCTCTAAGTGCCTGCTCACACCAAGGTTGGGTCCACTGAGATGTTTGAATGAGATAACCCTCAAAGAGGATACTCCCATGATCCAAGCCCACGTCACCCCAACATCCCTGACAGTCCCAACGCAGTCCCCACTGCACCTTCACCATCAAGGATACTCCCCAACCAACCGCAAGTCCATGCCGCCTCCCATCATCATTTCCGCTCACAATAGCCACACCAACATGTTGGTTCCTATCTCAAACCCAGTTCCACCTTGTCCCAAAATGGTCCCAAATGGTCCCACGTTATCGCCGCAGCATTGGATGGTTTCAAACAACAATATCGCTCGCACTGTGCGCCACACAAAAAAAATAATAGTGGCCCTAACTCAAAACCGCATGTACCGTGAGCCTTAATAAAATAAAAATGCCCTTAGATGAGAAGGTCGTCGCAACAAAATCGTCAACAAAGTGATCCACAACATTCCCTTGTGACGACCGCCTGCCACATTACTCTCTCAACACCCATTCACCCCCAACAACTTGACAGCGTCTCAATGCTGTTGTCACTCGCCTCCAATGTCACCACGTCATAGCGGCGCCACGCTCACGCCACTTCAAAACGCACTACCACTTCAGCAGCAATATCCCTGCGCTAATGCCCAGCCACAAATTTATATAGTCAGCGCAAAAATATTGCTGCCACCGCCGTGAAAAACCGGGAGCGCTTTCGCACCACCGCTGTTAAACCCTGTACCGCCGTCGCAAAATCCGGCAACGCTTCCTCACCACACGTCTTTAAACCCTGTGCCGCCGCCACAATATCCGGCAGCGCTTCCACGTCACTACCAAAAAATTACAGCTGTCGTTGAAAAATTCGGCAACGCTCCCACGTCACTGCCAAAAAAATCACAGTTGCCTCCGAAAAAATTCGGCAGCGCCCTCGCAGTACGTCAGCAAAAAACCTATCTTCGTCGCAAAAACCGCGCAACATCTCCCCGATACTTCTTCAATTATAGCTGCCATGTGCAGCATAACCTTTACATCTTACAAAAAATGGTTGCCGACGCCACTCTGAACGAACAGCACCTTCCCACCACCTCTCCAACAATGGTTGCCGTCGCTGTGATGCCCGCGCAACACCTCCCCAACGCTTCACAAAGTGAAGTGGCGGCTATGGCTGCCTCCACTCCCTCGCCCACTGCAGACCCCCACTCTCCACCTTCTCTCCACTCTGTACTCCAGCCAGCAGCTTCTCCTCCAGCAACTAGCACTCACTCAAGCGGAATGCCAACAACATCAGCCACAAATGAATGCTGGCTGGCTGGCTGTTGACTGCTTTTATAGCCAACCGAGGGCTGAGGGCAACAACTTTGCCCCCAGCCAAAATTTCGGATCAGGGCCTGGCCCTTGATCTCAGACGAGATCAAGGGCTGAAAACCATGATGTTCCCCTAGGGGAACCAAGTTTCAGGCCCTGATAATGCATCTGGCCTTTACCTGCGGCCAGACGCAGTCTAAAATGCTTATATCAAGCCATTTTTAGCGGGCTGTCTCATCAGGGTCCAGATGCTTCTGCCCCTGCATTTGGCCCGATATCGCGACCAAATCCGTTACGTTTCCCCCCCCCCCCCCCCCCCCCTGCTTTCCTTCTTTCTCTTCTCTTTTTCCGTTCTACATCTACTTTGCTCCCGCGGCCACGTACGTGGCCGTTACTTTTCCTTTCCCTTTCTTTCTTTTCTTTCTTTCTTTTTCTTTCCTCTCCCTTTTTTTTTTCTACCGCTTCGTTTTCCTATGTAAGGGGGGGCAACTCGTTTTTCAAACGAGCAGCCTCCCATTCCCCAAGGTCATTTCACACAGTCGAACTAGAGTCAAGCTCAAGTAGGGTCTTCTACTGTTCCCCTACCGTGTGCCTATATCTACTACAAAATGGGCACCTGATACAGGCGCGCGGCCCAAGAGAGCTGTCCGTTTCCAAAACGAACGGACACTCTCTAGTGGGCTTCCCTCTCTCTCTCTCTCTTTTTTTTTTTTT
>BFEA01000710.1:29223-52501 GCA_003427395.1 Chara braunii | reverse complement strand
CTTCCCTCTCTCTCTCTCTCTTTTTTTTTTTTTTTTTTTTTTTTTTCTCTCTCTCTCTCTCACACACACACACACACACATACACACACACACACACACACACACATACACGAGTAATGTAGGCTCACACGTTCTAGCACAGATTCATTCGAATCCATTTCCCCCACCAACGGATGTGGCAGCCCGTTCGCAAGAAACGAACGGCCGCCTTAATAATTTACGAACAACATTTTTTTTTCTTTTTTTTTTAAATAAAAAACAAAAATCTAAAAAGTATCTAAAATGTAAGCAAACCTAAAATCTTAGAAAATTTTGAAAACATAAAAAAAAACAAAAATAAAAATAAACTTACCTTAAGAAAAAATAGTGCCCGTGAAACGGGCACTATCAAACGCACTTGGGATCCAAACGCCCCAGCCAGTTCAGGTTGCGCCATCTGGCGCGCCGGTTGTAGTGTAGTTTTAATTTTTTTTTTTTTTTTTTTTTTTTTTTCGATCTATGCGTGTCATCCTTGCGCAGGGCCATGCTGATCTCGCACGACTGATCTTAGGCCGAGTGATCTCAAGATCACACGACCGAGATTGGTCGCGCCTAATTGTTTGGCGGCCAGCTCCAAAAGGAGCTAGCCCGATGGTACGACGATTGAGATTCGATCCCTTTATCAGTGGGGTGAGAGTCAAGTACCGGCACCTATTGGGCTAGCTCCTACCACGGTAGAGGTAGGAGCAACTCTTCTATAAGAAGAGCTTGCCCAATAGCTATCCCCGCCTGCCGGGGGCCTTGCAGGCCCTGCCTCCCTGTGGCCTTGCCTGCCTTCCTGCCTGTGGCCCTGCTGCCTCACCTGCTTTAGGCTTTGCAGATCTTGCCTGCCTGAAGCCTAATAGGCTTGCTGGCAAGTCCTGCCCCGTCGATTGGCCGCGTGACCTCGGCATCGGCCTATCAACCCCCCTGGCTCGATGTCATCCCCCGCGGCCTATTTCCCGTGCCCCGCAACCCTATATCCGACCATCCCTCTTTTTAGCCTACTTAGGCCCTAAATCGTGCGACATTATTTTAGGTAAATAGGTCTAGCTTCAGCATTCCCACGTTTGTAAGCTTCTACAACCTCCTATTAGCGAAACACTGCCAGTTACTGTCAGTACTTTCAGATGCCACAAGCGGCTGGACTAAAGTTCGGAAACTTTTAGTTTTTCATTCATAGCTCAAGTCTGAATAAACTTTTGACAAATGTCAGTCTCATCAAGTTCTTTAATCCAACGAATGAGCCGGGCAGCGTCCGACGTTGAAACCCCCCTGCAAATACCTTGACATTTGTCAGGGTATTTGCCCCGACACCATAAATTATGAAACATCATGAAGTGATGAACTTCCTGAAGACCATGAAGACAACGCTTATGGACATGTGTTCAAGGTATCTCGAAATCATGACATATCCTGAAGTGGTGAACGTTCTAAAAACCATGAAGCAACCACTATGGCTACCTTTTCCGGTAAGCTAAAATAAAACGATTATAAGAAAAACAGAAACGATGAGAAATCTGCAACTTTTCAAATGAGTCATAAAAGTAGAGCGTAAGTGTGAGGAAAACATAAACAATGACAAAAAGTGGGACTAAGTTGCGTATACAATATGTGTATGATATAATTATACGTCTTATTAAACCATTAGTCCCCCTGGTACCGATAACCCCTACTCCTTGTGGGTTAGGGGCGGGTTTTTCGGCAGGTAGCCGCCCTGTCCAGCCTATCTCCCAAAGTTCCTGGCAACGCAACAAAGGACCCAGGCTCGAGAGGGCGGACGCCGGCAGATTGCACCAACGGTCGTCGAAACGGTCGGGGTGGTCTAGTGCTTGGCCGGCCGACTGCCTCTATCAGACACGTGCGGAAGACCTGAGGCGAAAAAAAAAAAAACAAAAATTTTGCGGTCACATTTTTTTTTTTTTTTTCCATCATCACGGTTGTCGTTTTGCTATCCATATATACGAATGTGAAAACACCTGTTGTGGTCTATTATCTGGTCCCCCCGTCTAGGGTTTCATTCGTCTGGTAACTTATGCTCAGTCCGGGTTAGTAATACGATAGTTCATCATTGCCACGAACCCCAAACCCAACCTTGGCTCCTTCCTGTGTTCTTTTCCCTCGACCGTCATACCCAGCCCGCGTCCGCCTGCCTCCTGCACCGCAACCGGCGGTGGGGCGGGAACCCTTACTGCCTTCGTACGTGGTGCTGCGTGGGTGTTTTCGCTTTGTGTGTGGTGCTGCGTCTTACTGTCCGCATGTGTTCGTGTGGTCACAGAGCCGCCTTCACCTTGTCTCCCCATCCGCTGCACCTCATGCGTGCACCGCAGCTGGCAAAAACGTGGCATTGTCATAACGTGGGAGACCAGTGTGCCGTGACACTTTTGCAGTCTCAACACAAAGGGGCGATACAACTCCAAACACACGAGCGCATGTGCACAGTGAAATCGCGAAGGACGAGGCAGCACACCCACGAACACACAACAGGAGTCACGTAGGCATGCACACACAGTATGTGAATGCCTATGTGACTCCTGTTGTGTGTCCGCGGGTATGTTGCCTCGTCCTTTGTGATTCCACTGTGCGCATGCGCTCGTGTGTTTGGAGTTGTATCGCCCCTTTGTGTTGAGAGAAGGTTAATAACTCGTAATATTTTCAGGTCCTTTTTCAGCTCCCCATAATATACCCATCTATGCATTTCGACGGGGGAACCCGAAACCGCTTTCAGAAGCTTCAGCCACTTCAGATCATTTCAGATGTTTAAGGTCTCAGCGTCTGAAACTCCTAAAATGATCTGAGGTGGCTGAAAATCTAAAAGCAGTTTCATGTCCCCCCATCCAAGCATTTGGACGGGGGGACCTGAAACCCCTTTCAAAAGCTTGGGCCACTTCAAATCATTTTAGAGGTTTCATGTCTCCCCACCCGAAACTCTTGAAATGATCTGAAGTCGCTGAAAATCTGAAAGCGGTTTCAGACGCCCCAATCCAAGCATTTGGATCGGGGGACCTGAAACCCCTTTTAAAAGCTTCAGCCACTTCAGATCATTTCAGAGGTTTCAGGTCTTTCCATCTTAAACTCCTGAAATAATATGAAGTGGCTGAAGCTTCTGAAAGTGGTTTCATGTCCCCCCCATCCAAGCATTTGGACGGGGGAACCTGAAACTGCTTTCAGAAGCTTCAGCCACTTCATATCATTTTAGAGGTTTCAGGTCTGCCCACCTGAAACTCCTGAATGGAGAGAAGGTTATCATCTGAAACTCCTGAAATGATATGAAGTGGCTGAAAATCTGAAAGCAGTTTCAGGTCCCCTCCATCCAAGCATTTGGACGGGGGGACCTGAAACCTCTTTCAGAAGCTTCAACACTTCAAATCAATTCAGAGGTTTCAGGTCTCCCCACTCAAAACTCCTGAAATGATTTGATGTCGCTGAAAATATGAAAGCGGTTTCAGATGTCCCCGTCCAAGCATTTGGATGGGGGGACCTTAAACCACTTTTAGAAGCTTCAACAACTTCAGATCATTTCAGAGGTTTCAGGTCTCTCCATCTGAACCTCCTGAAACAATATGAAGTGGCTGAAGCTTCTGAAAGCGGTTTCATGTCCCCCCATCTAAGCATTTGGACGGGGGGACCCGAAACTGCTTTCAGAGGCATTAGCCACTTCATATCATTTTAGAGGTTTTAGGTCTCCCGACCTGAAACTCTTGAAATGATCTGAAGTTGTTGAAAATGTGAAAGCGGTTTCAGATGCCCCCATCCAACCATTTGGATAAGGGGATCTGAAACCACTTTCAGAAGCTTCAGCCACTTCAAATCATTTCAGAGGTTTCAAGTCTCTCCATCTGAAACTCCTGAAATGATATGAAGTGGCTGAAGCTTCTGAAAGCAGTTCAGGTCCCCCCATCCAAGCATTTGGACTAGGGGAACTGAAACCGCTTTCAAAAACTTCAACCACTTCATATCATTTCAGAGGTTTCAGGTCTCCCCACCTGAAACCTCTGAAATGATATGAAGTGGTTGAAAATCTTAAAGCGGTTTCAGATGCCCCATCCAACCATTTCGATGGGGGGACCTTAAACCACTTTCAGAAGCTTCAACCACTTCAGATCATTTCAGAGGTCTCAGGTCTCTGTATCTAAAACTCATGAAATGATCTAAAGTGGCTGAAAACCTCTCATCCAAGCATTTTGACGAGGTGACCTAAAACTGCTTTCAGAAGCTTCAGCCATTTCATATCATTTCAAAAGTTTCAGGTCTCCCCACCCGAAACTCCTGAAATGACTTGAAGTGGCTGAAAATTTGAAAACGGTTTCAGAACCACTTCAGGACATTTCAGAGGTTTCAGGTCTCCACGCCGGAAACTCCTGAAATAACATGAAGTAGCTGAAGATTCTGAAAGCGGTTTCAGGTTCCCCTACCCAAACATTTGGATGGCGGGACCAAAAACCATTTTTAGAAGCTTCAGCCACTTCCGATCATTTCAGAGGTTTCAGGTCTCCCTACCCGAAACTCCTGAAATGACTTGAAGTGGCTGAAAATCTGAAAACGGTTTCAGATGCCCATATCCAAAAATTTGGATGGGAGGATCTGAAACCGCTTTCAGAAGCTTCAGTCACTTCAGTTCATTTCAGAGGTTTCAGGTTTCCCTCCCGAAACTCCTGAAATGACCTGAAGTGGCACACAAACGAAAACAAAAACATGCGAAAAAAAAACGAAAAAAAAACATAAAATCTGACTTTTAAACCACCTGAATTTCATGAAATGACCTTAAGTGTCTTTATACCATTTCAGCGATTTCATACCTCTGCTAACAGACTTCAGAATCTTTCATTCTGAAATTTCAGTAGGTCGCTAACCACTTGTGTTTGTGTTCCTCCACGTGGGCGCATGTTTGTGTATGTGAGNCGCCTAGAGATGAATTTTGACACCGCTATCTTCGCCGCTTTTTCAATTTTTTTTTTCGCTTCGCCGGATGACAAAAAAAATAATATATGTGTATCCTGTCTCTTATACACATCTAGATGTGTATAAGAGACAGGTATGTGAGAGTGTGGTCATGTGGGTGTGGGTGCGTTTTTTGTGTATCGAGGACGCAGTTCGGTGTTCAATTGTTTTTTTTTTTCTTTGTTTTATTCTTTACTTCATATAATCGACCTTGCCTCTTCCTGTACGCCCTTTCTTCTTCCTTTTCGCAGATTTTTTTTTTTTTTTTTTTTTTTGCTTTTTTATTTTTTTTTTTCCCCTTTTTTTTTTTTATTCTTTTTTTTTTTTTTTTTTTTTTTTTTTTTTTTTTTTTTCTAAAAAAATTTTTTTTTTTTTTTTTTTTTTCTTCTTCTTCTTCTTCTTCTTCTTCTTCTTCTTCTTCTTCTTTTCTTCTCTGCTATTTTTTTTTCGAATCATCTTCTCCTATTCATCTTCTTCGTTTCTTCTTGTATTTCATAGAAAAGTTATTCTTATTATTTTTTCGTGTTCGTCTTCTTCTTTGCCTTCGATTCCCCCACGTCTTTTTTATCTTCTTCTTCTACTTCTTCTACTTCTTCCCCGCTTTTATCTTCTTCGCTTTATTTTTTCCACTTCATCTTCTTCGATTCCAGTTCTATTTCTTCTCGCTTTTTCTTATTCCTGTTCTTCTTCACCTTCTTCTTTTCCATCGCTTCTTCCACACCTTCCTCTCCTTATTCTTCTTGTCCTTCTTCTTCTTCTTCTAGTCCTTCTTCTTCTTTTTCTTTTTCTCCTTCTTCTTCTTCTTCTTTTTCTTATCCTTCGCTTTTTCTTCTTCGATTAATCTTCTCGGTTCCATCTTCTTTGGTTATTCTTTAATTTCTTATCGCTTCATCTTTTTCTTATTGTTTATTGCCTTCTTCTTTTCCTTCGCCTCTTCCATGTCTTCTTCTTCTTATTAATTTTTGTGGTGGGACAAGTAGGTGAGTGTCGTAAGGCGGATCCAATGAGAAGGCCCTTGATGAGTGTCAGGTACGGCACCAGGCTGAAACATGCGTAGGGCAATTAACGTGTTACTTCTGAGCTTTGTGCGTGCAGTTGAGTGAAAATTTATGTTCAAGCATGCACGAAAGACAGTTTATGACTTTTGTTTATCACTCTTCTTCTTCTTATTTTTTTCGATTTTTGTTCTTCTTCACTTTATCATCTTCGAATCGTCTTCTTTGCTTCGCATTTTTCGCTTCATCTTCTTCGTTTCTTCTTCTTCTTCATAGTCCCGTCTTCTTCTACTACTTCTGGTTTCTTCTTCTTCTTTTTCGTCTTCTTCTTCTTCCTCGTGTATGTTTTTTTTTTTTTTTTTCGCCGGTTTTTTTTTTTTTTCGCTAGTTTTTTTTTTTTTACTTTTTTTTTTTCTTTTTTTTTTTTTTTTTTTTTTTTTTTTTTTTTTTTTTTTTTTTTTTTTTTTTTTTTTTTTTCTTTTTTTTTCTTTTTTCCTTTCTTTTTTTTTTTTTTTTCTTTTTTTTTTTTTTTTTTTTTTTTTTCGCCGGTTCTTTCTATTCTTCGCTAGTTCTTTTTCTTCTACTTTTTTTTCTTCGTTTTTTTCGTCCCGAAGACCATGAAAGCAACCCTTATGACCATCTGTTCAAGCTACCCGAAAATCATGAAGCATCCCGAAGTGATGAACGTCCCGAAGACCANTTTTTTTTTTTTTTTTTCGCCGGTTCTTTCTATTCTTCGCTAGTTCTTTTTCTTCTACTTTTTTTTCTTCGTTTTTTTCTTTCTCTTCTTCTTCTTCTTCTTCTTCTTCTTCTTCTTCTTCTTCTTCTTCTTCTTCTTCGTCTCCGTCTTCTTCGTCTTCTTCATCTTCGTCTTCTTCATCTTCGTCTTCTTCGTCGCATCTCCATTGATATGTATCTTCTTCTTCTTTTTGGCAATGCCCAACTTGTCATCCGCGTAACCGACCTTGTTTGTATCGGGTTCGGCTGCGGAGCTTTCCTTCCTTTTTGCCCTTTTTTTCGCCTCTTTTCTCCAATATACATATGTAACAGGCGATGAACAGACGAATCTTGTTCTTTTTACATATATATGTATGTATTTATCTACATCTGTATCTATATATATATATGTCCTTAGTCCTCCATTTCTCTAAGATGTGGAACGACATTTTTTTTTTTCCCTCTCTCTAGGGTTCTCTCTCTCTATCAACAATTGTTGCTGAATCCAGACAACAAGTTATTTATTTTTCCTTGGACTTCGGTCACGAACTTAAGCATGAATATCAGACCAAAGTTGTTTTGTATTATAGTTTTCATATCGTAATTGTGCTTATATATAGCATTCGGGCCGAACCTGTGGGATTCCTTCAGGATGTGTTCGGACGTTCGGGAACGATTGTAGAAGAAACAAAAACCACCAAAAAGAAAACACCATCGACATTTGGCCGACCATTACATTGTAATTCCTTCGGGAATTCGAAATATATGTAATACCATGGGAAAATAAACACTACTAAGATAAGAAAGAGAAAATGAGAAGGGTAATTACATTACAATTTTTTTTTGAAATACATATTGATATATGTGTACTTGGAAAAATAGAAAAGACATAAAACAAATTTGCGAAGGAAAAAACCCATTTTCGAATTTAGGGCATGAAATAACTCGAAATGACAAATTTATAATGGACAAACAAAAAAACATTGTGAGTGGGTGACCACATTTTCACACCTTCATCTTAGAAGATTTTTTTTATATTTCTTGGCAGCCAAAAACGACTTCATAATTTTTAGGCATGTACCTGAGATCACACACAACACAATTTTTTTTTGTTGATATTATACCTGCAGACTCGTACATATTCGCATATATATATGTATATATATGTATATATATGTATATATATGTATATATATATATACTAGGCTACCAGAGTAGTAAGGGAAAACTTGCTCTGCCGGGCGAAAATTCTGAACGGGCGAGCAAGTTTTCGACACCGCCATCCTCGACAATTTCTCAAATAATTTTGCATATCCAAATGCCCTGAAATTTTATATATGTGTACTTCACGTAACAAACAACCTATGAAAAAAACAAAATCCAAAAAATAATAAAATTATTTACGCACCGAAATAAAATGAAAACAAAACGTGAAAACTGAAGAAAAAAAAAATAAATTCAGAATGAGTGAGCAAGTTTTAACACCTCCATCTTTCGATATTTTTCATATTGTTTTGGTTGAGAAAAATATCTTCGTAATTTGTGGGCTTGTTCGTAATGTCATAGAAAACGCATAAAATTCTTAGAAATTTATGAGCCTGTACCTGATATCGTAGACAATGCACTAACAAAAATAAAATAAAATAAAGCATTACATGCAAATGTGTAACCAATTTGAATAGAATAAGCCGCTTTAAGGCTCCGATAATTTTTTGGCAGGGGCTGGACGTAGTTATATTTGGACGCCTAAAGGAACCTCCAATGGCCGAACGTACGAAGCCTCGACCGGGGAACTATATATATATGTATATATATATGGTTACTGGCGTTCGGGACGGGCCGAACACATGCACCCGATCCTGAACTGATGACGTTCAAGACCCCCCCTCGACTTGTTTGGACGCTCGACCGAACATAGAAAAAAAAAAATAAAAAAAAATCCAAGGAAAATGAGAAAAAATAACATGTTACGCAGAAGAATAAAATAAACAACAATTTCCTGGACATTGCATCCAAATTCTTTGTCATATTTGAAAAACCAAACCATATACAAAAAATAAATAATAAATAATGAAAAAAAAAAAAAAAAAAACAAACGAGATTGAAAGTACTGCGTGCGCCTAGAGATGAATTTTGACACCGCTATCTTCGCCGCTTTTTCAATTTTTTTTTTCGCTTCGCCGGATGACAAAAAAAATAATATATGTGTATCTTACATGATACAGAACCAACAAATAATATTTACGAAAATAATACATTTTTTCATGGCCCGAAATAAAGAGAAAACAAACAGTGAAAAAAAAAAAAAAAAAATAGTAAGTGGGCTAGTAAGTTTTGACACCACCTTCTTTGCCGATTTTTCATTTTTGTTTGGATTTACTGAATGACCTCAAATTTGAGAAGCGGGTAGCTAACATAACAAAAAACTCAAAAAAAAAAAAAATCAGAAAAGAAATAAGAATGTTTTAGGTACCCAAATACTTCGTTTGCGGGGTGCTAACCCTTTCGGGTTTGGACACAGTACGGTGACCCAAATATCCGTACGTTCGGCCTGACACATATATATATGTATATATATCGTGTTGCGTCTGTTAGTTTTCCAATTTTTAGTGTACTGTTCTTTCTTCTTCATGTTGTGTTCCACCTTTTACTGTTTTTTTGCGTGTTGCATAAAGACATATGTGTGACACTTGAGAGAAGGTTAACAATAGTCGTATTTTTCATCACCACTTCAGGACACCCTTCACCGCTTGAGGATGCAGCCTGCCTACATAGGTGGTTTTTAGGGTCTTCGGACCTTTCACCACTTGAGGACCATTCAGGTATGAAAATCCTGAATGGTCATGAATTGGTGAAAGCTCCGAAAACCCTGAAAACCGCATGTTTAGGCAGGCTGCATCCTCGAGTGGTGAAGGGTGGTTTTCATGGTCTTCGGACCTTTCACCACTTCAGGACCATTCACGATTTTCAGACTGCCCAAAACTCTCACTTGACCACTTCAAGACACCCTTCACCACTTCAAGATGCAGCCTGCCTAAACAGGTGGTTTTCAAGGTCTTCGGACCTTTCACCACTTCAGGGCCATTCGGGATTTTCAGACTGCCCAAAACTCTCACTTCATAATTTTCATTCATGAATTTTCAGCTACCCGATAATCGCTTGTCTGACACTGACGTCGGGTGAAGCCGCCACTATGGTTTATAATTGGGTCTGACATTATGTGTCGCTTTGTTTTCGCAAGGAGTTGGAATAAAGCTTGTGATCCGTAAAACTGTGCATCCACATGTGCAGGTGTATTGCGGGTTTCCCGCATCACACTGTATGTGGCATCGACATGGAACACCAACACTCTCCTGCGGCTGCACCGACGTCGCCGAAGTCCCCGTTGCTTCCAACTCCTTCGGAGTTTGCATCGTCGTTCGCCTCACGTACCTCGCTGCAAGGCTCTCCGTTTTACCAAGACATTTCGCGCGGTCGAGGGCGAGGGGTTTTGGATCCGCGCGGACGTAGTCGAAGCGATGCTGTACTAGCGAGAACAGCAACCAGACAACGTCTGGACGACAGGATGGCGGTAATTTTGTTTCCTTTTTTTGCGAGTACGACTACCGTCACACAAACTCCTTTCTCAAGTCACCTGCGCACTGTCATCGCCGCAATGCCTGCTCTCCCCACGTTCTCTGGGGATCCCACTTCGTCTCCTTTTGCGCAATCCGTTGTGCTTTCATTGCCCCCCCCCGCTTTCATCGCCTATGGAGTCGCTCACTGCGGTGTTGCCGCTGCCGCTTGCCACAACTGACACACTTTACGGGGTTGTTCACCGTCGTCCAGATCCCGCGAATGCGGGTGTCCGTGCCGCGTTGGAGGTGCCTCCATCATTAGTACCTCGGCCGCCGTTGTTCAACTACTCGCCCCCCGACAACGTCGCTGGAGCTCCCTGTAGGGGTATCATTGCATCACATCCCGTTTATCGAGCAGAAGAGCAACAATTGCTGGACGACACGCTGCGGCCAGCGTCCGGCACTCCTCGCTCGACGGACCATGCCCGTGATGGGGTATCGTCATCCAACGATAGCGAAACAGGGATGAGTTTTTCGCTTGCGCTGCCCCGTGCCATGTCTAGTACACCACGCCCGGGGAAGCCTCACTGGGTGCGATGTAGACTCGACCAGCAGGTGCGCCTAAGTTCGATTGCAAGGGCGATGGGGAAGAAGTTGTCCGCCCTTGCTCATAGTTCGGGAGGCAAGCAAAAAAAACATTGTTCTTAGGAGAACGTGTTTGATCAACTGTTTGAGTGGAGTGCTGGCCATGTTGATGAGCTTATGTCGACGTACGGACCGAGCGAGCAGTTGTCTGGCCATGGAGGTTCTTGTGGCCGGAGGTCAACGTCAACTGACACTCTGCGGTCGCGAGGTGGTAGACCTCGAAGTAATGTTTAAGGTGGCACGACGGCAACGGGTATGTAGATATTGGTCCGATGTTTGAAAGGTTTACGGTGAGGGACCACATAAGCATGTGGGATGCGCCGGCAAGGCCAGATGTTGTATTTCTTGAACCGGTGAAACTTCTTCAGATTTTTGGCATGTTTGAGAAATCGTGTCCTTAGCACGGGAAGGACGTGGAGGTGATGATCAAGAAGATACATTATCCTTGTCACATTTGCAAGTTGCAATTCGAGTGTGGGAAAGGGTGCACGTGGCACTAAAGTTCTGCAAATGTTGTTTCTGGTGGAGTGAGAGATTCAAGGGTGGAGACTCAAATGTTCCACTCCAATTTGGCGGCAGGGATGACGTACACTCAACTGAAAAAACCTCTTACTGGCCTAGGGATGAAGAAGGTTAGAAAAGAGATATTCTACATTTTTTTCTGTGACGAAGGCAAAGGTTTGCGACAGTGGTTGCGACACATGGAACGAGTTACGCAAAAAGGCTTCGATGGGGTGATCGCATGTTTGCGTAGATCAAATGATCCGATTGTCATTTTGGTCGATAGGCGTTACGATTCGTCCCGTGACGTGCAACATTGTACGGTCACGACACTGGATTTGAAGTCTGGGATGATCGTGGGCACGGAGACAATGCTCAGGGGGGGCGAGTCGTCATGGCGGCTGGAAACGCAATGTGGGAGAAGCTTCTTCAACAGTTGAAGGATGAAAACAACCTGATCATCACGGAGGTTGTGCATGACCATTGTGGTGCGGTTGACGTCATCTTACGAGGAATGAACATTGACTCGCAGAAGTGCATGTGGCACAAAGCCAAGACTTTGGTCAAACTCTTGCGAGAGGTTGTACGTGCCACGAAGACTGTTAAGCCATCTGTGGTGGGCGCTTGCCAACACGTGCGCAAGGTGAAGTGTTTCACGAAGAAGGAGCTCGAAGTTTGGCTCGATACGAAAGGCGTGCGCGTGCAGGGGGTGACTACGAAAAAGAAGGACGACCTCGTTGAAATAGTATGGGGTGTGCTATTTCCCGATGAAGCAGGGAAGCCGTTACCAGATGACGTCGTCGAGATCAACGCGGTGAAGGCGTTGCATTGAAGTGCGGCGGATGAGGCGACGGAATGGTTGTACGACGCTTGTAGGTTGCCTGAATGGGCGGGGGATGACGACGACGATCTGTTGGCCTCGCATGTGCAACACTTGGCCAATCATTGGGCTGGGGATCATTCCCTCTGCGATAAGGAGTTGTCAAACCTGTGTAATGCGGCCGATGGTTCGGATCAAGAGACATTGTACGAGGCTGGAGGTCGGATTCATGTGGCCATTTCTCGGTACCTGAAGCAGTTCACTTCCAACACGAAGATGGCATACTACATGCGTGCAAGGATGAGTTTGAACAATAAATGCTTTCATTCAGTGATCAATATGTACTGCACAAAATGACTGAACTTCCCCAAGCCGTATGAGGCGCGAGTTTATTGCACCGCGTTGGAATGGAACAAACACAAACGAATCAAGCCATCGCGCACTGTGTACCGCAATCCTACGAACGCCACCCACCGACGACGCTCCGCACGACGAACGTCTATGCCACCCAAGATACATCGTGGCTGTTCGACATAACCACTGAAGTTTTCGGAAGTCCTCGGGTCGAGGACTGGGCCCGTACATGTTGCATCAATCGGACGTCGATGACCCGATTGTTGAGCATGTTGATGTTGATGCTGATTTCAGACTCCATGTTGCTGCTGAGAGCGTACCAAGGGGTGCGAAGTCGAAGGTATTGAAATGTTGATAGAGGGGGGAAGCAACGATGACTTATATGACGATAAGTCATCTTCGGACTCCGACTGTACGGGGGCCGGTCACCGCCTCAACTTTGACGGCGTTGTGCTCTCGTACGAGGTGTCCATTGTGCGGGAGTGATAACGCCATGTGGTTGGGGAGTGCCATTATCGTCATGTACAATTTGATATGTCTCTTTGTTGTGTGTTCGATGTTCGCTATGTTCGTCACGTTATTTTTGTATGCTGCATTTCCTGAGTGCGATTCAGAAATGTAAACATTTCACGGTGGTTGTGTGAGTTGCTTTCTCTTTCGTAATGTGTGTATGTATATATATATATATATATATTACAGATGGACAATCTATAAAACATATGCAATGCCTGGCTGCATCGATTACCCATATGTGTGCTGCTTTTCATTTTGTTATATATATATATATATATATATATATATATAGAGAGAGAGAGAGAGAGAGAGAGAGAGAGAGAGAGAGAGAGAGAGAAAGAGAGAGAGAGAGATGATTCATAGTGATATATGGGACAGATGGCCAATCCTTAAAACATATGCAATGCCTGGCTGCATCGATCACCCGTATGTGTACCACATCTCTCTCTCTCTCTCTCTCTCTCTCTCTCTCTCTCTCTCTCTCTCTCTCTCTCTTTTGCACCTAGTCAGACCGAGGGTCATCGTTGTCGGGTGGAGCACGTGGATCCGGAATAAACCCGACGTAACCCTCGTTAGGCGGGTAAGGCCATCGCATATGCATAACCTCCTCGAATTCCGACGGTAGTCTCTGGCGCCGATTGTAACCGCATAAGTTCGCAAACTCCCTGTACCCGTATCTATTAGCCGCTGCGCCCAAGGGATCGTCCCCCAGGAGAGTGCAAAAAAATGTTCATGCGGTCCTCCTCTCCCACGTACGCAACCACGGTTTCAACCAAGAATGTCGGTTGTGGCCATGCAGCGTAAATTTGGTCCACATTCATTTGTGGTGGAGGGGGGATTGGCCGATGTGGCGCGACGACCACCGGCTGATGGCCAGGAATGCACCCCCACGGCCCCTGTCATGCACCTCTTCGACCACACATTGCTCCTCTACGTTATCGTCGATGAAAGTATTCCATGTAATCTTCTTCTTCGTCGTTCGGTGCTTGAGGTTGTGCCTGGTCCATGACAATGTTGCCGCGCCAGAGCCCGATCTGCAAAAAATGCGGCCGAAGTTAGCGCCGATCCCCACAACAGGAAAAACATATCATGAAAAATCTTCGCCGTTGCAAACAGCAAATGACGCAGATACGACAAGCTTCCAAACACCGTCTTGAGCGACGGCCGAATAATGTGTTTCAAGGAGATGATGGACAAGACGATAAACAACGTCATACATTTTATCACTGGGGACGGACCGGAGCACACGACGACTGAAGTGTGTCGTTGCTTTTAACATAAGCACTCGAATGTGCTCCACGACATGATTGCGAATGTACATCTTAGTTGTTAGTATGAACACTTAGTTCTCTTCAACGCTAACAACGAAATGTTGTCGTTCCAGCTTGTCTCTGTTTCTGTATTCCGGCACCTCGTCAACTTCTCGTGTAACAAGTGTCATTAACTCATAATAATAAAAAGTGTCCCTGTCACAGAGTTTCGTGGAATGAGAACAATGAAAAACCAAAGGAGAGCACATCGTTATCGGGTGTGGAGGCCTGCGTCACGATTTCACCGCAGTTCACGAATAAGAATAACGTAAGACGAAAACAACAGATTTGCACAATGCAAAGGACATCATACAAATGCAATAGCAACCACAAGCAATAAAAAATACGTCGTAGTCATGCACAGTGAAATCTGCGATGAGACAGAACACCAACAGCATACGAATAGGTCGTAATATCGCATTGACTCGAGGGATTCAACACAAATGTCCAAGCTATTTGAGGTCTTTACACTTCCAATTTGCGACATAGTAGAAGCGGGGGTGGCCATGCACATAACTTTTCGTCTGCTAAGATCGTTTAAATGTTCGTCGTGACATCGAGGAGAGTTTCCATCATCGTCGTGGCCAACACTACGATTTGACACAGAGGCATACGACCCTGAATTGTCTTGGGATGCACTCGACGAGCTGAGGGTCTGTGTTGTGCTTCCCGATAGGGACACTGCAATAGGTGGCAACGAAAACCCAAGGTTGACTTCCACTCCGAAGTTGTTGTTGGCCGCCACAGGAGAAGAGTGCGTTGATTTATGCCGGAGAACGACAGGGGTCGTTCCGTCGTCGCGCTGCAAACGTTATTTGGGGATTACACACATGGCCTCCCGATTATCCAATTTTATGGTCTTTTTCCTCAAGGACGAATAGAGAATAGGAATAGGAATAGGAATAGGAATAGGGAAATATCCCTCAGTAGACTCAAAGCTCGTCTCTTTCACAATGAAGTGAGAAGACACAAGTAGATGAACAAACGTTCGACTCACAACAAGTACCACCATACAAACCACTGACCTAATAATCCACCATTCTTCCCTAAACCCGATTTCTGTTGGCATCGGCTACTGCTCAGACAATAGTCGAGCCAAATGTACGACCTGAGAGCTCGACTATACAACGCATCTACCTATTTATAGTTCCTCCATCACGCCAACCAAACCACTCGTAATACTTCACCAGGAAAGTTACCAAAGTACCGAACTAAAAAATACTAAAAGGCTAGTAGAAAACAAACCTGTACACAGTTCGAGCCAAAGCCTCAGACAACGTTTGTACAGGCACCAAAGTCCAACCGGTACCGACTAGAGTCCAAATAGAGTCAGCCATCACACAACAAAAACTGAACATAGGTTCGAGTCCCAAGTCTCAAGCACACCCCTGTCTAAAACACAGTCGGACCGATGTCTAATCCGAATCAGACTCCAACAAGCATATGTACGAGTACCGTCAGAACTATGACCAAAACCATGCCACACCCTATCAAAATCTAATAACATAGACCATCCAAAGGCTTACTCCTTAAACACGAAACACAATTATCGTGGTTAAGACAAAAAACGAACCGTGTAATTTATGAGCTTAGAGCATAGCAACCGAAGTCGCGAGCTTAACAGAAATGGACGAAATAATCAGGCAAAGATTAAAACTAGTAAGAAAAGAAGGAAATAGATACAGGAGAACACAAACCCATGGAACGAAAGAATTATGAGTCATACTTAAAAAGGAAATTCATGGCGATTATGTCTTACATGTCTATTGGCATCGTCACGTTTACACTTAGCTATTGCATATCTAAGTGTGTCATACGAGATTTCAGCAAATATGCGAAGAACACACAACCACAATATTATACAATCAAAGCTCCATAACAACACTTGAAGCCATTCCATTGTGAGCACATATATGGCGATAGGTAGAGAGAAAAAAGAGGGGTAGAGAGAGAGAGAGAGTGAGAGAGGGGAGGCGAACACAATGATATTCTTGAAAGCCCAAACGATTTAGCGAAAAATGTCCATGAAGCACAAATAGCCACTCCAATCATGTGAGAAACTCAGATCCTTATAGGGAGCAGCGGTCTCGGCAAAAGCCCGACATGGTTCGACTAGCGCCGAAATTCCAGTCATCATTAGGGGCGATCGCAAAGGTCCAAGATAGGGATCATTCTGCTCGTCTGGAAATAAATAGGAAAAGTCAGGGGGAAGAACGGAGAGAAAGAGAGAGAGAGAGAGAGAGAGAGAGAGAGAGAGAGAGAGAGAGAGAGAGAGCGCTACTACTAGGAAGAGGAGTGGAAGGGGTAAAGATACTTGCCTAAGACCTTATTCATGCGCAGCTACTATCCGACTTCAGTTTTCCGTAGTGGAGACTCGTGAGTATAAGTCCCCGAGAGAGGAAGAGGGGAAGTGGCTAGAAGGGAGAGGAAAACGAGAAGAAGGCAGATGGACACGAAGGCAAGGGAATGGATAGAAGGAGGCATGGTAGATGAAGAGGGTTGTGAGCGGCGGCGCAGGAGAAGGCGCAAAAAGTGAAACTTGGTATACTTTAGGTGTCGGCGAAGCGGAAATAAGACGTAGACCCGAAGCTGGTGGGCTATGTGCTTACCACCAACTCTGAAGGAGAGAGGATTTTGAATTATAGAAAGCAGGTACTTATAGGTAGTGGTAGGCGAGAAGTGCAAGGGACTATCGTGCTTTGGAGAAAGCAGATCAGGCGGGAAACCCAAGGCTGGGTTCGTCAGTACTACCGGGATTTTTGACAGGGCCTGCGCTGGTATGTGAAACGATTAGTCCACCTGAAGAGTAATTGCTGTAAAGGCCCAATTCGGGGTACTCCGTAATCTACCCCTTTTTTTGAAAAAAAACTAAAATGGGTTCGACCTAGGTATCCGCACAAGGGCGCTTTCAAAAAACGATGTTCGCAGTTTTCCGTGTCTGTTCCCATAGTCGATGAGAGGTCCTTCTCTTGCTATAATCCCATCTCATGCCATTTTTTCAGACAAGTGACCCAATGGTCCCAACATCCTGCGAACTTGTGTGAGAACGTTGCCAATGCATTGTCGAAGTAGTAATCCGGATACCCCCGTAGTCGAAGCTCAATTTTTAAGGTGACCAAAAAAATAATTTATGCTGCCGGTAGTGTAGCAAAATGACTCGCACGGTGAAGAAAGGAACTGATTACTGCACGTTTCTGTTGCTTGCTGGATTATGATATGAAGTCCTGAACTGCTTGAAAAATATTTTTTTCAGAAGAGATCAGTTGTGCTTGATTGCAGTGAGTAGGGGAACATCTAACTCCTATAGGCGCAGGAAAAACTGAGAGTTGACATTATAAGAAATTCCAGGAAGCAGCATTACTTGTGTTCTCAAGAGTCAGGTTGCTGTCGTAACTTTGTCTGAACAAAGAAATGATTTCTTCAGCCCTCTTCTTTGAACATGGATTGCTCAGTGTGACCCTTACAAAGATTGCCACATCATCGACTAAACGGACAACAGAAACTAATGCTCGTTGCTTCCCCAGTGATCACAGGAAATTGAACTCGTTGTACATACATAACATACATGCCAAAGCAGGGCTTGACGACTTTCCCATCGGAACACCTACTTCCTGCTTGAGCAGAAGACTCATAGCCTTAATGTATGTATTATCCAGATCAAAAGCAACGAAAGCCTCAATGGTGCTAAATCGGACAAACTTCCAACCATGATTCGATTTACTTGATGACAGCTTCGCCCCTTTCCCTCTCGATTTTACCCAAACTCCCTCATATCCTTGCAGCTGAAAGTAGAATGTGAACCATTTGACAACATCCTGGATTGAGGAGTGAGGAAGTCTTGTGAACATCTCCTTTACATCAAAACTTGACGCGACGAGGCCCTCATTTGATGAGACAGAGCGATTGATGCCCTGAAGTGCTGTGATCAGATCCTGGGTGCTGAAGAGATTGAAGTGAAGTTGGGGAGGGAGCAACTTGATAAGAACGTTAAGACAGGAGATGATACGTTTGCAGGCCGCAAGAGAGGATTCAGACGCAGTGGGACAGATTGGTCGTCATTTCTGCACGTTCTTATGTTTGGGAATAACATATCCTTTACCAAAACTTCCTTTGGCATTCCAGGCACTAATTGAATCGAACTTCTCTTCCACATATTTCTGTCGACAGTCTTTTAGAATATCTGATTTCTTCCTATGGACCCTCTTAAATCCAAGGTTATCTCAAAAAAGTGACACCATGCCTTGTTTATAGATGGTAGGGCAACAAAAATATGTGTTTCCTGGATTGTGGTCCACAGGAGAGAGGACGAGACCTTCCACTAGCTGTTTTCATATAGCAACGTTTTTCCAGGAAAATTGGAGGGAACGAAGATCAGACAATGAGGACAGTGGGCGAGTGATGGAGTTTGAGTGAGAGCTGCCAATGGAGGATGCACGAGGGAGTTTGTAGCATGAAGACAATAAGGAAGGGGGCATGTTGAATGAGTGAGTAGTAGGGGAGAGAGAAGGGATCTGATCCAGAGTTTTCTGTAATTGAGACCGAAGGTACGAAAAACTGTAGGATTGGGTAGGAGGAGGGATATTTCTAGAGTTGAGAAGCCAGGTATGTACGGACGAGAAATCTTTCGCACGGAAAGAGATATGGCCGCCAACCATTAGAGATAGATCTGTGAGCATCACCGTGGGCTGGGAATACGCTTTGGTGGGGGTAGAATCCTTGGGGTGGAGTTCAGAGATCAGGGGTATCTGTGTGAGTCCAAGGGAGGGTGAGGAGGAGGAGGAATCGGGGGGAGAGGGAGAGGGGGGAGAAGGAATAGGGGGGGATTGCAGATCAGCAGACAGATTAGATGACTTCCTCATTTTCTAAGAAAATTTGGCACAGGTGCATTCAAGGTTGGGGGAACGCGAGTAGTTTATGAAATTATGCAAGCTCCGGGAGAGACTGCTATTCTTTAACCAAACTACTCTGAATCTCCTGGCTAGCATACGAGATAAGAAGGAAGGGAGGTTAGCTTGTTTAATGAGTCTGACACACAAGATTCGTACAACCTTTTTGGAAATAAGATCCGAATATTTTAATCTAAAAATCAATTGCTTTCTGGGATAGAAACCAAACTTCCATCGAATCGTTCCTGAAAGTATCAGTCAAAGAGTTTGTAGGGATGCTTTCCTTGAAAAACATCTGACAACATTATAGGCATACAGAAGATTTTTCAACGACCAAGAATATAAATTTTTCCTTTCCTGTGGATGGCTGAGCAGATGAGCTAAAGGGTTTTTTAGACCCTCTGATCTGGAGCAGAACTTAGCCAAGGATACTACATTAATTAGTCCCCCATGCTCAAGCCATCCCTTGCACGATTTCAGTTGGTCTCTACCAAAACAAGACGATACTATCGAAGCCTAATACACACGCTTTATGACTTTCCAGGAATCTGTGAGCAATTTCCCTCCCTGTCCTACAAGAGAAAAGGTTGCAACATTCATACGAGAGCAATCATTAAGAATGTGAAGGAGGGAGACAAACGAGTGTCCGATCGAGGATAGAAAAGATGCTACTCTTTTTTCACCTGCAGATTTCTCTATAATCGTATTGTTACCAAGAGCACTTCTGATTCAATTCCTTCTTTCTCGTTTACCTGGTTAACATTTCCCATTTTTTCTTTTTTTATGACTGATTGGCCTCGCATTCAAATAAGGAGATGCCCAACTTATCAACCTTTTTTCAGTCAACAGGATATCTTCGGAATTTGCGACTGCTAAAGGAATAGCTACATAATGGTAAACCCCAATTCTCCTTAACCATGTGTCGAGCTTGTGATTTTGTGGTGCAGTGGTAGTATTCACAACCCTGTTTACATGCTCTGCCCATCGTAGATCCAAATCCCTAGTAGTACAGCCTATATAATAGTGTTTGACCAGCGGGGAAACTAAACAATAAACCACAAGGCCATTAGCTCGTCGAAGGTCGAAGTCACCACTAAGAAGGTGAGATAGACAGTCAGAAAAAACTTTGAGCACCAGGGCAGTTGCTGCAAGAGGATAAGAGAGATGACGAGGGTACGCAGTAGATAGTTAAGATGAGCATGTAGAGGACCAGTTCTAGACTTTCGTAAGGAGAGGCAACAGTTCAATAATTCCCAAATCGCCTGTACGCTTGGGCAATATCCCTTTTCATCAGCAATCTGCTCGTCATCTTCCACCTGTACCGGCTGTGTGCTATGTCCATCGATACTTTCACGCTCATCTTCCTTCCCGTCATCAGTTTCGGAATCAGGTGCTGATTGTTCAACCTTACGACGTGCTGGGAGTAGATCGAATGCCGCAGCGGCCCGCAGCTCCGCAATGTCAGTAATTGCTTGTTCACATGTGATGAAGGTGACTCCTTCCTTGGCACATAGCATTTGGAGTCCATGCTTCTTCAATCGCTTCAGGTATTTCTTCGTTTCCTTCAGGAACTCGGCCTTCACTGTAGCTGCTGCTTTCATGGCGAGTCGTCCGGAGGTTCTCTTGGGAGGAGATAGTCGAAGTGTCAAGTCATTTAAACCTTCTTCACGTCCGACTGGAATCTCTTGCTCGTCATCGTAAGTAGCCTCATACATTCGTCTGGTGAGATTGGATCTTTGTGTGCGTCCTTGTCTTACTAGCTTGCTGACCGCCTTCTCAAATCGTTCTCTGAGTGCGTGAACCTCCATATCGGCAATTCTCTTCCCCTCCTTGACTGTGTTGTAGGCCTTAAGGAGCTTCTCAAAGTTCTGCGAAGTAGGCGTACCGACTCCCATCACCTTAGATTTCCCTCGAGCCGGAGCTTCAGGAGGGCTCGTGATGCACACCCTGGTAGCTGGCCGCTTGGTTCTTGTACTGGTTTGCTTCATAGTTCTAGCGAGTTCCTCCATCCTCTTCTTGATGAACTCATGCTCTTGTCTAAGGAGTCCAATCTGTTTCTCCATCAGCTCCTTCTCATCATCCAGATGCTTAATGGCCGTGTTCTCTAGTCTTATGCGTCAACCGACTTCGCTGCTCGCAGCAGTTGCCCTAGCCTGATCAGCTCGGCCAAGGAAAAGTTCGCATGCATCATTGATTTTGGATCCCCTAATCGCGCCTATCCATTCTTTGAACTCCCGTCTTTCCTTCATCTTGCGAAGCGCCTTCTCCTCAGCTTCTTTAGTTTTTCGTTTCTCTTCTTCTTCCTTGAGCAATCTCTCCTTCTCGCGGATTGCCTCCTGGCGTGCTTCAAGTTCAAGCGCTCGTAGACTCGATCCAACTTCTCCTGGTTCAATTTCCACCATGACTGACGTGGGACGATCGCCTGCCCCAGACTGGGACTGCCAGATGAATTCGTTTGAGGTGGCGGTGGCAGAGCTAGTAGTGGAATTTGAGATTGATGCATCGGAGCATTGTTGGAGGACGGCGGCAGAGGGGGGAATACGGATGAACGTGGCATGACCTTTTGCGAGGAGGAAGACTAGAGGTACGGGCAGTCCCTTGCAAAATGCCCCAACATACCGCAGTTGTAGCAGCTCCCACGTGTCGACATCTCAAAAGGCGGCGACACACTCGAGACGACAATCGACGAACAAAGATCGAAAGAGACAGGGTAAATGTCTGCACAAAGGAAGGGTGTGGGTTGAATCAATCACGAGCGAAGCAAGCGAGGATCTTACTCGAAACGAAGTGGAGACGTTAGTAACTTAAGGGCGGAAATAAAAAGACAGGCAATCGGGTAGGTAACCCGGTAAGACTCAGATAACAGTTAGTAGAACTACCATTTATAAAGCAAAAATGAGAAGTAACGGGTGCCAGTTACCCAAGAAAGGTAAGAAATGAGCATGAAAGAAGATGAATAACAGAGAATGTAGAAGTGGTGAGCGCAAGATCAACACAGATAAGGGTGAACGGTGGCTTCAATAGATGGAACGGGAGTAGGAAACAAGAATCATACCCGACAGGGCACGCAAGTAGATTCGATGAAACATAAATAGTGGAGGGCAAACGAGCAAGAGTTCTTCAAGCATAAGGCCAAAGCCGGAAAGAGAAGTAGGAAAATAGATCAGAGAATATGTAGTAGAATAGGTACTCAACAGATGCGAAAAGGCGGAAGAGTGGACAAATCGGGCAAGTAGCCCAGCAACCACTCTATAGTAGTATAATTTCTACCACGGTTATTGCTAGAGCCGAAGTTATGAGCTTAGAGCATAGCAACCGAAGTCGCGAGCTTAGCAAAAATGGACGAAATAATAAGGCATAGATTAAGACTAGTAAGAAAAGAAGGAAATAGATACAGGAGAACACAAACCCATGGGACGAAAGAATCATGAGTCATACTTAAAAAGGAAATTCACGGGGATTATGTCTTCCACGTCTATTGGCATCGTCACGTTTGCACTTAGCTATTGCATATCTAGTGTGCCATACGAGATCTTAGCAAATATGCGAAGAACACACAACCAGAATATTGTACAATCAAAGCTCCATACCAACACTTGAAGCCATTCCATTGTGAGCACAGATATGGCGATAGGTAGAGAGAAAAAGAGGAGGAGAGAGAGAGAGGGAGATAGTGAGAGAGAGAGAGAGGGGAGACGAACACAATGATCTTCTTGAAAGCCCAAACGATTTAGCGAAAAATGTCCATGAAGCACAAATATCCAGTCCAATCAGGTGAGAAACTCAGATCCAGACAGGGAGCAGCGGTCTTGGCAGAAGCCTGAAATTTTTCGACTGGCGCCGAAATTCCAGTCATCATCAAGGGCGATCGCAAAGGTCCAAGATAGGGATCATTCTGCTCGTCTGATAATAAATAGGACAAGTCAGGGGGGAGAACGGAGAGAGAGAGAGAGAGAGAGAGAGAGAGAGAGAGAGAGAGAGAGAGAGAGAGAGAGAGAGAGAGAGAGAGAGAGAGAGAGAG
>BFEA01000709.1:644272-660973 GCA_003427395.1 Chara braunii | reverse complement strand
AAAAAAAAAAAAAAAAAGGTTTTTTGTCACATGTACAATCTTTTCCACTAACCTCTAATTGTTGTTTTTGTCATGTCTCTCGCCTCTTTCCACACGGGCACCTTCAAGTGCTAGAGTGCATCTGCGACGCCATATGGCCCATAATACCGCTTCCCTCCCAATCCTAAATAAGTTGGTTGTAAAGGCCGAGGTTTGAGTGGTCCAATGTCCAGTTAGCAGGGTTTTTCATTCCCACGGCCAATCCCTGTGAGTATCTAGTTAATTCCAAATCCAGACCCACCCCTGCCAAACTAGGATTGAAGTTGGGCACTGCAGGAAAATGTGTTTTATTGTCTTGTTTGCCTTTCGAGAGGGAAAACCCTCCTTGCACGGCAGACACCAAGGGAGGGCGAAGCCTTTCTGCTCTAGGTGAGTATGGTCAATGAGCCATGCATTTGCGGGTAAGCAGCGGTGGGCCATCTGCCATCGAAGCGAGGCAGTCTTGGCCGGTTTTGATTTTACCTCTTTAACCACTTTATTGGTCTCAGGGCTTCTAATGGAACATTTAAATGTTCTTGCCCAACGGTCCACTATGCGGTCCCTCAAGTTGAGTTTAATCCTGAGCATCCGGTAGGTTCACGCCCAGTGTGTGAAGGTAACGATATTTTGGTTTATCATTCCTCACTGGGATCTTCCATCTCCACTCAGCGGCATCCGTGGGGAGATCTTGGATTGGTATTTCGGACCTAAATGCCACCCAAAAGTCCCCATCTCGTAGGACACTCACCCTGTGGACTGATTTAAACTCGATCCAGTAAACTTCATCCAGCACTCCCCTCATCAACATGTTCAGTTGTGTACGATAAAAGAAGTTTACCAACACCTCCCTTGATCTCACTATAAGCACTTCCCCCACCCGCGTTGCGTCCCCTCTTAGTACCACTAAGTCCCATTCCTCCACTGTTGGCCCCCTCCTAAGAGTCCGCAGCCATGCGAGAAGGAGGGCTAAGAGGATCTGGTCCAACCTCTCCCCTATTCTTTGGCAGCGGGGGAGTTTCGCTCTCGGTTGCTCCTTTGATACTTAATCTTCCTTGGTTTGGTCCCACAAATCCCCAACCCTCATGACCCTGTTTCTTGCCCATCCAGTCCACAGACGACTCGAGCTAAGAAAGACCCGCCCCTGCTGATCTGTAATTCATCGGTTCCCAAACAGGGGTTGGCGAGTCACTCAGCTTCCTCCCACCTTTTAGGGAATGGCATGTTCGGGAGTGGGAGCCTCTGTCAATCTTTAATTAGCTTGGTCCAAAAGTCATATTTTCGCATGCTCATGCGAGTTGTGGCACGATCCGAGTGTGGTTGGGGTCGGTGGGGGGCCTGGGGATTGCCCATAAAATATCGTCTAACCAAGCAATTGGGTGTACGAATGGTGCGGCTTTTGGTGCCAGTCTCGACAGTTGTTCTTAGACTAGGAGCTCCCAGGTAAGTCCGAGGGTGCAAATAAGCCGCTTCAACCATTGGAGTGAACGGGCGGTCGTTTGGATGGCTGAGTCAAACATGCCTAGACCACCTTGTGCCCTTGGCTGCACCACCGCATCCCAAGCTACCCTATTGATAGTATTTTGAGCTTCATGGTTGCGCCTCCATAAAAAGGTTGTCACTTGTTGTTTCATAGTTTTTGAAGCCGCTCTCGTCAAGGGCCAGATTGTTGATTTATACAAGAGCGCCGCCAAAACCACATTATTTACAATGAGGGCCCTACCCAAAAGTAATGTTTGTTTGTCCTTCCAAGTTCCCAACTTTTGCAGGGCCAAGCAAGTTATCCAGTTGTCGTTACTTACGAGCTTCCCTTCAGCAAAAAGTTGGATTCCAAAGACTCTAATGGGGGTTTCCAAGGGGACACAAGTCACATTTGCCAGTGAGCGTTTTGGGGGTCTTCCACCGTCGTGGCGCATCCACCATCCCAATGTCTTGTTGCCCCAGTCAATCGCCATATCAGAGAGGGTATAAAATTGGATCATCAACTTTTCAATTTCCTCCATATTTTGTGTTGAAGCCTCTACCATCAGAGTGAGGTCATCTGCAAACAATGAGCATACCTGTATTGCCTCTTGCGGGATGAAGGTCGTTCTGATTCTACTGATGTTCCGATTGGTTCTTAGGTTGGTCGTCAGGGTCTCCATTACTACCACAAAAAGGTATAGTGCGATTGGATCTCATCGGCAGACCGATCTCTGCAAAAGGAAGTCCGGGGCAAGACACCCGTTCACTTTCATACGAGTGGTAGAGTTTTTGTGAAGTATCTGCACCCATCTCCAAAAGGTTTCTGCAAAGTTCATTTTCTGCATTTATCCAAGAAATACCAGCCCACATGGTCATATGTCTTTTCAAAGTTAATAAAAATGAAGGCGTCGTTGCTTCTAGACTGTAGGGATAACCTCAATAGCTCATTTACTAAGAGGATGTTATCATGGATGCGCCGCAAACCATTTTGTAGACTACGGTCAACAACGTAATCGGTCGATAGTTGCGAATGTTCATTTTATCTCCTTTTTTTTGCAACAGTGTGAGGACCTCTTGGCCCACTACTTCCCCCATCTATCCCTCTGCCCACACCCTACGGTAAAATGTCATCACGTCCTCCAACATCAAGGTCAAAAAAGTCTTTGAAAACTCTTTTGGGAACCCATCCACCACTGAGGTCTTCTCCTCTTCCATTTGCATAAGAGTAGTTCATATCTCCTCCTTGGTGAATGGCGGTCTAAAGCTTCTTGTATCTGTCAGGGGAGCGAGTGGGTTAGAAGGGTGAGAAAGTCTTCAATATCTCGATCCCTTGTAATAATATTAATGTTTTTAGTATGTGAGGAAAAAAGGCTTTGTAGAAGTTTCTGGCCACCTTCATACACTGCGGTGTGGAGGTGGCTAGCGCCCTCTCAGGTTGAATGAGATCTAGGAAGGCTTCGATAGTCTGCCTCTTTCCCTTAACCCTTGTCAGGCCAAAGAAGTTGGAGTCCACAGCTCCTTCCGTAATATGTTTGGAGAGTTTGCCTCATGATGCCTTGTCATCTGGAGGTTGCAAAATCCAGTAGTTTTTCTTGGAGGTTTTGGAGTTGAGTGGTAGGGACTTGTTGTTGTAGGTCATGAATTTAATATTGAATCTTCATTTCCTCTTGGTAACGTTTTCCTGCCAGTTGTTTAGAGAATTTCTTGCTTTTGTGGCCTAGGAAAAAGAACTCGTTATTGAACCATACGACTTCGGAATCAAAATGTATTTTATGTTGGTGCCAGTAGGCCCATACATCGTGAATCAGATGTACAAAGTCTTGTTTGTGTAGAAGAGAGGTATTGAGTTTGAAAAAAATTGGACCGTGGTTCGGCTTCTGACGAAAGGTGAGGGTGACTCCACACAAGGCATGGTCGAGCCCCATGAAGGGACTACGAGGAAGCAGGTAGGCAAACTGCATTGCACCTGTTAGGTCCTCAGACATAAGGATCAGGTTGATTTTGGACCTGGACCGAGTTTCAGCTCCTGTAGTGCGGAAACAATAGTACCTTTTTTCTGTAGGGAAGGCTCTCCTGAAAGAGTCGAAAAGGTGAAGCGTGGAGTTCAATTCCTTAATAATCATTTTATCGATTTCTATGTACGAGGGGCAGGGGGTGAGGATCCTTCACCTATCTAGCGTTCGGTCGGAGGCGGCATTAAAGTCAACAACTAGGATAACAGGCAGGCCGGTGGGGATCTGTTGTCGAAGGTTTTCAAAAAAATATTGTCTGTCCATTTCTAAATTTGGTGCATACACACAGATAATACAGTCCAATTCTAGTTCCAGCATCACAAGTATCGAAACCCACTTACCCCCTTTCTGGTTTGTTGTCTTATGGATCGGTGTTGTCCTCGAAGTTGGCGGTAGCCATATGGCCACTCCTGCACTGCCTGGTTTTGTGCATGGGCTCTAAACGCCTGGTGTGGCCATACCATATGGTGCGCCCGGTGGTGGTCTGGGGTATAATGTAGGTGGGTCTCTTGTATACACACTATGTCCATCCATTCTTTGTTGGGGACACCCTTGATCAGTTCCAAAATTGCCTACCTTTTATCTACCGTGGCTGTTGCCAGACCATTAACGTTTAATGAACGAAGGTTCAAGTTTGCCGCCCTCAAACCCTTACTCCAAGTCGGGTCCTTTCCATAAAGCAGTCGCACCGGGTCTATTCTGAGTGTGTTTTCTTGCCCCTGCAGCCTCTGCCATGTCATGGAGTCCCGATCTGTGGTGGTAGCGAGCATTGGGCTTTTAAAAATTCTGCACAGGTAGGTTTGTATCTCCTCCTAAGTCCACAAATTATTGGACTTCACTTTCAGGCCTTGTAAGTCTAGGAGGGTTGCGTGTGAAAACCATTTGAGGCCGGACTCTTTTGTCGGGTCCATGAGGATCAGGACCTCCGACCGTGCTAGCGCAGGAGTGGTGCTCATGGACTTACCTTGTGCCCCAGGTATTAAGTGTTTCTAAATGTGTTGGTTTAACTCCTCCATTAAGAGGCCCTCGTGCAACTGTGCAAACATTAGTGAGAGGAGAGGGTCAAAGCCCCTCAGAGAGACTTCCCCTTATTTTGCATACAGGCCAAGTTCCCATCTGCCATCTTTCTTACGTACAGGCAGTAGCAAGAGGTCGTTCAGTGAGGGTTGTTGGAGGTGTCTCCTCGATTCTACGTGGTTTCTGAGCTTACTACGCTTGTCTAGCAGTACCATGGTAGGGGGTACCCCTACTGGGTCTCATGCAGCGTTTGTCCGTGGTTCCTTCTTGTGTAAAGGTGTCCCTGTATCCCCTCCTTCATCTTTCTCTTGCACATGTTTAGTCTTGCTGCACCCCTTTATGAAATCCTATGAACCGGCAGGTTCCCCCTCCTGTTGAGTTCGTTGTTGGGGGGGGGGGGAGGGGGTCCGATGTTGTAGTCCTTGTTGTCTCTGGTTCAGTCGTCAGTGGTGGGTCCCGCTGTGGGGAGTGCTGTCCTACCACCTCTTCTGTCGCAGTCCCACTTGGTTGCGACGACACTGTGTCCTGGTCGGGGGGATTGTGTTTTCTGTTCAGAGCTCGAGGGGCAAAAGCGTCGCACAACAATACCTACGCGGTACCGTTCTTGCATTGTGTTCACTCTATCCCTGTAATCTGCCACGATGGAATGACATAAAATGCTTTTATGGTTGTTGGATGCCCTTATCTTTTGGCTGCGTGCGATTGGGTAGAATGTGCCACGTGTGTCAACCGTGCACACGGGGCCTGTGTTCGATATCGGACGAGTAGCAAGGAATGGAGGTGCCCCCTGTGTAAAACGAACAAGCTCCCCACGGAGGTTCGATTCGAGGCTGCCCGTACGGACGGCCCTGAATACGACGAAAAATGCCGACGAGCAGAGGTTTGGACGGATAAAATTTTATTAGCAAAATTAGCGGGATTATCATTGGGCCACCTCACCAAACACGACAGACGTTGGTCAACCGAGAGATCTCGGGATTATCGATGGATCAACGGTCATTTGGAAAAGCGTAAAACTGACGGATCAGGTTCGTGGTTGACGGTTCCCCATCCCTTCCAGAGATACGATTGGATCCGATCCGCTCACGAAGAACAGGCCGCTCATTTCTCGATACGTGTCACGGAGGCAACTGTAAACCAGAACCGATGGTTCTGGTCCAATATACGAGATGATGTCAAGTACATTGTCGCTAATTGTCTGGTCTGTGCCGCTGATCGCGCCCCTATACGGAGACCAAACACGATAGTACCAACAAAAGTAGAGCGTCCCTTCCAGCGAGTCAGTATGGGCACGACAGATATTGACGTGCCACCTGGTCCAAACCGCTGTGAATATTCTATCCTGTTAGTTTTAATTGACCATTTTTCCAAATACATCGAAGTCTATCCTTGTAAAACCCGAAAAGCCGCAGAAATAGCCACGCACATCGAACGATTCCTCTATACCCATCTAGATACGAAAGAAGTTCTAACCGACAATGGGTCAGAATTCAAAGGTGAGGTAGAAGAACAGCTTGCGCAAAGGGGCGTCACGCTCCGACATACGGCACCCCACGTGTCCCAATCGAACGGGTTGGCCGAGAATGTCAACCGTATGATTAAAACCGCCCTTCGCAGGAACTTAGCGGCACACGACACGCGTCCTTGGCCCGAGATTGTATATCAGATCGTCGGAATCCACCGGGCTACCCCTCACGAGTCTACAGGGTTTACCCCCTTTCAGCTTCGAACTAATAGCCTCCGGTACGTAAATGTGCACGCGATCGGAAACTCGCTCCCAAGTTCTCTGGCTGTTTTCGTGTGGTCGAACTCGGACCCAACGGCGCCAACACAGTGCGCATTGCGCCTGAGGCTAGTGCCAGCCATAGCTCTGTCCCCATCGTCCGGCATACCTCCTACCTCCGTCTTCTTCCTCCTTTTGATCTTCCTCCCTCTTCTTCCTCGGAAAGCGAGGAGAACGACGATGATCTAACTCTCTCTCCTCTTTCTCCCTCTTGTCCTTCGTCCTCCTCTCCCACCTCGCCATGAGTTTTATCACGGAGCGGGATCTTGACGCACAGTTTTTGCAGCCACGTGGCCACATCTCAGAGATTCGGCAAGTTTGTCACCCTCGGCTCAATGCGGATCTTCGGCGTCTGATGCGATTCTTCTGCGACGAAGGTATCTGTGTCGCCGCCACGTTTTGAATCGAAGGAAGTCCTCATGCAGTAATATTCGCGGAGGTAACCGCAGTTCATCGGCGAGCGGGTCCCAAACGAGCCACGTCACCACAGTGGCGGCATTCATCGGTGACATCAGCTCGGTCAATCTGCTGTGGCATACCGCGATCTTGACCTCGCTGCGCAAGTGGACGGAGCAAGTGTCCAACGTGTGGCAGCACGTCCTCGCCCGACAAGGGTATAACCTCATCCCGATCTTTACACCTCATCTAGACAATATTCGCCGATCACCGCGCGAGCAGCCAGTTGCGATCCCAACCCTCATCCCCTTTCCACATCCCCAATGAACCACGCTGATCTTCTCGCTCCTCTCTCTATCTTTGGTCTTCCCTCTCTCTTCCCCACCTTCTAGCAGTCTGATCTTCATCCTTCTCTTTCCTTCTCGTTCGAGCCTCTTTCAGTCCCTCTTATCAATCCTGGACATTGGCGACTGTGGCGCGGAACTTTTGAGGGGCTGTCTTTCTGCGTGACCAGAGTACAGGTGACGTGCACGGGCACTAGCGAGCATCCCACGTGGATCGAGAATCCGGAGCTGCTGATCATACGGGCTTGGAGGACTAACGTGGAAGGAGATCTTCTTGGCTTTCTCTTCGGATCGGTACGGTCGGGACGCCGCCACCTGATTGCGCAGGAGCTTATCGCACCGATCGTGCAATTGGCGGACGATCTCTCGCCCGACATCTATTTTCAGAGTGACAGCAGTCCCGCTCCGTACATTTTCGAGCGATCATTGGATCTGTACCTTTAGTGGACTGCATGCTTGGAGGAACCTAGAGACGAGGATACGCTACCATCGCGGCAGGAGTATCTGAAGCCGTACGAGATCATCCCTCATGCCTTATATCCGAGGGCAGAGGAATTGGTGATCGACGACGACGAAGAAGAAGAAAACGACGACGAGGAAACACCGGAGGAGGGAAGCTATAGTGAACATAGCGAGGGCGAGCTGAGTGAGGAGGGAGAGGAGGAAGAAGAAACTAGATCCGAGTGGGAAGCCTTGCCGGAGGAAGCGACGCGCATGGGAACGGAGGCGGAAGATTGAGAAGCGGCACGAAAGCGCGAAGAAATTGCCACCGGGAAGCACCAGCTGGAGTTCGCCAGCCAAGCTAGTCTGCGCATCGGTAACGATCCAACCAGGGATCCGGAGCCGCCGAAGCCCGAAGATGGCGACCCTGCAGCCGCCACCTCAAGTACTATGCGACGGAGACGGAGCTGATCCCCCTCCTCCTCCAGCCCCACCCGTCCCCCAGTTCGCCCACGTACCAATACGGGCGATAGGCCTTCGTCCTCGGACGCTGTCCCGCCGACCCCTTGATTTCCTCACCCTCGAGCAGATCCGTACCCCCGTCACCTTCCCTTCCCATCCTTTCCATCCCCATCTCTTCCGCAACTTCTATTCTACCCGTCTACTCGCCACCGTCCACCCCCACGCCTCCCTTCAATCCACTGCCCCCATGTTCTCCTGGCATCTCCTGTTGTTCAGCGCTGCATGGGAGCGATGCAACGTGGTAGAGGTTTATTGCGTCGCCACGGGGACAATCCCCGCTTGCCGCCACTTCGAGATCTTTCGAGCGGCGCTCTTCCGCACCCTTTCCTCCTTCTATCGCGACTACCTCGCTTCCCTTCCCCGCAACGGCGATCATTTCCCCCATTTCCACCAGATCATCCGATATGAGGAGCTCCCGGTGACGATGGAAGGGATGAATTGCTTCCTACCCCCACTTCCTCCCCGTCATCCCCGCGAGATCCCCTCCATGTACCGTCTCTACTGGCCTATTCCAACTAGGCGGTAGGCCCCATTCACATAACCCCCCCCCCTTCATCTCCTTATCGGCACGAATCAGTAAGCTTCACGAAGATCCCGCCATCGACGATGGCGTCAACCTACGCTCTAATTCGACGGGCAGCAACGAGCTGGGGTGCAGAGCACACGAAAATCAGGTGGACCGTGATGGCATCACCTGGACGATCTCTACAAGGCATGGGTTGCATATGACAGGGCCGCTGAGATCTTGCCACGGATGTTGTCGCCATCTCATTCACGGCTCAGTTACCACTCCTTGTGCTTCTTTCTGGAGCTCTGATTGATGTGTTTGGTTCCTCATGCATCACTCTGTTCTCCCCCTTCTCTTTCCTCCTCCGCCATGACATGCAATCAGGAGATCACATAATTTTGGAACCCCCTGCGTGTCACATATGTGACTAACCACTTCCCGAACCCGTGCCATCTTTCGTACCCCTTCTTTTGCTTGTATCATATCAACCCCAGAAAAACCCCGTTTCGATTTCTTGTTTTCGGATGCCGCATTTTTCATTTTTTCTGAAAGTTTTTTCGACTTCTAGGTTTTGTTTTTCCTTTTTACAAAGTCGGGAAATACATGGGAATTTGCGTGCGCCTTAGCGAGCGCACTGGGAATTGGGCTCGGCAGTTAGGAATTCCGAGATAAGCGGAACTTCGACTTGTCCTCTTCGAGTGTGTGAATGTTCTTGGCCGCATCGGGGAAAACTCTCCGAATTTTGCGTGAATACGAATAGGCGTAGGATTTTTTTTTTCCCGCGTCGCTTTTTCGCGCGCGAATATGGTGATTTCAATTTTGAATTAGGAGAGAAGCAACCCGTAATTGTTTTGGTGCCTTTTCTTTCTTTTTGTTGACGACGCCGCGTATGCAGAACTTTCTCCTCTCTGTCCCCCTCATCGCTCCCTCCCGCGCCTCCCTTCCCTTCTCCCTCCTTTTTCTCTCTCCCCGTAACTGTTTTCCTTCTCTCTCTCTCTCTCTCTCTCTCTCCCGCCTTGCTTTTTGCGCGTCCATTTCCCTTTCTTGATCATCTGAATCTTGGACCCGTCTTGCGCTACTTCTCGCGCCTTTTCTCTTCTCACCCTCTGAGCCTGGCGCACGACGCCCGGTCGATCTATCGATAACTCCCACTCGCCAATCAGGTGCGCGGATCAATAGGAACTTCCTATTGCGCTGCGAATCTGATTGGTTGAACCTTGAGTTTCGAGGGATCAACATGGCGTTCGTAGAGCACTCTTCTCAAAGTCTTCTCCCACCTCAGCTTTCCCGTCACCTTCTCCCCCTTCTATCTCCATTGTCGCAACTATAAAACCCGCAAGCGCGTCCGCAAATCTCTCCCTCTTTCTCGACTTCTAAGCCAGCTTCCGGGAAGCAGTGGCTAGGCAGAGTGGGTTGATGCGAGTCGGAAAGTGCTGTCGGGATGACGATAGGCTGGCCGGTTGCGCGCTTGATCACCACGACGGACTGTGGGATCCAGGCGGACCGTGTCGAGTTTACGACAGCGGGGTGACGATCGCAGTGGTGGGAGTTAGCACGCGAGGACTGGGATCGACGGTGCGGGTATGAGGATCGATGATCGAAGTTGAGTTGATTGGCCCGGGGCCATATTGGAATTAACGGCGAATGCGCCTTTGTTGCGGATTGTTATCTTTGGCGTGAGTGTACGGCGGCGAYGCCGAACTTTTCTCTTTCTGGACCTTGTCCTCTTCTATTTTGACTTTCTTTCCCTCGACTCTCTCTCTCTCTCTCTCTCTCTCTCTCTCTCTCTCTCTCTATCTATCTATCTATCTATCTATCTATCTATCTATCTTTTTGAATGATGATGCGTCTGAATGATTATCCCTCTCCTGAATGGGAATGAGTCAGTATCCTGTTTCTGTGTGAAAGAACTTCTTCTGGAACTCTTCCATTAGTTTCCTGGGTAGTCCTCCTACGCAAGGACCCTGTCTTTTTGTCTTCGGTGGATGCGTGTGTACTGTGTGAGCAATCCATCTTTTTCCTGTGCATGGCTCATTTTTCGCACCTTCCACAGTGAATGAATGTATGGAAATGCGCGTCTCTTTTGCGTTGATTAAACGATTGTCATCGGAATTTTGTCCGAGAATGCAAGAGTGTTTAGATCTGTAGCTCTGAGTTCACTGCGCATGCCATCTGCCTTATGCTGCCCGACATCCGCAGTTGAACCACGGGCGGCCTCGAGAAACCAGGCGTCTGGGATCAACATCGCACCGGCTCACTAAACCTGAGCCGCGGATCGGTCCCTTAGTTATATGCATGATCAAGTTGCTGAAGTGTCTTTCTCTCTCTCCCTGTCATGTTGAAGGAAATTGTTTAGGAGTAGCGCAAGTGCTTTTTTTTTTTTTTTGGATGACGACGCAAGGTCTTTACAATTGATTGATATGTGGACTGATCAGTACCCTCCGAACGGGCACCAGCCTCCCATACCTCCCGTCCCAACACGACCTTTTCCATATAACGAGGGAAGGACACGTGTATGTGAGTGGGACGTACGAGAAGCTGTCGCACAGATCGGCGGGCGATACTACTTCCCTCCAGCTAACCGCTGTTCAGGGTTCGTAGAGGCTGGGTTTGTCATTATCGATACGCACTTCCCACCTTACTCGATATTGTTGCCATTCAACGAGTGGATCGTCATGCCGTGGACGGCAGTAGAACCCCATTGGTCACGCACTCTATGCACCGAACGCCAGCGTTTTGAGCGCTACGAATCCAGGGGTTTCCACTACCGTGTGCGGAGTGAATACGAGCATAAGGAAAGAGCCACGCGGCTGAGACCATGTACGTCGGACTCGGAACTGACCACTGAACGACGACGAGATTTGATACGAAAACGAGACACGCGGAGCGTGCCAAAGCCTTTCCGTTCTAAACGACGGGCCGTAGCTCGGTGGGAAGCCCGACAATACTTTTTGGATTGAATTTGGATATTTTTTTTTTCACGCCCTGCCCGCGCGCGCATCGCGTGACGCTCGAAAGCAATCGACTTGCTTCATTGGACCAACACGGGGGACTTCAGTTCTGTCTCTGTCCCCATACTCAATTTCCCAAAAATCCTTGGCACACCCCATCTTGCTGTTTTTCTGGGCCTCTTTCCGCACAACTAACACTCCAAACGAAAGACAGCACAGGGCGTGAGGTTGCGCGTCACACTCACACTAAAAAGCGAGTTGTCAGGCCAATAATCTCTTATAGCTGGCCTGATCAAAACTCACGCGGCCAGTGCTGCCTTTCCCCTCTGAACCTACCTCCTACTGGCGGTAAGGTTCAACATGTCGCCCGTGCACAGGGGTCATGCCAATCTATTTCGTATATTTCCAATTTTAACTGATGTCCCAAAGGACCAAACTACGGGCAACGGCCGTGAGGTATCCTCACTGGGCTGGCCGACTGAAGGTAGTTCATAATTGTAGTGTTTCGCACGTCTGCTGCCAGTGGCATTCGAACCCAGGTCTGTATATCAACAATTCAGGTGTGTACCAACTGAGGTAGGCCGTTTGGTTCCATAGTAAATTAATAAAGAGATTCTCATGTATACAATATTCATATACAAAATAAATCTATTTTATAGATTCATTTTATATATATGAATATTGTATACATGAGTATAAATTGTATAATATATCTACAATAGATATAATATATTAAGTACGGGACAAATAAAATCAAATAATAAATAAAAACTTAAAAAAGGGATCCCGTAAAGTGGGTGTGGACATCACCGGGTAAGTAAGGAAGAACATATGTCAGGGTTCTTCATACCGTGACAGTAACTTATCGTCTGGCCTCGGTACTCTTTAATTTGCAATAAAAGATCATACTTTCAAAAAAAAAAAAAAAAAAAAAAAAAAAAAAAATCCATCTACTTATCGTATGCTTCGCCCAAAAATCAATCTGAAAGACAAAGTGATGACCAGATGGATGCATCATCTCCCACATCAGTAGGGAGGAGATAAGAAATATCCAATGGTTCAGCATTGTGAAATCCAAACCCACAAAAGTGGTGTGTCCCTGCGATGGCAAATTGAACACCGACGTCTTCCCACCTTGATAGACCGCTCCTCTCTGGAACAAAAATGGTATCACCTGTCCCCGGTGTAAATTTCGTAAGTCGGCATATTTCCATCTAAAACAATCCAGAAACCGTTGAGCATGTTTTCATGCAATGAGCGGGAGCCGTCTGGCTAGGAGATGGTGGGATAGAATTTGGAGTCAGCTGGTGCCCAAAACTCGATGGCCATGGAATTGGAAGATCCACATGATGACTTCACTCAAAACGTATTTATCATTGGTAGGAGAGCTATTTCGTGGGCAACACGGTTAAGGTGTACCTATGAGTGGAAAGGAGCAAGACTGAATGGTCCGGAATTCACAGATACAATTAGACAACAAATTCAGAATGATATTTCAGTCAAATGGGAGAAAACAAAGAACAAAATGCAACATTTTTTCTCTCGTCATGAAATTCTCAAACACATACAAGACTTCAGTCGCAGCTGTCTGGGAGGAGAACAAGAAGGGAAAATTGGAAAGTGTGATGGGGCTAAAAGGGAAGACAATGAAGAATAGTGCAGAGCTTATCGTTTCATCTTTGAGGGTTGGTCTTCAGCAGAGTCATCTGTCCCTATGAGACCCCTTTCCGATTTCCCGGACCCCTCCCCTCCATCCCCAGGGTTGGTCTTCAGTAGAGTCATCTGTTCCTATGAGACCCCTTTCGATTTCCCGGACCCCTCCGCTCCATCCCCATTGAGTCTGGTTCCTAGATCATGGAATTAAAGGTAATAAAGTAGGCAATGTGGTAAAAAAGAAGAAACTAGTTTTTCGAGAGTCTGTAGATCTCAATCCAAGAGTCAAACAAGAATGAATACCACATATAAGAGTAAAAACTAGACTTCCTACTGGGTCTCATGTATGTATTTGTCCAATTGATGTAACGTAATGTTACATAGTAGAGGCGTTCGCAAGAACGTAAGAGCATATCCAACACTTTTGGATATTACGGATAGGGAGAGGGATCTCCCAAATGTATCAGCACAAGCTAAAAACGGAGAAATCTGGCGGCCAGAAAGGGTGAAGACGTGGGGAAAAAAAAAAAGAAAAAAAAAAAAGAGATTGACCATCATCTGTACTTCCATCATCATCAATAGTGTCTGCATCTTTATCAGTAGTATCATGAGTGACGCTGGGCCTGATTCCTACCATGTGCTGATGTATCATCTCAGCATTGTATCTCAGGGGACGCTGAACCCGCTTTCGAGCAGGTGTAGCTCCCCACCAATAGACTGGAGCCCGTGCAAGACAGGTAGGAGTTCATGCTCGTATCGTCACTCCTATCTGTTGCTGTGGGTGGAATTTTTCATTAAACCACTAGTACCTTTGTCAGTTCGAAAATACTCGGCCTCCGACCTTTCAGGAGGCCTTAACGAAACGACGGCCGCCGATCAGATTGATCAACGTCGAGCTTGGCCTCCTGAAAGTTCGGGAGCTGGCAAGAACTTGTCGAAACCGGACGCCAAAGGTACTAGTGGTTAAAAAAAAACAAAAACCCGACTGTGCATACTATTCAATCGCTCGCAATACTGTTGGCGATCATTGAATTGAAATGCTGTCTCCAAATCCTCTGTGCTCCCTCCTCTTTTGTCCCCTGCCTCATGCATGACCCTCGGCCCACGGGCGAAGCCGTGGTGGGTCAACTTGTTATCAAAAAAATAATTATATAATTCAAGAAAACGACAACATTAATCAGCCAAATGACATATTCAATATACTCTCAATCTGTTTTCTGTTTTCCGTAACTCCCATATATCTTATGAAACCCCCAGCCTGAAGATGGGGTGTACCCGGCTGCTGCCCAAATGTCCTTCGGAGATCGAAAATTTATATTGTCACACATACATAAAGCCTAATTACCTCCTGTCCTGAAGAAAAAAATGAAGACACAACAGTGAACAGGAAAACAATATCTACCGGCTACATTCTAGACCTGCTAGCAGTAATCGGCAGCATCACCACCGTGCACAGAATAACACGCAGTACTTTTGCAATTACTTGAAATGCGGCCAAATCATCGTTCATGTAGAGAATCGCACACCCCGCAAATCATCGTGCAGAGAATAACACCCCTTGGAAATCATCGTCTTCCACAGAGATCGCGGGGCCTCTCCTTGAGGAGAAACATAATCCAGGCCGCGGCGGAGAGACGAAACCCGCTGCAATACAAACAGAAGAGCACAAGTCCCAGAAGAACAGATGGGGGCCCACAACCCACCACTGACGTCAGCGAGCAGGCGTCCTTACCGGGATACTAAGGGGGCCTCGCCACACCAATGTCGAAACCAGAAACGCTCAAATGCATGTTCCCACAGAAAGTGGCAAGATGCATCCATTCCTATAAATAGCAATAGATGCATCTGGCCACTTTGGGGGGAAGATGCATTAGTGTTTTTTTTCGTTTCCACAGTGGTGTCGCAAGGGCCTAAAAGATAGATATAACTCTTAAATCGCTAGTACATGGCCCCAGCGCGGTGGAGAACTGTTTGTCACCTACTCCAAAAAGGTCGGAGGAAAAAAAAAAAAAAAAAAAAAAGGTCGGAGTCGGTCGATAAAATACATTGCCGGCCTGCGTCACGTTCCTGCCTCCGAAACGGGCAAGTGGCCTCTGTATGGCATAGGGCCTCGCCGGACGGCACAACTAACGAAACGAAATGACCACCAAACTCCCGAGGCCTCGCAAAGCCCGGATCCACCGTTTCACTTCGTTTTTTGCCTCACCGCCCCACAGCACACACGAAAACTCTCACGAGAACGCCCTGGCAAGAGGAGAGCGGGATTCGTTTCGCTACGGTCCAAACTTTTGGAAGCTACGGTCCAATTTTTTGGACGGACCTTGGTTGGAGCGACACGGCACACACTCGTGAGACTTCGCAGCTCCTCCAGCCGACCAGCGGAGGACCTACAAGTTTGCGAGCGTTGCAGGCAGGGAGGATCTACAAGTTTTCGTGTGTGCCACCAACTTGGAGTCTGACAGCATTTACGACTTGTGTTCTGACAGAGGTCATGTGGGTGCTGTCTGGTGACTCGTTCACGAAAAGAAGTCGTTTTTTTATTCGTTTCGTGCACGGTGCGGCGAGGCCCATACACTGGTGGTCTAAACCGCAATAACCTCCGAGCCTATTTCGACAAGTACTGGTCTACCTCAGAACTTTCAGGAGGCCGAGTATTTTTGAGCCGACAAAGGTACTAGTGGTTTAAGGAGAAAAAGAATAGTAATAATAAGATAATAATGGGTTATATACCCGCCTATAATGGTCACTCCCTCTTCCACGAGAGAGGATGGAATACAAGCACAAATAGAGGAAAGGAGGGCAGGCAAGATTGCCAGTTCAAGGGGACGCAGGGGGGTGGAGGAGGAAGTTCCCAAGTGGAGCAAGTAGTATGCAGCCGGGCCTCTTACATCGCAATACGCCGATCAGGGAACATGGGAAGGTGGACTCGGGCTGCATCTGGCTGTTTTGCGCTCAGGTGGATACAGGGAAGCCCGAGAGCGAGTGTGCCCCCACTTTGAGAGGGGAAAGAGAGTGGTTGAAGTTGGATTTAATGGCAATCCTGTCATTCTTTGAGTGTAGAAATGGCAAAGAACGCGGAACGTACTGCATTGCTAACACCGTGCGGCCCGTCCTCGGGGCAGCTGTGCCGGCCGCCATGCTAGCGCTTCCTACTGCTTTTTTTTTTTTTTTTTTTTTTTTCAAAAAATGATTATTTCCATTTAAACTTTACCCGGCGTCCCTTACAAAACATTCACAGCCCCAGAGTTGCTCCCTGCTACTCCGGCCGGGTGCAAGTCCAGGCTGTAGAAACAAAACCTAACGCAGCCCCTTAACAGGCTGCGGAAACAGGACTAAACGCAATCCATCAATGAACCACAATCACCACGCAAAGCAGGCAAACGAAGTAAGGCAATAAGCGATGCTATTGAAGACAGTATTAGAACCTATATCATCCCTAATTATACACATTTTAATCTACATTGCAGTCTACAGGCCACCCTAAGGCTATCAGGCCACCCTGGGCTGAAAAGGCCACCGTTGTCAGATTAGACACAAGATTGAATTTGCCTGGGCTGGTTAGTCCGATGATAATACCTCAAGGGAAAAAAAAAAA
>BFEA01000709.1:608406-621822 GCA_003427395.1 Chara braunii | reverse complement strand
TGGGTGGGGGGGCTGGAAGCGATGGACGACAATGTTTAGTAGCCTGTTACATGTGTCTTGCCAGTTGGTTCCAACTGGTAGACCGCTAGTCAGGGCCTTGTGTAGGCTCGCGCTGTTCTCCAACATGGGGACAAGGGCCCTGTATACCCCGTCCCAGAAGTCTTCATCCCCATTATTATATTTCGTGCGGAGGCTGTCCATCAGCCAATCAGCGATCGTTTGCAGGTTCATCTCCGCGGTGTGCATAGTCTGCGGGGCGTCCGGCATGTCAACGGCTGGAGGTGTTGGGGGGGACGGTGAGGGGGGGGGGGGCGCCCGGGAAGGGCTCGATTTCCATCGGGGCTGGTCCGAACGCGTCTTCAAATACATCCATCGTGTTTGGTTCCCGTGATTTTGGCTCCCCCTGTTTGATTTTGGGGGACCCTTGGTCAGTCTGGGATGAGATAGTTCCGTCCAAGGTTTTGCTTTTCGATTTCTGTTCACTGTGGCCACTTTTCCCCATCTGCTGCTCCACTGCAGGTAAGTATTCCCTAGCCACTGGGCCCCATTCCTTTTTCTTTAGTTTCCCTTGTTCCTGTTCTGATTGGCCATTTGTCCGTTTCTCCTTTTCTTGGGGGGGCTGTTTGGGGTCCAATCGCTCTTTCCCATGGTCTTTGTTGACCTGGGGGAACCTCCTTTTTTACTTTTGAGGAGGGGGGCCCTGGTTCTGCTGGGGCAGGCCTGTTTGGGCGGAACGTCGGCCGGGATGCTGTGGACAGGCTGTCTCCGTGCTCAGGTGCCCGTACGCTTTGCACTTAAAGCACCAGGGCCTGAACTTATGGGCAGTATGTTTATGGTATACTTTTCCTCCCAGTCCGAAGGGGACGATGTCGTCTATGGAGAAGAGCCTATTCTTCGGCAGGTCGAGGACTAACATCAGGTAGTTATCCCTCTTCGCTGCGTACGAGGGGAGGGGGTCTATAAAGTCTACGATATCATACTGTTGTCCGAAGTCGCAGATGAAGGCGGCCTGCACTTCGATTGGGATATGCCGCAACTCTACCCAAAAATGGTCCCTCATCAGTTGCTCTCGTTTTTCCTCGGGGCTCAGCTTTTTCGGTTGCCACGGGTAGATGCGCACGTCAGATCCGTCCCATTTCAATTTTTTCCAGCTGTCTATTTTCTGTTTGTCTTGTGTGAACAGGCTGAGCACCGTAAAAACTGACGAGGAGAGCGGTTGGATTAGGAAGAACTCTTGGACCCCTTCTATACTCCTTTTGAGTTCTTCCAACTTTCGACAGATCCACTTCGTTTTGTCGTTGACCGATCTCTGTGTTGCGTCCCCATAGAACAACCAATTATTTGCGTGTTTGATGTAGACGCTGTCCCTCGCTTCCAGTTTATTTGTCGGGTATGTTTTCATGACTGTTTTTCTTCCCCCTTGATTCACCACCTGGTTTTCAGACGGTAGAAGGAAGAGGGTAAGGAAGTATGCCTTGGCTGATGACAGATTACGCAGGGGCACATTTAACACATCCGATTCTCCTTCCTGTTCTACTGGGGAGGGGCGCTGAATGGCGAGTGTTTTCTCCTGTATTGTGTTTCTCACTCTYTGGGCCCATGATGGAGTTCCACCTGCTGTTCTCGCTTTGGGTGCTGTCCCCTGGGGTACTGCCTGTTTCCTGTTTTCTGCCAGTTGCTCCTCCTCTGTCAAGAYGTCGTCCTCTTCATTTACTTCCTCCATCTCCACTTCCTCAACCCCTCTCTTACTCTCCTCCACGAGGTCCATGATCTCATCCCTGTCCGGGTGTACTCCGTCAGTCACGGGGGTTTTGTTTGGGGATTCGGCCTCCTGTGGAATTTYCCCCCGGTCAGATGATGACTCTGCACGTGACTTGAGTGACTCTGACAAGCTGGGCCACTGGTCCCCCTGTGTCCCCCCCTCTGCTGAGAGCACCTTATGTTCTGAAGGGGGGGGGGGAGGCCTCGTGCCAGGGATGATMCAGGGTCTGCCATAAGGGTTCATTGRCCKTTGACYGTACTGCCCGTGTCTCATGGCCCCCCGGTAAAAGATAAGGGGCCCTTGTCCCCTTATTTTCGTTGCGACAGTCTTCATTCCCCTATATGGCTTTTTGCAGTGTTGTTTCCTGACGTGTGTTGTCCGCCGTCTGTAAGGGAATGTTGCGCGCTCTGTTTGTGGATAATTGCTTTGTATTTTTGTCTGCGTTTTATGTTGGTTTTTGTGGGTTTTTTATTTCCCTTTCCTGTTTGTTTTTTATTTCCTTTTCCTGTTGGTTTTGTGTTTTTTTTTTGGGGGGGGGTTTGTTCGCTCGGCTGGCTTGACTGGCTATGGGCGCTGTCTTCCGGATGGGGATGACCACGGGAGGGCAGGATGCTGCGGGGGAGGGGGGGGTGGGGGGTGGACAGAGTGTACCGTGGTGGGTGGAAGGTCCTGTTGCCGTCGCTCCCTCCTTTAGTGTTGAGCCAACTTGAGCCAAGTTGTCCTTTGTTTTCCTCTAACTTGGTGTCCCTCTTTCACCGGGGCAGGTCAATGGTCAGCGCTTGTCTCTTACACCTTCTATCCTCGCATCGCCCACTCTCCACCAAACCTGCGCCACCCAAGAACATTTTTTTTTCTTTTTTTTCTTTTTCGCTCCTTGCGGTCACGCTCGCTCCACACTCCCGTAGTTGGGTTTTTTTTTTTTTTTTTTTTTTTTTGCAGGCTCTTTCCTTACTTCGCCCACCCTCCTGTCGCTGCACCTTACTTTCTCCCCTAGGCACTCGACACTTGGCGTATGGTCGCTGCACCTTCTATCCTCGCAATCTACTCACCCATCCAACACACTTTGTCCTCGGCCTTTTTCCAGTCTCTTCCCCTCTTCGCAATCCCTCTTCTCCTTGCACCGCCCCGCAGGCGCTCAYCGGTCGGTGTTCGACCGCTGCACCTTCTACCTCTCACCACCCTCCCGCTCCCCCTTCCTTCGCCTTCCCCACTTCACCTATTCTCYTTTCCTAGCGCCTCDYYTTCTCCAAACCGCTCCTACCTTCCTTCGCCTTCCCCACTTCACCAGCTCTCCTCTCGTAGCACTTTTCTTTCTCCCATAGGCACTTTGACCGCTGCACAATCTACCTCGCAACACCCTCTCCCGCCCTACCGATTTTTCCTTTTTGAGCGGACCACCGCTCCTACCTTCGCCGTCCTCAATTTTCGATGTATTCGTACCGTGCGATCCCTCCCGGTGTACTCACTCCTTTTTCCTTTCCATCACGGATAACTCGCCTCTTCGCTCGCAGTCGTAGTTGGTGCCTTTTCCTACAATCTCGCGCCCTCGAATTCTGATGGTTTCGTAGCTTGTAAGAGTACTCACTTCTTTGGTCTTTGCCACCGTGGGTGACTCGCTTCCTCGCTCTCAATCGCGCTTGATGGCCTAGCACTTTGGTCGATTTCATTTTCTGGTCGAGACCGCGCTTCGTACACTTTAGCGCTTCAACAGGCTTTCCCCACTTCGACCCCTCTTCCGTAGCCACAGGGTGCCACGTGGCGGAAACGCGGCCGCTACAGGGTCCAATGTGGAACCTTCTCCCCGAAGGTCGGGTCACTCCACACGTCAGCCCGTGGCGTGTTGTAACCCGGCGCCGATGTCGCACCACGCGTGCACTAAGCGTCACTCCGATCCCCCGAACTAAAGCTGATCTGACCGTGTCTCTCTCGATATGTCATCTTTCTTGGTTTTGTCACGCTGTGTTGTAGGCCTACTGGCCTATGTCATCTTTCTTGGTTTTGTCACGTTGTGTTGTAGGCCTACTGGCCGTGCTATTGGGCCTCGCTCCACCAATCTATACTCTCAAAATTTCGAGAGTAAGGCCTCGCTCCACTCACTCTAGATAGGTGCTCTCGAAAACGCCCTTCGAGAGCTGTCAGAAAGCACTCTCGAAGTGTCTAGAGTGCCCAGCCTGCGACGACATGCTTTTCCAGTGTCCTACCTCGTAACCCCGCTCCGACCATTTTTTTTCGTGAGTGCGTCTCGTGTCCCGACCATCAGAATAGGGCGGTGCTGTCTTTTAGTGCAGTCAGAGAGCTCGTCTCATTCCGCCACTGCATCTACAGCAAACCCGTCTAGAGTAAGTGGAGCCAAGACTTTTGGCCTCGCTGCACTACTCTTGAAATCAGCATTTTCATGAGCGCTGCATCGCTGCACTTACTCGTGAACTCGGCGCCAGTTTCATGAGTCAAGAGCTGTCAGATGTCACTCTTGCCTGTGATAAGCTCAGACCCGTACCGCGCGGCTTGCCGTATCCCTGAGGAAAAATCCTCCGGAAGCCCCGAAGTACGGATGCGAACAAAAAGGGGGTTTTCCTTTCTTTTTACTTTTGTTTTCTTTTTGAACGGCTTTTTCATTTTTTTTGGCTAATAACTCCCGCGCGGGCGAATAGCGGCAGCGGTATGAAAACCAAGAAACGGTTTCGGTTGGGACTTTTTGAATTTTTGCGCGCGCACGCCTAAGCTCCAATTTCTTCGCGCGTCTCGCACCCCCGTTTCTTGCTTTGCATCCCCGCGCCATCTTCCCTTCTTGCTGCACGCGTTCCCCTCAGGCCGGACTCTTCGTCTTCCCCTACGCCCAACTCGATCCTTACCCCGTCTTCCTCCGCGAAGTGATTGGCTGCGTAGTTGGGATGCTCGGATCAATGTGGAAAGCRGGAAACCGCGCACCACTTGAACGAATACCCCAACCACGTAGGACCATGCAATCCCGCGGGTCGAACCCTCTAACTCCCCACCTTTCTTCTGCCCTGCCCATCTACACCCTGCGCTGCCCGCACCTCGCGCTGACAACCCGCCGCCTCCCGCGCTATAAATTCGTGCAACCCTCTCCTGTCCCTCTCTTTGATCTCGGCTGCAATGCTCCGCGAGCTATGYGCGAAGTCCGCGGCGCCGAACAGGCTCGACGAGCCCAAGGACGGGCGRAGTGACGACGCRGGGTGGACCCRCGGTAGTCTCCGGGCGAAGCAGTCGGAGGGGCCGAGCAGTGGTGGGGATTGGACGCCGGCCGCGGCAGGGCCTTGTGGCTATGGTGGTCGGTGGTCTTGGGAAGTTTTGAAGGCTGCGCCTGGGGGCGGCAATTAATTGAGAATTTTTGTATACAAGAAGGACTCGCTTTTATCTCTGCTGCTGCTTTGTCTATGCATGACGTGTGTGTGAGACCCTAAGTGATGGGAGCTTGTTGCGCGCATGAGTGATGTCAAAGGTCTATGGATGATTGGATGTCCTATCAAGGGTTGTTGATTGCATGCATGTATGTGTGTATGTACTTATCCGGGCGGGGACGGAGGAACAGAGCTGGGGGACCGTTTGCTTAGGAGTATGAGTGTGTTAATCCCGTTGTTCCCCTCCCTTTCGCGGCCCTTTCTGCGCGCACGCGCAGTCTCGATGTAACTTACTCTCTCTCTCTCTCTCCCTCTCGCCCTTTTTTTTTGAGCTGGTAGTCATCGCTTTTGATCTTCTCGTGCCTGCACCGGTGACGTCAACCGCCGGCGTCCACGCGCGCAGTCGACGCCCCCGCGACGGAGAAGAGAACTTAGATTTCATCATCTTCTGTTGATGCACTAACCTCGAGAGAGAAGGGTTGCATCGAGTGTTGCATGGAGACGGTGTTGGTATGGATGACCGGGAGCGCGGGGTCTAGCCCGTGTTTATCGCCTACCTCCGATCGTCCCATCTCACCACCGGCCTTCCCCATCGCAGATGACGACGGCGTCTACTGCGATGCGGATGTACGGCGCGCTTTGAGTCGAACGGAGCAAGTTTGTTGGCGAGACCCGCCCCGGGCGTTTAATATTAGGGGAGACGGGTTCGTCTTAATTGATCGTTTCGATTCCCCGACTCTAATACTGCATTATACGGGTTTGACTGTGTTACCCTGGTCGGCCGCTCACGCCACGTGGCAGCCGCAGTTTGATTGTTGCTGGTGTCGCCAGGGGGACTCGTGTTCTTGGCGACGCTTGGTCCTGGGTTACGAGGGAGCGACACGTTTCCTCGAGCTCTCCCGTAATGCGGGGGCGCTGCCCGCGCAATTTCGAATTCGGATGTCGGCGAGTCCTCCCGCCGCTTCACCCTGTTGCAAACTTCCACGCGGACTTTGTGAGTCCGACGCCGAGGCTTGAAGGCCTCGAACCAACCACCTTTACAGCAAAAACCCGACGGTCCGGTCACTTTATGAGGCCGATGACGAGGCCTGAAGGCTTCGAACCCACCACCTATCCCCCAAACCTGTGACGGCCGGAGATTCTGTCTTCCGCCGCCATGGCCCTCTCCCCTTGATGCCTTTTCCGTCCTAATGCACGACGACAGTTCGTTTTTGCGGAAACCCTTATGATTTTATCGCTCCGAAGTGATCCGACCCCCACGGGACTTCACGACGACAGTTCGACTCCGGGGTAACCTCTGGCACGAAATGAGAGCCTCCCGTTCCGTCCGGGAGACTCAACCCCTACGGCCAAAAATCCTCGGCCACACCCCTCGTAGAACTCTGATCGGCTACCCAGTACGGGAAGCCGCGAGGGGGCATGAGGTTGCGTATCACATGCAAGCGACAAGAGTTGTCGTCGCTGCACTACTCTTGCCGCTGTCGAGCGCATCGGTCCCGCACGGGGACCCTCCCGGCCGCGTCACGCAGGATTATGCAGGACTTGTCGCGGAGAGCGTTTGCCGCTCCGGCCGAGTGCGCCAGCCGTACCTCTCGCGAGTCCCTACGACAGGACAGAGTCACGCGAGGCACCGCTACCTCCACCTGCGGGAGCTGTCACCATCCCTTAGGTGGGCGTATCCGTGCCGAGCTACTGAACCACATGCGAAAGCTTTTCATATGCAATTGCAGAGGCGGCCCAGCCGAGGGCGTTTTTCGTTCGCTGTAGCATAGGGGTTACGCGCGGTCGAACGCCCGAAATCGAACCCGTACGCGAGTCGTCGTACTGGGGGGCTGAAGTCCCAGACGCAACTCGACGTTGGTCGACTAGGACGCACTACATACCCACGCGTTACACCACAATACTCACGCTTACTCACCCATAACACTTGGAACCCCACGCGAAACAAACACCACAAACAACGTCACAACACAACAACTCCTAGTCCCTTCAGTATCTGACCCATAACTCCTAGTACGAGGATCGGCGAGTGCTGCGCGCGAGGATTTAGTATAAGAGTGCGCGGACGCAGTACCCACACATACCAATTTACTATGCGGCTATATGTGAGTATCTGCAGTGACGGCGCATTATGTGGTGCCCATACCCAAATGGCCTCTTCGGCGGCATGGGGTTACTTCCGACGCTCAGGCATTGACTGAAGCGCGCGCTAAGGGGATGTAACCCTTTAGTGAACGCAAAACCGGCTTGAGGGCCTTTCCGTCTTCTGCACCCTGAGGTGCCCCAAAGGGTGCCGGGTAAGACGGCCCCTAGGGCAAGAAGGAATTTGAAGCGGTGGTGAGTTGTCTGGCGCATCACCAGCGACACGCTAACCCTTCCGCCCGGAACTTTACCGTTCCACCAAAATAAACCCTAACAAGGAAAGGGCACAAATACTTTTAGTACTATCAGAAAGGACACCGTCGGGATTAGCCCTGTGGGGGTTTACCCGAATGTTTACTTGGGTTATCACCTCAACAGAACGGGGATAGCACAATCTCACTCAAACATAAAGGTTGTGGGGTAGTTCACTCTCACGACAGTTGTGTGGTCTGCCCATCTGAACCCACGCAATGCCACTCAACATGAATCAATCGAGACTCTTCCATACATACCTGCAATCACACCACGATATCAAACAAAGATCCACATGCTACACGAGGTCAATTCCAACCAACCTCTCCACTCATGCCCTTCGCTTTAGCCAGACAAGCCCCAACCTCCAGCCAACCAACCATAATTAAGTACACAGTACTCCTGTTAAATGGCCATTCAATAAAAGTCTGGGTGAAACCTTGACAAAACAGATAAAATCACCAGGGCTAAAGTCTTTTTAGGCTGAGTATTGAGGGTAAATTGGGGTCGAGTCGTCGGCCGACGAATCGGCAACCGACCTGTTATCAGTGATAACAGAAGAATGATCCTTTTGACAATTTAGCTTGATCAGATCAAACCTTCAAATGATAACACAGAAACCTGCATCACAGTACAGGTCAAAGGAACGTACTACTTATGTCTGTGCCAAGGGGAGATCATTCCCCTTAGTCGTACTCTAGCTCCTCTACTAGTACCAATTAGTTGAACACCTCCTCTAATCAGTTAGGATTTGCTAAGTAACTCCTAACTGAAAAATATTATAACTCCCAAAATTTTACGAACTTCCGGCAGCGCTTCCCGTAGGAAAAGTACCTTTTCAGAATTTATAAGAGCCCAAAAATGACTAACTCTTTCAGATTTGTAACAAATTCGGCAGCGCTTCCGGTAGGAACAGGAGGCTACCAAGATTTATACAAAGCTGAAAAAACAGAAAGACAAAGCAACTACACTTGGGACTAACTTCTGACACCTGTCTGATGACTCGGGCTCAATGGCAACCAACACAACCTCTAGCTGAGGCTGTGGGCTAGCACTGGGCCTAACTCCCAGCAGGGTCAGTCCTACCTTCATCCCAAGTTTCCCTCCCATCATCCATCTAGTCTACCTATGGCTCCAGCACTTGGCGAGCAGCTAAAGCAACTAACCTATCGAAAAGACACCCCAAGTGAGACCCTATAATCATACATGAGCATGCATCTCTCACAATCCCACATACATTTGCCCAGGTAATTCCTTAGATCACTCAGTTGTTCCCTTTCAATAACCCCCTCACTTATGACATAGGATCAGACAAGGCCCTAACTTAAGGGTATGTTCAACCTGCCTAAGTAAACAAGAAAAGGTACGCACAACTGGACTGCCCTAACTTAAGGGTATGCCCAACTCCAGATAAACTCTAGTCATAAAGCATGTGACCAGACCGCCCTAACTTAAGGGTGCGCCTGGCTTCTGGTTGAACTGACGACATAAAGCGTAAAGCTAGACTGCCCTAACTTAAGGGTATGCCTAGCCAACTTTACACAAAGTTACATAGGGCATAGGATTAGACTGCCCCAACTTAGGGATGTGCCAAACCTGCCTAGAACAAGCACGAACGACGAATGGTCAGACCGCCCTAACTTAAGGGTACGTCCAACCTACAGAACATGCGCAAACGACGAATGGTCGGACCGCCCTAACTTAAGGGTACGTCCAACCTACATCACATCAACGACAGGAGCCTATCACCAGACCGCCCTAACTTAAGGGCAAGCCTAACTGGTTTGAACAGTTATAATTACATAAGACAGAGTCTGCCTGAACAAGGTACGACGACGTGTGACTAAGCCGCCCTAACTTAAGGGTACGCTTAGCCTCCGTAACGACAGATATATGAAAACAACCAGTAATACTTGCACAAACTCCATATGTTTCTCTCTTATTAGGAAAAGGATCAGACCTACCCAACTTAGGGAGACATCCAATCCTGCCTTGTGTTTAGAAGGGAAAATAAAACAAGTTTATACTAACTCTCTGCTCCTTTGTCTTATTACGAGCATAGGACCGAGCCGCCCTAACTTAAGGGTACGCTCAGCCTGCCCTGGTTACCTTCATTGTATTCTTCATCACTTCTTTCCTCTTATCGTTCTACCTGACTTACTGACTGGCTTTCCCAACTTAGGGTGCCTGGTCTGTCAGATGATATAGGTTCGTATAGTATGTATCAAAGTTGTATACTTTGGTTGCCCTTTGTGTTCATGGCTTATGACTGAGCCGACCTAACTTAAGGGTACGCTCAGCCTGCCCTGGTTACCTTCATTGTATTCTTCATCACTTCTTTCCTCTTATCGTTCTACCTGACTTACTGACTGGCTTTCCCAACTTAGGGTGCCTGGTCTGTCAGATGATATAGGTTCGTATAGTATGTATCAAAGTTGTATACTTTGGTTGCCCTTTGTGTTCATGGCTTATGACTGAGCCGACCTAACTTAAGGGTACGCTCAACCTTATACCGGTGTCCCCCCTCAGAAAAAACACACCCAGAACTGAGTCCACGCAACTTAGAGTGTTCCCAGTCCTGTTTTCAGCAACCCACAAAGAAACATCAGGATTCTGAGACCTCCCAACTTAGGGTGTCCATCCTCCTGTTCAAAACCCCCAGAAAAAACAGCGACTGGTCCGTCCAACTTAGGATAGGCCCAACCCTCAAAACCATACAAGCAGCCCAGCAAACATGAATAAACACAGCACTGAGCCCGCACCAACCTAGGGGAGCTCAGCCTTTGGTTGACCCAGTCAAGCATGCACAACTGCCTTCATCCCACCTTCCCCCCAGTTCAACTTTGTCTGAATTCACTCAAAGGATCTGCACTCTCATATATTGTTGATTTAACTTTCAAGATGCATGTCCTGACAGACATAACAAAAGTAAGAAGTAATAACCGCACATAGTTGTGTTCAAGTAGCCCAAGGATAAAGGTTAGGGGAAGGGATCACACAGGTGAACGAAAATATACTTGAAGTTCCCTGCCTCCAGAACCCCGCCTGGGTTCCGGCAGAGCTCCCGCAATCGGTGGGTGGACCTCCCACAAGGTCTTGATGCGGACCTACGGGTTGCAATCCCGCCTGCCGCCTTCCTCTCGTAACCTTAGACTAGACTGAGAGTAAGGAAGATAGAAGTAGGAAGTTCAGCCTCTCGAGATCCAAGGGAGGGACAACTCAACTCGCTGTGAGAGGGCCTTGGAATCTGGATGCGCCTGAGGGCCCCGCAATGATGGCCAAATCACACAGCTGCTGGTCAACTGAGGTCAAACTGCCGGCAACCGGTATACTGACAAGCCTCGAGTCGCAGCGATAACCCCCTTCACAGTCTGACTACTCCTCTAAGTCCCAACACCCCCCCTTAGGCCAATCGCCACTGTACAGTAGTATGAACACAAGTAACCCAGCAGCCTTGGTAGGGTTTCATATACGTAGCACTTTGCGTTTGGCTGCAGGATGTCACAGCAGCCTAAAGATGCGAAGCTCAACACGCTGCTGCACTGTACTTAAGCGACGCCCAGCGACCGGTATGAACCGCMCCCTGCAGCGGCCCCGCCGTAGTTTCAAACAACAATAAACCGCGATGCCAGCCAAAGACGTGGCCAGCAGCTTCGCAACCTGTTGTTCCGCTCCCTCGTGCCACAGCGCGAGTGTCGCACTACCAACCGGTAAGCCTTCAACGCTATAGTCAGCCTCACACCACCACTATGCTATGTTGACCCTCGTTCTGACCCAGTGGGTTGGTAACCCTGGTATGAAGCACAGGGTACTGGCAGCAAGACAGCCAGCCTACAGGGCATAGCAACAGTAAACGCAGCACGTACGACCTGTAGATGGCCACAACAACAGCGAAGCAGCGACGCATTGGCCACACCGCACAGCAGCCCGCAATAGCCGTTAGACGCAGCCGCAACTTCAGCAGCGGTCACAGCAACAACAGTTGTAGCCAGCAGCAGCAGCAGTTGTGGCCAGCAGCAGCAGCAGCAGTTGTAGCCAGCAGCAGCAGCAGCCGTAGCCAGCAACAGTTCGGGCATGGTTAATAGTGGCAGCAGTTCTGCCTCATACAAGGCCAGCCAGCAGGACCCATCATTCAGCAACACATGGGCGCTGCTGCAAGCTCAGTTCTCCCACAAAGGACAGTCTATTTCCATCAACAACAGCCAACACAGGCCTCGCCGTSATRGCAGTCTGAGCCAGCAATGGTACCAGCGAAAACTCAAGAGCTACGTGGCTCACCCACTGCCCCCTTCAGTGCTGCACCAGCCTGGGAGTAGTGGCAACCAAACCCAGCRGCAATGCYCAGGGGAAAATAACCCYTCCCACAGCAGCAACGCGCAGTGGAGAACAGCGTGGGCGCAGCACTTGGCTATACAATCCCAGACAACTCGAGTACCAAYTGCAGCAGCCACCCTGTCACCATGAGAAGGGGTARCAGTGCACCGCAACAGCGCACGACCAGGAGCRGCCCCCTGTCCCCYGTACTCTATTCGTAGTGCAAGTGATAATGATAGCACGAGCAGCAACTGAGTACAATGATCAGACCATGCCCAGGGAACAGTTCTGCCAGCGCTATATTACAACAATACACAGCAATGTCCAACAATAAAAAAAGAAAAGGGAAGAAAAAGCCCAATATTATCTGCAACTGTAAGCGCTATGCTCCTGCTAAGGGCGGAACAGGCCGCCCCTGAGCTCACTCGCCGCACCGTGGCACCGCATCAGTAGCCCAGCGGTACCTAGTATTTGCAGCGTGGTGCTACGGCATCAACTACCTCCTACCAGTCTGGCTGGGTCGGTGAAACCTGTGGCCCGAAACCAACCAGCCACAGCCAAGTGCGAACTAACGGCCACAGTAACTGCACTGCCGCCCCAGTCCTAGCGATAACAGTGTTTAACGAACTACTCCTCTGTAGTGCAGTCCCCACAGCAGTCCCTTAATCTCACTATTAGTGGCTGGTGGTTAGCAGTAACTACCGCTAGTACAACAGCGACCGAGGCCCGGGAGTAACTAAACTCTCAGTTCAGCAGCAAGGATAACTAAAGTATTCACCAACATGCAAAGTAACTTCTCTCCAAGTTATTTGCGCAACCCTTTTGTAATGTCTGCTCACTCCTTCTCGAACCACAGGGCCTACTTTCCGCTGTACCCCCCCCTCCTGCGCAGCCTAGAGTGCACTCTCGTCCCTTATGCTCCACTCGGCAGGTGGCTAGCACACAGCATCTTCACGAGGTCATAGTGTACCTATGCTCAATGCTTACACAACAGCCGTGCAACTTGGGATGCGGTGGAGCCCAGCAACAGTCAACCCTCCCCGCTGCAGCAGCAACAGTCAACCCTCCCCGCTGCAGCAGCGACAGTAAGCCCCAGCTGGCTCCGTGGTAGCAGGCACCGAGAGCGCGTGCCTGCAGTCTGAGGGGAACCAACGGCAGCTGCGTACTTTCGGAAAAGGCAACCACCAGTATTGCCACCGAGCGCAGTAACCAAGCAAGCTTAAGTTGTGCCAACAACACTTTTGGAAGGAGAAAAGAAAAAAGAAAGAAAGAAAGAAAAGAAAAAAATAAAAATAACAAAAATAGTGCCCTACCGCAACAGCACTCAGTGTGGCAACAAGGAACTACAGCGGTGGGAGCTCTGCAGTCAGCCCCGAGCTGGACCCAGCAGGTCCACAGTATGGTATAGGCGGCAGGGGAAGATGGCAGCAGACTTGCGCAGAGACTTATCAGTAACCAAGGCAACATCAGTCAGGCACAGCCAAGTATGGTCAGCCCCGTAATACACAGCGCACCAACACTGGGAAGGCTCAGAAGTGGTGCCGCAGCCCTTACGTGGAAACCTGGTCGTAACAACTGTTCTAC
>BFEA01000709.1:592637-608233 GCA_003427395.1 Chara braunii | reverse complement strand
GCCAGACTGCAGTGGCAGCCACCCCAACCCAGTCCGGCACTCACCACAGTCGACGAACCGGCGGGAGTGGCAAGCTGTTAGGATCTGACCCTCTCGGCCTCCGTGGCGGTGGGCACACCCTGCAGCACTTGACTATGACTATAGGCACCCCAACGGTATGGGCAAACACGAGCCCCGTTGTCAGAGGCAGCTGCGTTGGGTATGGCAATCACCCCGGTAGGGAGGATCCTGACGCCGCCCCCCACGAGCACCACACTCCCCTCCACCACTCACTATGAGCACAGTGAGGAGGAACCTGCCTCCAGAATCAGGACAGGTACATGGGAAGCCCCCTCGGGACCACGCCTCGCCGCTTGGCACCGTAGCTCGTCTTTTGGTTCACCCCGGGTTGCTGGCTCGAAGTGGGTACTCTTTTCTCCCCTCTCTCTCTCTCTCTCTCTCTCTCTCTCTCTCTCTCTCTCTCTATCTCTCTCTCTCTCTCTCTCTCTCTCTCTCTCTCTTGGGTTCGCTCACTCCCACACGCCTCTGTCACCCCCTTTCTTGCTCTTGACCCAAAAGCTCGGCCAGATCCCTTCAATTTCTGTTTCAGCAGCATACCAACGAAGCTACTGAGGACGAAGGAGGCGAGCACGACGACGCAGGCAGCAAGACCAGCGAGATAGTGGGAGAGGCGACCCCGATGCAACGGAAAGCAACAAAACGCTTTCTTCCACTACCTCCCCTGCTCACTCCTCYGGGCTCGTCACCCACAGTCTCTCGCCTGCCTGCCGTCCTTACCAACCCTTCTGCTGCCTCCTCCCCATTACCTCGTTCCTCTTAACTCCCACTCCACCTACTCCCTTCACAAGCTCGCCCATCCGCATGCCACGCTTGCTCCGCGCATCTGGACCAGATTCGGATCGGATCCCTTCACGCCGCTCCTCCCCCGAGCTTGGTTTCAACAGCAAGCCACGGGCATACTACTCCATCCAATCACTGCCCACCACGCCTGCTCCACTGTCATACCCGTTTCACCCCACACAGAAAGAAATTAAAAATGCCGATGCATCTCCCACCAGAAGGTGGGGCTATTCATTATTGCTCCCGCAGCTACCGCTCCGCGCCTGGCCCGCTCTGCACCACGCATCCTCTACTACTGATCCTGGCCATCCCACTGCTCAAACACGAAATCTGATGCTACCATCAGCTCCGCCACACCTCAAAACCCCGAAATCGAATCTTCACTCGCCTACTTCCCTTAAGAAACGGCCGAGTTACATGAGTTTTCGTTTTTATCCCACCTCCTTCATCGCCATCTCCCCGCACACTTTTTCTCATCTACTTCACCACCTACTAATTCCCTCCTCAATCTGACAACACCACTAGGTTCGCCCTGCCTCAAACCCCCAGATTACCACCTCCTCCCCCGGCTTTCATTAGGAAGTAAGCACGTTGTAGCCTTTCAACACGCCCTAGCTTCTAGCCTCGACGTCCGTTTCTGAACTTTTCTCCCTCCTCCTTCGAATGCACCTGACACGAAACTGCGTCCAGGTTCATCCCCCCCTTTTTTTTCCCCTGTATCTGCTGCTTTCCTTCTCGTGGTGCTGCCCTCTCCTGCACTGTCTCCCTCTCTTCTAATCCTTTCTCTCTCTTCCTTCTATACTACCATCTTCCCACCAGCAATAGCTGTCTCCACCTTCGTCCGAGGCTGCCCTCGCAGCGCTCCGCAACCCACTCAGTCGGGGGGAACGCGCAGCAACGGCGACTTACCGTGTAGTCACACCCAGCACCAATGTCGGGCGGCCCTCCCCGATTTTATAAGCTTCACCCAGGTGCAGGGGCCGGGCTAAACTCCTTTCTGTATCGTTCCAATTTTAACGGATGTCCCGAAGGACCGCACCCCTCCCAACTCGGGCAGTTCGTGGCTGAACTAAGCCGTCGGCTCTATTGTAGGTCCGGGCACCGGCGCCGGGCCTAAAACAAAAAAAAAAAAAAAAAAAAAAAAAAAAGAAGCTAGAAATAGAAAAAGATAAAAATAAAAATTCAGAAAAAATCAGAACTAATAAAGTAAAAAAATGGACGGGGGAGGGGACCGTTTGTACCTGGTCCTACCCTCACGGGCCCGCTGCTGGACTCCCCTCTGCAAAACCAAAAGGGATAGTCCCATAGGACCCTCAACCCCTCGGTTCACTTCTGTGCTGCTCCACTTTGGCCTCAATCCCAAAATCCGCTTGGTGGCAATTCAATAATATAACCTATAGGGCTAAGCCCCCAGCTTGGCACTATTGCAAGCCAGGTTCCATATGAAGAGTAGTGCCCGTTAGGCCGGCCTGCAGCAAGGTACTATAGGCCACTGATCTGATTTACAGCCTGCGCCTCAGGCTACGAAATGCCATACTGGCTGCCTCAGGGCGGGGCTCCGCTCGGTTCACTACGCCCACCGCCCCCTTCATATCGTGGTCGCGGCCCAAGGCTCTCATAGCCTGTCGTGACCGGCACTTCTATCGCCGCTCTCCGGCAACCCCCGGCCTCCGCTCCAACCTGTGCCGTTCCCGGCGGTGGCTCCTACCATCTACGGTGCATGGTCAACCTGGTGCCTACACTTGGTACACGGTGACCCCAAGCCACCGATCTTCCGTAGTCGGGCGGCGTCGTAATCCTACCAAGTCAACACTATGTCGTCCGAGATCTTGTCTGTGCGTGCGAGGTTGCGACCGCCTCAGAGACTCTAGCGTGACACTCACTCAACCTACCGACGTCTCAGGGTCCTCTGAAACCTAGACTTCGTCACTCTAACGCGTGCCCACAAAGTGCACGCTCACACACTCTCTAATCAACACAAATGGGGCGCGCCCTCGGGTATCGTCGGGCGCGCTCTTCTTGTAAGCTGCAAAAACGTGCCCAAATACCCTTGTAAGGGTATTCGGGCCGACACCGCATCGCTCTTGAAAACGCACTTCACGAGCTGTCAAGTAGTCGTCAGGCGAAGTCGACTATTGCGCTCTTGTTCGCCTGCCTGCAACTCCCATTTTTGCAAGGGAGGTCGGACGGTTTCTTGAAAGGCCGCCGAATTTCAAGAGCGAGCCGGGTCTGGACGGACAACACACGCGCTGCTTGTCGTTTAGTGCTTCAAGAGCACTCGTGAAAGGCTCATGTTCACACTACTGTGCGTGGTCCCACCGTGGTGGGCCCGCGAATAGCAATCAGAACCGAGCGAGAGGTCAGGCTCGAGATCCGCCTCCCGCTGTGGTGGAACCCGGAATTGGGGGTGAAAACGACCGCGATAAACACGCGGGGATGGCCAATTATCCCCTGTACTTTGTACCTCCTCCCTCCGAAGTTCCCATTTTCTCCGAAGATGATACCGACCCTCGCACCTGGCTAGCTGCCTTGAAAGCCCAGGGTTGGTCGAACAAGTTGCTCCGAGAACGAATTTCCGGAAGGTTAGCCTGAACCGCTTTTGAGTGGTATGGACATAACCCCTTCACTAATTGGTTAGCCTTCCAGAGGAAATTTCTCGACAGATTTGATCACATCGCACCAGGTCAATGCCTCCGTTTAATAAAGGAATACACGCAACAGCCTCGGGAGACCTTGGCTAGATATGCAGAACGTTTTACGTACGTAGCCGAACGCTCCGGGCTGGACGAGAAATGGTACAGACTGATTTCGTCAGAGGATTGTCAGATTCTCGCCTGCGAAAAAAGATCCGCAAGAAATGCAACCCTATAGAACATACCCTGACGGAGCTAATTCAGTACGCAATTAAGTACGCGAAAGAAAATTACGATGTGGGCCTGGACTACGAATCCGACGAAGACGACCCTTCGGGTGTTCGACGCAATAGCTACTCCGCTACGGCACGAATGTTCGAAGATCGCTTCGGGTTGGGTCCAACAAAAAATGGTTCGGATCGGAAAGCTTCGTCCTCTGCTTCGACCTCTCGTCGCTCTAGCCAAGCTGAAGGAGGCCGGGGCGAGGAAGAAGTATCCATGAAAGAGGTCGCGGCCCAACTAGTTACGGTAGTGGCCCCGTTGACGGAGTTTGTTCAAGGTTTGCAGCGGCAACGCATAGCCGCCACACAACGGCAACAAGCGGCTATGGCCACCAGGGCCCCTATGATAAGACCGGCCGTGGCCGAGGCTGTCCCGCCCCTACGCTGTTATAACTGTAATCAGCCAGACCACCTTGTGAAAGATTGTTCGAAACCTCGAACTCAGGGTGGGCCCGCTGGGCCCACCGTCCCTTCCCAAATCCCGCTGGGTGGTCCAACCGTTGCAGGACAAGGGAGGGGAGCCACGGTGATGGATACTCGAACAACGGAAATGGTGACCCCTACGACCACCGAGATAGGGCTCGATGAGTACATGGCTGCGGCGATGTTCGAACCCGGGACCATTGGAGTGATACTTCACGTCCAAAGGATTACCGAGGAAAGCAACCTCGGGACTTGGCGGTCGGGGTTCGAAGATCTCACGGCCCCTGGCCCTGAGTACAAAGACGGTCACATCGACGTGTTGGATGCATTGAAGGCTCTGGATCTACGGATCCCCGTCCCTATTCCCTATCTGCTAACCATTTCCGAAGCGGCTAATAAGAAGTTGATCGAACGATGCCTCAAAAACAGGCGCTGATTCGAGGAAAGTCGAAAGGGCAAAGAGCCGGTCCCACGAGACCTACCCCCAAACGAAGAGTCACAACCCTTGACCTCGAAGATGCACGAAGCCAACCGGACAGGAATGATCCAAACCGTAGATTCTGCCTCGGAAAAACCCGAGGTATTCCTCCGAGCCTATCCTATAACCTGGAAAAGCGTTGAGTGTGACTGCGAGGTTTAGGGAAACCCCTCGGCCGCCATCCTAGACTCGGTATCGTCAGCGGTCGCCATTTTCTTGGAGATTGACGAAACGATTGGGAAGGGAAGGACAGGTTCAACCCCTCTGACCAGATGAACTGTATATATCCGCTACGTAAGATAACATTCATTGTAAGCGGCGGATAACGAATGTTCCTATACGGGTGGGGCAGGTGCATTGTTTGTGTGACGCAATCGTGCTGGATGTACAAGCGTATGATGTTCTGCTAGGCATTCCGTGGCAGGCGGCGGTCGGAGCGCGAATGCACTTTGACAACTATAAGGTGGTGCTCACATCGGTCCACCCCAAACCACAAACGATACCAATGAGATTGGCGGTGCGTATGCGCACCCAGCCGGTGCCTCGAATCACCACGAAAGCCCATCAAATCAACATGATCCGACGCCTGTCACCAGGCGAAAATGAAACCTCGTCGGAAACTGACGAGACTGATGTACCCGACCGATATCCGATTCGGGTTCATGATCGGTGGCGCCATTCCTGGCGACGAGAACCCCTGGAAATAGTTCGGAGCGAGTCCGATTGGTCGCACGCGTTCTCCTCAGTGGTGCAAGGGGAACCCCTGCTGAGGGTGTCGCGAATAACTGACCTTTCGAAACCCCTTGCGTCCTTATATCTTAGGACGGACCCCCTACCCGAAAGGTTTACAAAGCTCAGGGGGTTGTGCGATTTAACTTTTCGGCCTCCCAGGCCCCTGCTTACAAACGCAAAAGTCGCCCTGCTCTTGAAGGAAGGGGTGTCATTTCAACCCGGAACGAGGGAATATCGATGGAGGCCGAAGGAACTGATACAGGCCTTTTAAGTGGAAGCCTCGGCTGAAACCGAGCTCGAGAACGACAGTGACATGGAAAATGAACCGATAAGCCCCGCAGACAGTCAACTTATCGCGACCGTGCTTTCGACAAAAACCGACAATTCTCCGTTTGGTGCCTCACCCGAAGCCATCGCGGCAGTCCCCATGGTTACGTCGATGATCTCCCTCCCTGAGGGAAACGTGGACGTCCGGCTGCCGGTCCATGTGCCTGACGACTACAAACGCCTTCTTTTGACAGTTATACGGGCCTACCCAGAGGCCGTTAGTATCCAGGACCACGATATAGGACTTACCCACCTGATCCAATACGCGATTGATACATGTGATCGCGCTCCGATACATTGTCGACCGTACCGTTATTCCCTAAAGGAAAGACAACTGGCCTTGGAAAGGGTACGGGAGTTCGAGCGGTTAGGGTGGGTTTAACCATCCCTGGGACCATGGTCATTTTCCGTGGTCCTCGTGACAAAATGAAACGGTTCAGTCCGAGTGTGTATTGACTACCGCAAATAAAACGCTATTACTACCAAAGATGTCTATCTGCTGCCGCGGATTGACGATCTGCTGGATGCTATCGGGTCCGCTCGGGTCTTTTCAAAGTTCGATATCCGACACGGTTTTCACCACGTCGCAGTCCGACCAGAAGACCGGCCCAAAACCGCTTTTGCCCTGTTCGAAGGCACGTGGTAGTGGATTCGGTGTCCCATGGGAATTTGCAACGCTCCCGCAATATTCCAGCGGACCATGAATATGGCCTTCGCGGAGTTCGTTAACAAAACCCGTTTGACACAGCCGTTGATAATTTTTTTTGTGATTGTGTACATGGATGACATTTTGGTCTTTTCCAAAACCTACGAGTACCATGTGGAACATGTCGAATGGGTGTTTGCATGCGTTGAAAGATGCGAGGCTCAAAGTGGCTCTGGAGAAAAGTGAGTTCTTTTGGTCCGAAATTTCCTTTTTGGGCTACATCGTCACGGTCGAGGGTCGAGCCTTCCTAGGGCTGGCCTCTTATTATCGACGCTTCATTCGGAGCTTTGCCTGCCTCGCCAAGCCGCCGACGAACCTGCTGAAGAAGGAGGAGCAGCTGATCTGGACGCCAGAATGCGAGGCGGCTTTTCGGGCACTCAAGGAGGCTTTGACATCGACCCGCGTGTTGGCGCGTCCCGATCCGACACGACAGTTTGCGCTGCATACTGACTGGCAGCCGCAGGGGATATCGGCGGTGTTGACTCAGCAAGGAACGGATGGCAGGGAGCATGTCATCCAGTATGCGTCGAAAATGCTGAGTCAGGCGCAGTTAAACTACGAGGCGTGCAAGGGTGAATGCTTGGCGGTGGTGTGGGGGGTTCAACACTTTCGACCGTATCTGTACGGCCAGAAGTTCGTGCTCGTGACAGATCATCAGCCATTGCTATCGTTGCGGAACAACATGGACTACACGGGTACCTTGGGAAGGTGGGCGGTGAGATTGCAGGACTACGACTTCGACATCCGCCACCGCGCCACCAGGCAGCACGGGAACGCCGATGGTCTGATGCGCCTCCAGCCACCGAGCAAGAGTCCCGCGAACGAGAAGCTCATCCTGCGGAAGCCGATTTCGCCTTCGACGGAACCCGGCTAYGGGGAGGTGAATGTCCTCCGCAAGGGTACTGCAGCAATCGAAGATGGCGATCTCCCATGAGGAAGCCGACACCCCTTCCCCCCTTCCCTATTCTTCAACCCCCTCTCTTGACCCTGACTCCCCTCCGAGCACGCCTTCCCAAATTTGTTTCTTCTGCACCTTGCCTATAATACCGACAGGGGGAGATCCTCCTCTCGAGGGGCCTAGCTTTCTTCCCTGGGTACGATGTAGTCAATGTCACATCGTCCGGTCCCATGGGAGTTGTGTCCGGTATCGGAATGAAAAAAGTTGGAACTGTCCCAACTGTCGAACGGACTACGTACCTACGGAAACACGGTATCTAGAAGCTAGAACGGCAGACGGATTTTTGCCAAGCGTCCGCCGAGCGGAAGTCTGGACGGATCTTCTGCTATTACGGAGACTGACAGGCGATCCGCTGACGGAACTTACCAAGGCTGAACGGCGGCGTGTCACGGAACAGGTGCACGATTACCGCTGGCAGGGATTCATCCTTCAAAAACGAAAGACGATGACGTCGACGGATCTAGTTGGCTGACGGTTCCACACCCATAGGCTAGGTTCGATTAGACACGAGCCGCCCACGAGAAGGATGCGGTCCACTTTGCAGTCAAATACACGGAAAAAGCAATAGAGAAAAACGGATGGTACTGGTCGGGAATCCAGGAAGATGTGAAATACATCGTCCGGACTTGCCCGGCCTGCGTGGCTGATAAGGCGCCGATACAGATGCCCCGTGCAATAGTTCCTACCCGGGTGGAGCGCCCCTTCCAACGGGTCAGTATCGATACGACGGACATCAACGTGCCGAGAGGCCCTGTCGATCAAGGAGAACTCAATGTTCTTCTTGTAGTCGTAGATCATTTTTCGAAATGGATCGAAGCGTATCCAATGACCATCCGGAACTCGCAGGAAGTAGCCTAGTACATTAATCGCTTTTTGTGCATGCACCTGAACGTAGAAGAGATACATATGGACAATGGATCCGAGTTCCAGGGGGAAGAAGAGCGACATCTTGTAAGGGAAGACGTTAGAATTTCATACTCCCCAGGGCACTGGCCTCAAGCCAACGGGCTCGTAGAGAATGCCAATTGAATGATCAAGACTGCACTTTGACGGAATATCACGGCAGGTGATACCAGGCCCTGGCCTGTCATAGTCGACCACATTTTGGTCGTCTATCGGGCTACTCCCCACGGGAGCACCGGAGTGTCCCCGTTCCAACTAAGAACCAATAATGTCCCCAGAGTGCAGTTGTCACCTCTAGTGGGTACGGAAGTTAGAGTGACCCGGGCCCAGCACAAGGACAAGGCCCAACATTACCTGGATCTGATGGCCCAAACCTATCCCGCGTTAGCCCGAAGACAACAAAGGGCCGTAGATCTGACGCATCAACGGCAGATCCTGGACTAAGAGAACCGACACGCGACAGCGGAACCAATGCCCCGTTATAAAATCGGGGACTTGGTGCAGGTACGAAAATCTGCGCGCTCCTCCAAGATCCACCCACGCTATACCGGCATTTACGAAGTGACGAGAGTTGGCGCATGAGGACAGCACTCCGTGAAGCTGGTCCCCTGACATAGCACGCAGGCCAGGTCGCTTACGCGACACTCGACGGCTCTTCGGCTGTTTCGGCCATCTCCGGGCCGCGAATCAGCTCTTGCCCCGTCCGAGCCTTCGTCCTCTCTCTCCTCCTCTCCTTCTTCGTCTTCCTCGTCTTCCCAATCTGCCTCGTCCCTTGGTGCTGAGAGTTTTAGGGAGCAGGATGAACCATCGCCAACCGGAACATGAGCCACTCGAGCATTTCCAGACGCCGCTTGCAGATCGCTTGTTGCGGCATCAGCTCAATCAGGAAAGGCAGTTGCGATACGACATTCAGCAAGTGAACATGCCAGCGCCCGGGGTGGCTGATCTGGCAGCATACTCGTTGCTTTGTGATCGGCTGACGTATGCGGGGGTGTACGTGGACGTGACGCAGTTGCCTGGGCGGGAGACGACTCAAGTGTTCATCGAGTTCCGCGCGCTCCAGGTGGCACCTAACTTCATGCATAGCATCGCCATCTTTATCAGAGACTTGACGGTCCTGCCACAGCCGAGTCGGGAGCTGGCGCGGAGTTTTGTGCGCGAATACGCGGTGCAGGCGGCCAGATCAGTGGCTAGAGTGCAAGGACGGGGGGGACACCGATTCACAGCCCACGAAGCGCTGCTACGCAGGGCCGAGGACGGACCGATCGCGTTGGTGCCACAGCTCCCCGCACTTCTTCCTCCCCCTCTCAACATCCAAGCTATTCCCCCTGCCCCGTACTAAATGCCTCCCTTCTTCTCTTACACCACTCTCCCCTATCAACTCACTGAGGGCCCTTATCCTATGCGCGAGTTCTCGCAGTATTTGGTGGAGCTAACTGACGTGGAGCCGCTTCCCTTCGCAGACGAAGACGCGTGGGAGTTGCACCGTGCGCTGTACAAGTCGGTGGCGTTGGCGATGTTCCGATTCTTCGTGGATCACGAAGACCACTGCATCGGGGAGCACTTCGTCGTCTATTACGTCATCACGCGGCCCAAGCCAGCGCATAAGGAGGGGACAGTGGCGTTGTACCCATTCGCCCAGCTCCAGACGACCGATCCGGGATTGTTAGAGCTCATACATCTTGAGCTCTTATCCATTGCGCAAGTGATCGCGAGCGAGGAAGAGGAGATCCAGCCACGATTGCGGACGGCGGCTGCCCCGCGGAGAACGTACAACGCGGTCGTCATCCCGGATTACATTGCGCAGCACGAGGAGAGGTTGGAGGACTTCCCGGAGGAAAAGCCGTTGCGGCCTCCCTCGTCGTATCCCAGACCGGCGCCGCCAAAGGCCCCCAAGAAGACGCCGAAGAGGAAGAGATGCCACCCGTCGCTAGGAGCGCAAGGCAGTAGAATCGGTGGCGGCGAGGAGGTGGTTCAGCCCGTGCGCACGCGGAATCTTGACCCAGTGCCTGGGAGTGCGGCGACGCTGGTTAAAGAGACTGTCGTGCCAGTGCCGCCCTTCCCGAGAGTGCCCGATCTCAATCTTGATGGAGTCGGGCCATCAGCCACAGCAGCCGGAGGAGGAAGCCGAATGGGATTACTGGATCCCATATCCAGATCCCCCGTCCTCGCGGGACCTCTCCGCTTCCACCACCCACTCCGGAGTGCCCCGATCATTGACATTAGCAGTTCCTCCGAGCTGGACGGTCCATCCGACAGAGGTGAATTTCATGGTGGAGTCCACCACCATCACGCTCGAGGCCATCGCGGGGGCGCCGCGCCCTGATCCGGCGTGGGAGCCATATCTGACACCCCCTTTTCAAGGGTGTATTGCGGCGCGACTGGCAGGGACGCTCATCTACGAGACCGGGCAGAGTCCCAATGTGATGTACCACTTCCTTGTCTTCGCGGCGCAGAAGCGGGAGCGACGGCCCTACACCGAGACTCGTGTGGTGATGACGGGTCCAGGACCCCGATCGGTGCGGAAGCGGGTGGTGCGAGCGGTGGCGGATCTAGCGCCACGTGTCCTGTCTCATGTGTCGGGGGCCTTCCTCTATCCCTCGTTCGTCCAGCACCACTTCCATGAGGAAGACGCGCCGACGACTCCCGCGGCAATGGCCGCTTTTCTTCCACCTATTCCGCCCCCTCTCAATCCCGACATCGATCACTTCCTCTGATCACCCTCGTCTTCCTGTCCCCTCTTCTCTCCTTCTCCTTCTCCTCATCGTCTTCTTCTCTTATGCCCAAAGTTCGCACGTCGAGACGCGCTGTATATGGAAAAAAAAAAAAAAAAAAAAAAAANAAAAAAAAAAAAAAAAAAAACAGTGGACGGCTTACCGATCGGGCCAGCTGACGATGAAGGGGCCGCCTGATCGAATGTATAATACGAGGGAGATGGCTGACGATGCGAAATGCATCAAAGTAGGATAGGAGATGCTCGGGCCTGCTGACAATGAAGAGGCCGCCCGAGCATCCAAAATATGATGACATCAGCAGTCGGGAGACTGCTAATTTTTCGGAACCCCTTGCGTATCACAGATGTGATAAGCTCAGACCCGTACCGCGCGGCTTGCCGTATCCGAGGAAAAATCCTCCGGAAGCCCCGAAGTACGGATGCGAACAAAAAGGGGTTTTTCCTTTCTTTTTGCTTTTGTTTTCTTTTTGAACGAATTTTTCATTTTTTTTGGCTAATAACTCCCGCGCGGGCGAATAGCGGCCGCGGTATGAAAACCAAGAAACGGTTTCGGTTGGGACTTTTTGAATTTTTGCGCGCGCACGCCTAAGCTCCGATTTCTTCGCGCGTCTCACACCCCCGTTTCTTGCTTTGCATCCCCGCGCCATCTTCCCTTCTTGCTGCACGCGTCCCCCTCAGGCCGGACTCTTCGTCTTCCCCTACGCCCAACTCGATCCTTACCCCGTCTTCCTCCGCGAAGTGATTGGCTGCGTAGTTGGGATGCTCGGATCAATGTGGAAAGCGGGAAACCGCGCACCACTTGAACGAATACCCCAACCACGTAGGACCATGCAATCCCGCGGGTCGAACCCTCTAACTCCCCACCTTTCTTCTGCCCTGCCCATCTACACCCTGCGCTGCCCGCACCTCGCGCTGACAACCCGCCGCCTCCCGCGCTATAAATTCGTGCAACCCTCTCCTGTCCCTCTCTTTGATCTCGGCTGCAATGCTCCGCGAGCTATGTGCGAAGTCCGCGGCGCCGAACAGGCTCGACGAGCCCAAGGACGGGCGGAGTGACGACGCGGGGTGGACCCACGGTAGTCTCCGGGCGAAGCAGTCGGAGGGGCCGAGCAGTGGTGGGGATTGGACGCCGGCCGCGGCAGGGCCTTGTGGCTATGGTGGTCGGTGGTCTTGGGAAGTTTTGAAGGCTGCGCCTGGGGGCGGCAGTTAATTGAGAATTTTTGTATACAAGAAGGACTCGCTTTTATCTCCGCTGCTGCTTTGTCTATGCATGACGTGTGTGTGAGACCCCGAGTGATGGGAGCTTGTTGCGCGCATGAGTGATGTCAAAGGTCTATGGATGATTGGATGTCCTGTCAAGGGTTGTTGATTGCATGCATGTATGTGTGTATGTACTTATCCGGGCGGGGACGGAGGAACAGAGTTGGGGGACCGTCTGCTTAGGAGTATAAGTGTGTTAATCCCGTTGTTCCCCTCCCTTTCGTGGCCCTTCCTGCGCGCATGCGCAGTCTCGATGTAACTTACTTTCTCTCTCTCTCTCTCCCTCTCGCCCTTTTTTTTGAACTGGTAGTCATCGCTTTTGATCTTCTCGTCCCTGCACCGGTGACGTCAACTGTCGGCGTCCGCGCGCGCGGTCGACGCCCCCGCGATGGAGAAGAGAACTTAGATTTCATCATCTTCTGTCGACGCACTAACCTCGAGAGAGAGGGTTGCATCGAGTGTTGCATGGAGATCGTGTTGGTACGGATGACCGGGAGCGCGGGGTCTGGCCCGTGTTTATCGCCTACCTCCGATCGTTCCATCTCGCCACCCGCCTTCCCCATCGCAGATGACGACGATGTCTACTGCGATGCGGATGTACGGCGCGCTTTGAGTCGAATGGAGCAAGTCTGTTGGCGAGACCCGCCTCGGGCGTTTAATATTAGGGGAGACGGGTTCGTCTTAATTGATTGTTTCGATTCCCCGACTCTAATATTGCCTTATACGGGTCTGAGTGTGTTGCCGTGGTCGCCGCTCACGCCACGTGGCGGCCGCAGTTTGATTGTCGCTGGTCTCGCTAGGGGGACTCGTGTTCTTGGTGACGCTGTGATACGCAACCTCACGCCCCCTCGCGGCTTCCTGTACTGGGTCGCCAATCAGAGTTCTAGGAGGGGCGTGGCCGAGGATTTTTGGCCATAGGGGTTGAGTCTCCCGGACGGAACGGGAGGCTCTCGTTTCGTGCCAGAGGTTACCCCGTGCCTTAATCAGAGTCAAACTATTGTCGCGAAGTCCCGTGGGGGTCGGGTCACTTCGGAACGATAAAATAAGAAGAATCTCCGCAAAAATGAACGGTCGTCGTGCATCCGGACGGAAAAAGCCATCAAGGGGAGAGGGTCATGGCGGTGGAAGACAGAAACTCCGACCGTCATGGGTTTGGGGGATAGGTGGTGGGTTCGAGGCCTTCAGGCCTCGTCATCGGCCTCACGAAGTGACCGGACCATCGGGTCTTTGCTGGTAGAGGTGGTTGGTTCGAGGCCGTCAAGCCTCGGCGTCGGACTCACAGAGTCCGCGCGAAAGTTTCTGAGAGGGTGAAACGACGGGAGGGCTCGTCGGCATCCGAATTCGAAATTGCGCGAGCAGAGCCCCCGCATTACGGGAGAGCTCGGGGAAACGTGCCGCTCCCTCGTAACCCAGGACCAAGCGTCGCCAAGAACACGAGTCCCCCTTGCGACACCAGCGACAATCAAACCGCGGCCGCCACGCGGCGTGAGCGGCCGACCAGGGCAACACAGTTAAACCCGTATAAGGCAAGATTAGAGTCGGGGAATCAAAACGATCAATCAAGACAAACCCGTTCCCCCTTATATCGCAAGCCCGAGGCGGGTCCCGCCAACACACTTGCTCCGTTCGCCTCAGCGAGCGCCGTACGTCCGCATCGCAGTAGATGATGTCGTCATGTGTGATGGGGAAGGTCGATAGCGAGATGAGAAGATCGGAGGTACGCGATGAACACGGGCAAGATCCGCGCTCCCGGTCATCGGAACCAACATCGACTCCATACAACACTCGATGCAACCTTCCCTCTCAAAGTTAGTGCGTCGGAGGAAGGTGGCGAAATCAAAGTTCTCTTCCCCTTGCGGGGGCGTCGACAGCGCGCGCGGACGTAGGCGGTTGACGTCACCGGTACGGGGACGAGAAGTTCAAAAGCGATGGCTATCAGTCCAAAAAGGAAGGCGGGAGAGAGAGGGAGAGAGAGTGAGTTTACACCGAGACTGCGCGTGCGCGCAYGAAGGGCCGCGGAAGGGAGGGGAACAACGGGATTAACACACTCATACTCCTAAGCAGACGGTCCCCTAGTTTTGTTCCTCCGTCCCCGCCCGGATAGGTACATACACACATACATACATGCAATCAACAACTATTGACAGGACATCCAATCATCCATAGACCTTTGACATCACTCATGCGCACAACAAGCTTCCCATTACTCGGGGCCTCACACACGCAACATGCATAGACAAAGCAGCGATGGAGATAAAAGCGAGTCCTTCTTGTACACAAAAATTCTCAATTAACTGCCGCCCCCAGGCGCAACCTTCAAAACTTCCCAAGACCACCGACCACCATGGCCACAAGGCCCTGCCGCGGCCGGCGTCCAATCCCCACCACTGCTCAGTCCCTCCGACTGCTTCGCCCCGTGACTACCGCGGGCCCACCCCACTTCGTCACTCCGCCCGTCCTTGGGCTCGTCGAGCCTGTTCGGCGCCGCGGACTTTGCGCATAGCTCGCGCAGCATTGCAGCCGATATCAAAGAGAGAGAGAGGAGAGGGTTGCGCAAATTTATAGTGCGGGAGGCGGCGGGTTGTCAGCGCGAGGTGCGGGCAGCGCAGGGTGTAGATGAGCAAGACAGAAGAACGGTGGGGAGTTAAAGGGTTCGACCCGGGGGGTTGCATGGTCCTACGTGATTGGGGTGTTCGTTCAAGGGCGCGGTTTCCCGCTCTCCACCTTGATCCGAGCAACCCAACTACGCAGCCAATCACTTCGCAGAGGAAGACGAGGTAAGGATCAAGTTGGGCGTGGGGGAAGACGAAGAGTCCGGCCTGAGGGAAGTGCGCGCAGCAAGAAAGGAAGATGGCGCGAGGAGGCAAAGCAAGAAACGGGGGTGCGAGACGCGCGAAGAAATCGGAGCTTAAGCGTGCGCGCGCAAAAATTCAAAAGGTCCCAACCGCACCTGTTTCTTGGTTTTTATACTGCGGCCGATATTCGCCCGCGCGGGAGTTATTAACCAAACAAAATGAAAAAGCCGTTTCAAAAAGAAAACAAAAGCAAAAAGAAAGAAAAACCCCTTTCTGTTCGCGTCCGTACTTTGGGGCTTTCGCGGGATTTTTCCTCAGGGATACGGGAAGCCGCGCGGTACGGGTCTGATTTTATCACATCTGTGATACGCAGGGGGTTCTGAAAAATTAGCAGTCTCCCGATTGCTAAGGTCATCATGTCTTAGATGATCGGGCGGCCTTTTCATCGTCAGCTGGTCCGATCATCTTCCTAATCTACGTGGATGCATCCTGCATCCTCCATCGCCTCCTCCCATAGTATACATCC
>BFEA01000709.1:571088-592447 GCA_003427395.1 Chara braunii | reverse complement strand
TTTTTTTTTTTTTTTTTTTTTTTTTTTTTTTTTTTACACAGCGCGTCTCGACGCGCGAACTTTGGGCATAGGAGAAGAAGATGATGAAGAGAAGGAGAAGGAGAGAAGAGCGGAGAGGTAGACGAGGGTGATCAGAGGAAGTGATCGATGTCGGGATTGAGAGGGGGCGGAATAGGTGGAAGAAAAGCGGCCATTGCTGCGGGAGTTGTCGGCGCATCTTCCTCATGGTGCTGGACGAATGAGGGATAGAGGAAGGCCCCCGGCACATGAGACAGGACACGTGGCGCCTGATCAGCCACCGCTCGCACCACCCGCTTGCGCACCAATCGGGGCCCTGGACCGTCATCACCTCATGAGTCTCGGTGTAAGGCCGCCGCTCCCGCTTCTGCGCCGCGAAGACGAGGAAGTGGTACATCATGTTGGGACGCTGCCCGGTCTCGTAGATGAGCGTCCCGACCATTTGCGCCGCAATACACCCTTGAAAAGGGGGTGTCAGATATGGCTCCCACGCCGGATTAGGGCGCGGCGCCCCCGCGATGGCCTCGAGCCTGATGGTGGTGGGCTTCACCATGAAATCCACCTCTGTCGGATGGACCGCCTGGCTCGGAGGAACTACTAATGTCAATGATCGGGGCACCGCGGGGTGGCTGGCGGGAGCGGAGAGGTCCCGCGAGGACGGGGGGTCTGGATATGGGATCCGGTAATCCCATTCGGCTTCCTCCCCCGGCTGCTGCTGCTGCTAATGGCCCGACTCCATCAAGATTGAAATCGAGCACGCGCGGAAAGGGCGGCGATTGCACGACAGTCTCCTTAACAAGCATCGCCGCACTCCCAAGCACAGGGTCAAGATTTCGCGTACACGCAGGCTGAATCACCTCCTCGCCGCCACCGATTCTGCTGCCTTGCGCTCCTGGCGACGGGTAGCGTCTCTTCCTCTTCGGCGTCTTCTTGGGGGCCTTTTTTGGGGCCGGTCTGGGATACGACAAGGGAGGCCGCAACGAATTTTCATCCGCGAAGTCCTCCAACCTCTCCGCGCGCTGCGCAATGTAATCCGGGATGACAACCGCGTTGTACGTTCTCCGTGGGGCCGTCGCCGTCCGCAATCGTGGCTGGATCTCCTCTTCCTCGTTCGTGATCACCTCCGCAATGGAGAGGAGCTCAAGATGTATGAGCTCCAACAATCTCGGATCGATCGTCTGGAGCTGGGCGAATGGGTACAGCGCCACCGTCCCCTCCTTCTGCGCTGGCTTGGGCCGTGTGATGACGTAGTACATGACGAAGAGTTCCCCGATGCCGTGGTCTTCGTGATCCACGAAGAATCGGAACATCCCCAACGCCACAGACTTTTACAGCGCACGGTGCAACTCCCACGCGTCTTCGTCTGCGAAGGGAAGCGGCTCCACGTCAGTTAGCTCCACCAGATACTCCGAGAACTCGCGCACAGGATAAGGGCCCTCCGTGAGTCGATAGGGGAGAGTGGTGTAAGAGAAGAAGGGAGGCATTTAGTACGGGGCAGGGGGAAGAGCTTGGATGTTGAGAGGGGCAGCAGGAGGAAGAAGCGCGGGGAGTTGTGGCACCAACGCGATTGGTCCGTCCTCTGCCTTGCGCAGCAGCGCCTCGTGGGCTGTGAATCGGTGTCCCCCCCGTCCTTGCACTCTGGCCACTGATCTGGCTGCCTGCACCGCGTATTCGCGCACAAAACTCCGCGCCAGCTCCCAACTCGGCGGTGGCAGGATCGTCAAGTCTCCGATGAAGGTGGCGACGCTATGCACGAAGTTGGGTGCCACCTGGAGCGCCCGGAACTCGATGAACACCCGGGTCGTCTCCCGCCCCGGCAACTGCGTTACGTCCACGTACACCCCCGCGTCCGTCAGCCGATCACAAAGCAACGAGTACGCCGCCAGATCAGCAACCCCGGGCGCTGGCACGTTCACCTGCTGAATGTCGTATCGCAACTGCCTCTCCTCATTGAACTGATGCCGCAACAAGCAATCTGCAAGCGGCGTCTGGAAATGCCCGAGGGGCTCATGCTCCGGCTGGCGATGGTTCATCTTGCTCCCTTAAACTCTCAGCACCAATGGACGAGGCAGATCGGGAAGAGGAGGAAGACGAAGAAGGAGAGGATGATCTCGCAGGAGCGGGGGTCCGTATATGACCTAGCGATGGCTGGAAGGGCCGGAGCGCGGCAGCGTGCTGTGTCAGCGGTCGAGTTTGGGAGTTGTGACGGGGAATCAGCTTCACGGAGTGCTGTCCCTGTGCGCCAACTTCCGTTACGTCGTAAATGCCTGTGTAGCGCGGGTGGATCTGGGAGGAGCGCGTGGATTTCCGTACCTGCACCAAGTCCCCAACTTTATAGCGGGGCAGTGGTCCCGCCGTCGCGTGCCGATTCTCGTAGTCACGGATCTGCCGTTGATGCGTCCGATCTACGGCCCGCTGTCGACGACGAGCTAACGGGGGATAGGCCCTAGCCATTAAGTCCATGTAGTGGCGGGCCTTATCTCTGCGCTGGGCCCGTGTTGCTCTAACTTTCGTACCTACCAAGGGGGACAACTGCACCCGAGGGACACTATTGGTTCTCAGTTGAAAGGGGTACACCCCTGTACTACCGTGTGGGGTAGCCCGATAAACGGCCAAGATGTGGTCGACAATGACAGGCCAGGGCCGGGTGTCTCCTGCAGTGATATTCCGTCTCAGGGCAGTCTTAATCAGTCGGTTGGCATTCTCTACCAGGCCGTTGGCTTGAGGCCAATGCCCCGGTGAGTAGATAATCTTAACGTCCGCCCTGACTAGGTGACGTTCTACTTCGCCTTGAAATTTCGACCCATTGTCCACGTGTACCTCTTCTACGTCTAGATGCATGCACAAAAATCGGTTTACGTACCAGGCTACCTCCTGCGAGTTCCGGCTGGTCATAGGGTACGCCTCGATCCATTTTGAAAAATGATCGACGGCCACTAAAAGAACATTGAGTTCTCCCTGATCGACGGGACCTCTCGGAACGTTGATATCCATCGTGTCGATGCTAACCCTCTGAAAGGGGCGCTCTACACGAGTAGGCACCATCGTCCGAGGCATCTGTACCGGCGCCTTGTCCGCCGCGCAGACCGGGCAATTCTGGACGATGTATGTCACATCTTCCCGAATTCCCGACCAGTACCATCCATTCTTTTCGATGGCTTTTTCCGTGTACTTGACCGTGGAATGGACCGCATCCTCTTCATGAGCGGCTCGTGTCCAATCGAACCTAGTGAAAGGGTGCCGAACCGTCAACCAGCTAGACCCTCCGCCATCATCGACTTTTCGTTTTTGTAACGTCGGTCCCTGCCAACGATAGTCCTACGCCCGCTCCGTGACTCTCCGCCGCTCGGCTTTGGTAAGTTCTGACAGCGAGTCGCCTGACAGCCTCCGTAGCAACAGAAGGTCCGTCCAGACTTCTGCCCGGCGGGCACTTGGCGCAAATCCGTCGGCTGTTCTTGCGTCCAGATACCGCTTCTCGGTAGGGACTTGGTCCGTTCTACAGTTGGGATAGACCCATGTTTTTTCACTTCAGTACCTAACGCACTGTCCGTGAGATTTGACCGTATGACACTCACTACACTGTACCCATAAAAGAAAACTGGGCCCTCCCGGATGTGACCCTTCTTGGTCCGGGACCAAAGGCAAGGTACAAAAGAAACAAGGACTTAGATGTGTTTCAGGGGACGAGTAGGGACTAGACGAGAGAGCGAGGGAGTTGGATGAGGGCAAAGAGATAGCGTCTACCATCTCTGGCGAAACCTCCATTTCGGACTCAGGCGTCGTCCTTGCACAGCACGTATAGCTCCCCATAGCGCGGTTCCACAATCGTGGATTCTGGCCTCCACAGAATGAGTCGCTCGTTGGTGGGACACTTGTTGGGCGGCAGGAGGCGCGTCAATCCATCGGCGTTGGCATGCTGCCGCGTGGCATGGTGGCGGATGTCGAAGTCATAGTCCTGCAGACGCACCGCCCACATTCCCAGCGTCCCCGTGTAGTCCGTGTTGTTGCGTAGGGACAACAATGGCTGATGATCCGTTACCAGCACGAATTTCTGGCCGTAAAGATACGGTCAGAAATGCTGAATCCCCCACACCACCGCCAGGCATTCACCTTTGCATGCTTCGTAATTATCCTGCGCCTGGCTCAGCGTTTTGGACGCATACTCAATGACGTGTTCCCTTCCGTCCGGCCCATGCTGAGTCAGCACCGCCGATATCGCCTGCGGCTGCCAATCGGTGTACAGTGCGAACGGTCTTGTCGGGTCGGGACGCGCCAACACAGGAGAAGATGCCAGAGCCTCCTTTAACGCCTGAAACGCCACTTCTCATTCCGGCGTCCAGATTTGCTGCTCCTCTTTCTTCAGCAGGTTCGTTAGGGGCTTCGCTGCACCGGCGAACCCCTTGATGAAGCATCGGTAATAGGATGCCAACCCTAGAAAAGCCCGAACCTGGGTGAGTGTGACCGGCGCCGGGGCTTCTTGAACTGCTGCCACCTTCCTCGGATCTGGTTTTAGTCCATCTACCGTGAGGATGTACCCCAAGAATGAGATCTCCGACAAGAAGAACTCGCTTTTTTCCAAGGCCACTTTGAACCCCGCATCTTTTAGTGCATGCAAAACCCACTCAATGTGTTCCACGTGGTACTCGTGTGTTTTTGAAAAGACTAAAATATCATCCATGTACACAATCACGCAGAAATTGATCAAGGGCTGGGTTAGTCGGGTTTTGTTAACGAACTCAGCGAAGGCCATATTCATGGCCCGCTGAAACGTTGCAGGGGCATTACAAATTCCCATGGGACACCGGACCCATTGCCACGTGCCCTCAAATAGGACAAAAGCGGTTTTGGGTCGGTCCTCCGGTCGGACTGCGACATGGTGAAAACCGTGTCGGGTATCGAACTTGGAAAAGACTCGAGCGGCCCCGATAGCATCTAACAAATTGTCGATTCGCAGCAAGGGATACACATCTTTGGTAGTGATAGCGTTCAATTTTCGGTAGTCGATACATACCCGGACCGAACCATTTCGTTTTGGCACGAGGACCACGGGAAAAGACCACGGTCCCAGCGATGGTTCGACCCACCCCAACCGCTCGAATTCCCGTACCCTTTCCAACGCCAGCTGTCTTTCTTTAAGGGAATATCGGTACGGTCGGCAAKGTACCGGGGCGTGATCCCCGGTATCAATTGCGTGCTGTATCAAAGGGGTTAGTCCTATGTCGTGGTCCTGAATACTGACGGCCTCAGGATAGGCCCGTATAGCCGCAAGGAGGAGGCGTCTGTATTCATCCGGAACACGGGCCGGTAACTGAACTTCTACGGTTCCCCCAGGAAGGGAGACCGTCGTCGTAACCGTGGGGACCGCCGCGCTGGCATCGGGCGAGGCCCCAAATAAAGAGTTGTCGGTTTTCGCCAAAAGGACAGTCGCAATAAGTTGACTGTCCGCCGGACTCATCAGCTCGCTTTCCAAGTCACTGTCGCTGTCCAGTTCGGGTTCGGCTGAGGGTTTCGGCATGCGTCAGTTCCCTCGGTCCCCACCGATATTCCCTTGTTCGGGGTTGAAACGACACCCCCTCTTTCAAGAGTATCGTGGCTTTTTCATTCGTGAGTAGGGGCCGTGGAGGTCGAAAAGATAAATCGCACAGCCCCCTCAGCTCGGTAAATCTTTCAGGTAGGGGGTCCGTTCTGAGATATAAGGACACAGGGGGTTCCGAAAGGTCAGCTATTCGGGACACCCTCAGCAGGGGTTCCCCCTGCACCACTGAGGAGAACGCGTGCGACCAATTGGACTCACTCTGAATTATTTCCAAGGGTTCTCGCCGCCAAGAATAGCGCCACCGATCCTGAACCCGGATCGGATATCGGTCGGGTACATCAGTCTCGTCAGTTTCCGACGAGGTTTCATTTTCATCTAATGACAAGTGTCGGATCATGTTGATTTGATGGGCTTTCGTGGTGATTCGAGGCGTCGGCTGGGTGCGCATATGCACCGCTAATCTCATTGGTATCGTTTGTGGTTTGGGGTGGGCCGATGTGAGCACCACCTTACAGTTGTCAAAGTGCATTCGCGCTCCGACCGCCGCCTGCCACGGAATGCCTAGCAGAACATCATATGCCTGTACATCCAGCACGATTGCGTCGCACAAACAATGCACCCGCCCCACCCGTATAGGCACGTTCGTTATTCGCTCTTTACAATGAATACTGTCTTCCGTAGCGGATATATACAGTTCATCCGGTCGGAGGGGCTGAACCTGTCCTTCCCTTCCCAATTGTTTAGTCAATCTCCAAGAAATGGCGACCGCTGACGATCCCGAGTCTAGGATGGCGGCCGAGGGATTTACCCAGACCTCGCAATCACACTCAATGCTTTTCCGGGTTATAGGATAGGCTCGGAGGAATACCTCCGGTTTTTCCGAAGCAGAGTCTACAGTCTGGATCATTCCTATCCGGTCGGCTTCGCGCACCTTTGAGGTCGAGGGCTGCGACTCCTCGTTTGTGGGTAGGTCCCGTAGGACCGGCTTTTTGCCCTTTCGACTTTCCTCGAATCGGCGTCTGTTTTTGAGGCATCGTTCGATCAACTTTTCGTTAGCCGCTTCGGAAATGGTTAGCAGATAGGGAATAGGGACGGGGATCCGAAGATCCAGAGCCTTCAAGGCATCCAATACGTCGATATGGCCATCCTTGTATTCAGGACCAGGCGCCTCAAGGTCTTCGAACCCTGGTCGCCACGGTCCGAGGTCGCTTTCCTCGGTAATCTGTTGGACGTGACGTATCACTCCGATGGTCCCGGGTTCGAACATCGCCGCAGCCATGTATTCATCGGGCCCTATCTCGGTGGCCGCAGGGGTCACCATTTCCGTTTCCACAGTATCCATCATCGTGGCTACCCTCCCGTGTCCTGCAGCGGTGGGAGCAGCCAGCGGGATTTGGGAGGGTCCGGTGGGCCCCGCGGGCCCACTCTGAGTTCGAGGTTTCGGACAATCTTTCGCAAGATGGCCTGGCTGATTACAGTTATAACAGCGCAGGGGCGGGACAACCCCGACCACGACCGGTCTTATCATAGGGGCCCCGACGGCCATAGCCGCCTGTTGCCGTTGTGCGACGGTTATGCGTTGTCGCTGCAGACCTTGAACAAACTCCGTCAACGGGGCCACTACCGTAACTAGTTGGGCCGCAACCTCTTTCATGGATACTTCTTCCTCGCCCCTGCCTCCTTGAGCTTGACTAGAGCGGCGGGAGGTCGGAGCAGAGGACGAATCTTTCCGATCCGAGCCTTTTTTTGCCGGACCCAACCCGAAGCGATCTTCGAACATTCATGCCGTAGCGGAGTAGCTATTGCGTCGAACACCCGAAGGGTCGTCTTCATCAGATTCTGAGTCCAGGCCCACATCGTAATTTTTTTTACCATACTTGATGGCGTACTGAATTAGCTCCGTCACGGTATGTTCTATAGGGTTGCATTTCTTGCGGATCTTTTTCCGCAGGCGAGAATCTGACAATCCTCTGACGAAATCAGTCCGTACCATTTTCTCGTCCACCCCAAAGCGTTCGGCTGGATATGTAAAACGTTCAGCATATCTAGCTAAGGTCTCCCGAGGCTGCTGCGTGTATTCCTTTATTAAACGGAGGCATTGACCTGGTGCGATGTGATCAAATCTGTCGAGAAATTTCCTCTGGAAGGGTAGCCAATTAGTGAAGGGGTTCTGTCCATACCACTCAAAAGCGGTTCCGGCTAACCTTCCGGGGATTCGTTCTCGGAGCAACTGATCCGAACAGCCCTGGGCTTTCAAGGCCGCTAGTCAGGTGCGAGGGTCGGTATCATCTTCGGAAAAAATGGGACCTTCGGAGGGAGGAGGGACAAAATACAGGGGATGATTGGCCATCCCCGCGTGCTTATCGCCGTCGTTTCCACCCCCAATTCTGGGTTCCACCATCGTGGGAGGCAAATCTCGGGCCCAGCCTCTCGCTCGGTTCTGATTGCTATTCGCGGGCCGCCGGCGACGGGGAGCCAGCCTACTGAAAAATGAGAAAAATCTAAAAAGAAAGATCAGAGAAAGGAAAAACTCTTAAGCAGGGTATTCGTACTAGGAAAACCTCGGAGCCAAAACGAATCAGCTCTGATACCAACCTCACGCCTCCTCGCGGCTTCCCGTACTGGGTCGCCAATCAGAGTTCTAGGAGGGCCGTGGCCGAGGATTTTTTGTCGTAGGGGTTGAGTCTCCCGGACGGAACGGGAGGCTCTCGTTTCGTGCCAGAGGTTACCCCGGAGTCGAACTGTTGTCGCGAAGTCCCGTGGGGTTCGGGTCACTTCGGAACGATAAAATCAGAAGGATCTATGCAAAAACGAACAGCCGTCGTGCATCCGAACGGAAAAAGCCATCAAGGGGAGAGGGTCATGGCGGTGGAAGAGAGAAACTCCGACCGTCATGGGTTTGGGGGATAGGTGGTGGGTTCAATGCCTTCAGGCCTCGTCATCGGCCTCAAGGAGTGACCGGACCATTGGGTCTTTGCTGGTAGAGGTGGTTGGTTCGAGGCCTTCAAGCCTCGGCGTCGGACTCACAAAGTCCGCGCGGAAGTTTATGAGAGGGTGAAACGGCGGGAGGGCTCGTCGGCATCCAAATTCGAAATTGCGCGAGCAGAGCCCCCGCATTACGGGAGAGCTCGGGGAAACGTGCCGCTCCCTCGTAACCCAGGACCAAGCGTCGCCAAGAACACGAGTCCCCCTTGCGACACCAGCGACAATCAAACCGCGGCCGCCACGCGGCGTGAGCGGCCGACCAGGGCAACACAGTTAAACCCGTATAAGGCAAGATTAGAGTCGGGGAATCAAAACGATCAATCAAGACAAACCCGTTCCCCCTTATATCGCAAGCCCGAGGCGGGTCCCGCCAACACACTTGCTCCGTTCGCCTCAGCGAGCGCCGTACGTCCGCATCGCAGTAGATGATGTCGTCATGTGTGATGGGGAAGGTCGATAGCGAGATGAGAAGATCGGAGGTACGCGATGAACACGGGCAAGATCCGCGCTCCCGGTCATCGGAACCAACATCGACTCCATACAACACTCGATGCAACCTTCCCTCTCAAAGTTAGTGCGTCGGAGGAAGGTGGCGAAATCAAAGTTCTCTTCCCCTTGCGGGGGCGTCGACAGCGCGCGCGGACGTAGGCGGTTGACGTCACCGGTACGGGGACGAGAAGTTCAAAAGCGATGGCTATCAGTCCAAAAAGGAAGGCGGGAGAGAGAGGGAGAGAGAGTGAGTTTACACCGAGACTGCGCGTGCGCGCAYGAAGGGCCGCGGAAGGGAGGGGAACAACGGGATTAACACACTCATACTCCTAAGCAGACGGTCCCCTAGTTTTGTTCCTCCGTCCCCGCCCGGATAGGTACATACACACATACATACATGCAATCAACAACTATTGACAGGACATCCAATCATCCATAGACCTTTGACATCACTCATGCGCACAACAAGCTTCCCATTACTCGGGGCCTCACACACGCAACATGCATAGACAAAGCAGCGATGGAGATAAAAGCGAGTCCTTCTTGTACACAAAAATTCTCAATTAACTGCCGCCCCCAGGCGCAACCTTCAAAACTTCCCAAGACCACCGACCACCATGGCCACAAGGCCCTGCCGCGGCCGGCGTCCAATCCCCACCACTGCTCAGTCCCTCCGACTGCTTCGCCCCGTGACTACCGCGGGCCCACCCCACTTCGTCACTCCGCCCGTCCTTGGGCTCGTCGAGCCTGTTCGGCGCCGCGGACTTTGCGCATAGCTCGCGCAGCATTGCAGCCGATATCAAAGAGAGAGAGAGGAGAGGGTTGCGCAAATTTATAGTGCGGGAGGCGGCGGGTTGTCAGCGCGAGGTGCGGGCAGCGCAGGGTGTAGATGAGCAAGACAGAAGAACGGTGGGGAGTTAAAGGGTTCGACCCGGGGGGTTGCATGGTCCTACGTGATTGGGGTGTTCGTTCAAGGGCGCGGTTTCCCGCTCTCCACCTTGATCCGAGCAACCCAACTACGCAGCCAATCACTTCGCAGAGGAAGACGAGGTAAGGATCAAGTTGGGCGTGGGGGAAGACGAAGAGTCCGGCCTGAGGGAAGTGCGCGCAGCAAGAAAGGAAGATGGCGCGAGGAGGCAAAGCAAGAAACGGGGGTGCGAGACGCGCGAAGAAATCAGAGCTTAAGCGTGCGCGCGCAAAAATTCAAAAAGTCCCAACCGCACCCGTTTCTTGGTTTTTATACCGCGGCCGCTATTCGCCCGCGCGGGAGTTATTAAACAAACAAAATGAAAAAGCCGTTTCAAAAAGAAAACAAAAGCAAAAAGAAAGAAAAACCCCTTTCTGTCCGCGTCCGTACTTCAGGGCTTCCGCGGGATTTTTCCTCAGGGATACGGGAAGCCGCGCGGTACGGGTCTGAGCTTATCACAATGCTTGGTCCTGGGTTACAAGGGAGCGACACCTTTCCCCGAGCTCTCCCGTAATGCGGGGGCGCTGCCCGCACAATTTTGAATTCGGATGTCGGCGAGTCCTCCCGCCGCTTCACCCTCTCGGAAACTTCCACGCGGACTTTGCGAGTCCGATGCCGAGGCTTGAAGGCCTCGAACCAACCACCTCTACAGCAAAACCCCGACGGTCCGGTCACTTTATGAGGCCGATGACGAGGCCTGAAGGCTTCGAACCCACCACCTATCCCCCAAACCCGTGACGGCCGGAGATTCTGTCTTCCACCGCCATGGCCCTCTCCCCTTGATGCCTTTTCCGTCCTGATGCACGACGGCAGTTCGTTTTTGCGGAAACCCTTCTGATTTTATCGCCCCGAAGTGATCCGACCCCCACGGGACTTCGCGGCGACAGTTCGACTCCGGGGTAACCTCTGGCACGAAACGAGAACCTCCCGTTCCGTCCGGGAGACTCAACCCCTACGGCCAAAAATCCTCGGCCACGCCCCTCCTAGAACTCTGATCGGCGACCCAGTACGGGAAGCCCCCAGGGGGCGTGAGGTTGCGTGTCACATGCAAGCGACAAGAGTTGTCGTCGCTGCACTACTCTTGCCGCATCGCTCTTGAAAACGCACTTCACGAGCTGTCAGGTAATCGTCAGGCGAAGTCGACTAGAGCGCTCTTTTTCGCCTGCCTGCAACTCCCGTTTTTGCAAGGGAGGTCGAACGGTTTCTTGAAAGGCCACCCGATTTCAAGAGCGAGCCGGGTCTGGACGGACAAGACACGCGCTGCCTGTCATTTAGTGCTTCAAGAGCACTCGTGAAGGGCTCATGTTCACACTACCGTGCGTGGTCCCACCGTGGTGGGACCATGATCTCTGAAAGGACATGTACTATTCCTTGTTTTCGGTTCAGGTGGGGGGAAGGGGGCCTGACAGTGGCTGCGGAGTGTGCCCAGTGGCGGAGGGGCAGAAGGCGGCTGAGGATCGGGCCTGTACAACACCGGGTTTCCGGACCAGGGGGGGAGGGGCGGACAGCGGCGCGCGGGTCGGGAAAATCCCGGTACTACCGAGTCCCAGAACTGCCAAGAGTTCTGCCGTCGCTGCACTACTCGTGAAGTCGGCGTCGGCCTCTCAAGAGCAACTCATGAGGAGAACTGCCTAGAGTAAGTGCAGCGACGACTGAACTCTAGGCCGTTTCGGGACTCTGACAACTCTAGGCGCACTCGTGATTTTTTTTATGAGTCATGAGTAGTGCAGCGAGACCCTTTTTTTTTGAGAGTTTTGCACGTCTGACAGCTCTAGAAGGACTCACGAAACTTTTCGTGAGTCGAGAGTAGTGGAGCGAGACCCATTGTTCCCTTGATGCTGCATGGTTGTTGCATGATGTACTGACCTTACTAAAGAATACCGTGGGGTGAGCAGAGCTTATGGGCCTCGCTGCACTACTCTCGACATGCACAAAAGACAACCGGGCGGGGCATTTGAAACAAAAATAAATAAATAATAAAAATAAATAAAAATCATGGCTGTGTATCTTTCCATTTTCTAGCGGAAGATTCACTCTCGTTTTGCACATTTCGAGAGTAGTGCAGCCAGGCCCTATGTTCTTCTCTCACTTTCACCTCACACTACCTACCTACCACTTCTCCTACTCCTAATTGTTGGAGGCATACGGGGAACCCCGTAGCAGCCAGAACCGTGTTCAGGAGAGAACATGCGGCAGCTGCTCCCAACCTGCAGGTGGGCGATACCGGCTAGAGGACAGCCGGCAGCATCAGGGAGCATGCCAACAGGACCAATCCCTTTGCCTCCCCTCAGGTGGTGCTCCCCCCCACCAAATGAACACCAGGAGTCTCTGCTCAATGCCACTAGGGGGGACCAACGGCATATCTCTTGGTGGCGGGCGCCAAGCATGCCCAGGAAGGTACATGAGGCCAATGGGGATTGAACCCAGGACCTCCTGAATGCCACTTGCGTACCTTACCAACTGAGTTAGGCTGCCAAGAAAAAAAAAAAGTCCGCGCAAGGATGACTGGCATAAATCGAGACAAAAAGGCGGCAGACCAACGGGCCTGTGGTAGCTCAGGTGGGGCCTGATCCCATTAGCAAAGAGGATTGGATTTAATTCTTGAATCTGGACATGTTTGTGGAGAGATGCAGAAAATTGAGATTGATCAGCTTTTCTGCATCTGTGCTCCAAACACATCCACACTCCCGAATTAAATCCAATCCTCTTTGCTAATGGGACCAGGCCCCTGGTACACACATGAACTGTTGGGGGGAAAAAGGAAAAACAAAAAACAAAAAAAACACTACAGTAGATCAATGATGGAATAAGAGAACCCAAGGAAATGAAATTGTTGATGGACCTGTCTGTGGTCAAACACGCGAGTCTCTTATGGCAGATCATGCACCTGGCAGTCCCGACAGCGAAATGGTGTGCTAGAAGGACGCCCAGGGCGTCACCCTTGTGTGTTCTGTGCGAAGGCATGAGAATTGAGGACCTGCAACACATGTTTCTTCACTGCCAGTTGTCTATGCTTCTCTGGGAATGGTGGCGAAGCGACTCGGTTCCTGTGCCACAWTCCTCCTCAAGATGGCCAGATGACTTCATTTTGTTGGGCAATGCATCTCGGCRACAAACTCCTATAGGACCTCTGGGGTATGCAGAGGAGACATTGAGAGGTGCAGTGCTTTGGACTTTGTGGACCCTCAGGAATTCGGCAGTCAGGAGGGGAGAAAGGCTTACCCCCCCGATGATAAGAGCAGAGGTTAAATACAGCATGAAACAGGCCATTGCTACAGATTGGACACATAAAGTGGTGAATAAAGGGTATCGAACTAAACCTATGAACCTAGGCTACCAGACTGGCCCGGGGTCACTTGCCCGGCCGGGCCAAAAATAAGTAAAAAAATAAAAATAAAACAATTATTTTTAAATTTTAAATTTTATTCTAAACTTGGTGAAGAATTTCGATGTGACCCTGAGGCAAAAGTTGTTCAGTTTATTTTTCTGCATAACATAGTTTTTTCTCGGATTTTTTGGAATTTGTTTTTTGTTTTTGTTTTTTTTGCTGGGGCCTTCCCTGGTCCTTGCACGGGCTGGCCACCTGGGACCCGGGCGGCCCGGCTGGTACCCTAGCTGTGAACTTGTTTCTTTCCCACTGGAGACAATTTTCTGGTTTGGTCACTGTAACAGTGCAACAATAGCAGACACAACCGGCATTGGTGTTTTCGTCCTTTTTTCTCTGAAGAGTACTCTTTTAGTAGCTCAATTGTCTCTGTAGTCATAGTATTGTTTTTACCGGTAGATTAGTTCAACTTTGTTGGTCTCCCTCTGTTTGTCGGATAGTGTGACAGGTTCAGGTAGTTAAGTTCAAAAGTTGGGTACATAGATGGTTGTTCTTCATTCATAATTGAAGGTTTCTGAGTCATTTACATTTACTTTTGCAGTCCGGTTCTGTGTCCGGCCGGAGTTGCCGGGGCCAGGATTGGCCTGCAGTTTTGTTTTGTAAGGGACGCCGGGCCCGTTTCCCGGCTTATTCAAAAAGAAAGGACGACACTTAAAAAAAAAAAAAAAAAAACTCAAGGAAATGAAATTGAAATTGAGACCCGAAAAAAAATAAAAAAAAAATAAAAAGAGAACTCAAGGCGGGACTGTCCGGATTCGACAGGTAATTGATTTTTTTTTTATTTTTATTTTTTTATGAATTGGTTGGGGCTTGACTTACAGGCTTTCGCCTGCAAAAAGTCGGTCCTACCGAATGCCGTGGTCCCACTAGCAAAGAGGTTCGGATCAAATGCCTGAATCTGGATGAGTTTATGGAAAAGGTGCAGGAAATCGAGATTGAACTGTTTTTCTGCATCTCTGCATGAAACGCATCCAGATTCAGGAGCTTGATCCAATCCTCTTTGCTAGTGGGACCTCGGCTCGGGGACATCAGAGAAGTTTTTTTATTTTTTTATTTTTTATTTTAATATCGTGTGGCCCGATGGACAGATATTAAACTGATAAGAACCGACGCAGTGCACTTGATCTTACTTAGGGAAAAGGCCGAGAAAGATATATATCAGAGAAGATTTTTTTATTTTTTTATTTTTTATTTGAAATTGCACTTTTATTAACGGGGCCCAGTGCCCAAGGCATATTACATCATAACAGTAACCAGTAACAAGGACAGTCAGGTTGTCCTGCTCCTCCAGGAACTCGGAGCCCCGCCCCTGTGCACCGTCTCCACACCCATCTCCCAAGGCTAGGCAGCAGCCCCGACACCAACACCGTACCCACCTACCAAACTCCTAACCCGCCAACTATCTACCTGCCTATACCGTCTCTGCAATTATGTATACAAAAATTCAACAACCAAAAAGATCTTAACGAAGAAAAAAACACAATCATTAAAACAATCTACAAAACTCAACAACGACAAAAGACGAAGAACTTATATAGTCGATCGATCCGCAAGACACGCCTCCTAGTGACTCTCAGTTCTGCCCTGCCTCAAACGGAAAGCCGGCAACAAATCCAAATAGGGTCGCCCACCTATGTGTACAAGGTACTTTGCGTTTCAGCACGGTATCAGAAGAGTGCCACCCCCACCGAGCGTTGAACAAGACTCAGCAACAGAATCAGATAGGGTTGCCAACCTTTGAGACCACGGGCCAATTGTTCGAGCAAGGTATTCCACCCACAAACCAAGAAACAAGCGGACCTAAAGACTGGAGCCAAGTCGAAAATACGCAGCAGCACTCCAACGAGAGAAACCCTAAGGCAATAGAGATCCTAATAAGCGGAACAAAAAGAGAAGAAAATAGACTCACAAAAACTCAACGAACAATACGCTAACCGCAGATACGTGCAATTACAAGGATAACCCTAACGAAAGAACAGCTGGAGATCACCAAAGCTCAGATATATGTCCCTAAAAAGCTCAATAGACTCACAAAAACTCAACGAACAATAAGCTAACCGCTGATACGTGCAGTTTCAAAGATAACCCTAACGAAAGAACAGCTGGAGATCACCAAAGCTCAGATACATGCAATTTAGCATGGCCCTTACCGAGAAGGGTGGCGCGCATAAATCGAGAAATGAAAAAAAAATAAAAATAAAAAAAATCGAGAAATGAAATAAGAGAACTCTGGATACGGAGAAGATTAGCATGACCTCTTTTTTTTTGGGGGGGGGGGGAATCTTAGCATGACCTCTGCGCAAGGATGACGACTCACAAAAATCGAGAAATGAAATCGAGAAATGAAATAAGAGAACTCTGAATTACCTGCGCGAGGACGACACCCATATATCGAGAAATGAAATAAGAGAACTCTGAACTATCTGTGCGTGCAGCCAACGCAGCGCAATGTGAACGAACAGAAACGGCACATTTTCATCTGACCCATCTGGATTCGAGCTCCTCGCCAGTCAGTCTACTCTCTTTGGGCATCGCCACACCCCCACTGTCGAAACGACAAAAGTACGAGTGCATCTTCCCGCAGAGAATGGCCAGATGCATCCACACCCCACTCTCGAAACGACAAAAGTACGAGAGCATCTTCCCGCAGAGAATGGCCAGATGCATCCTTTGCTATGAATAGCAACGGGTGCATCTTACATCTCACCACCTTGTGAGGAATATGCATTTGTTCTTTTCTGGTTTCCTCGGTGATGAGGGGAGGCCCTTTGTGCTTGAGCCTTGGCCCATGGCGGTAGTGGGACAAGATTCGTGGGAAACCAACGACAAGCCACTGCATCTTGTCCATAGACTACCTTAGCGAGAGGATGATGAGAAAGATGAGTACATAGATAGATTGAGAGAAGGAAAAAAAAAAAAAAAAAAAAAAAAAAAAGAGCGGCCGTCTGTGACATGCGTGAGTCGTTGATCATTTCGTGTATCCACTGCTAGTGTGGATTGTCTTTGTTTTCGTGGATGCAGCTTCCTGTCGGCCAGCAGAATTGCGTGAGTCGTTGTTATCCACTGCTAGTGTGGATTGTCTTTTTTTTTTTCTTCCTCCACTTCTTTTTTTTTTTTTGTCCAATTTTTGTTTCCTTATAAGCTGGGAAACGGGCCCAGCGTCCCTCACATCAGCGTAACAAAAGATAACCAGCAGGGGCCAGCCAGGTTATCCCACTCCACCAAGAGATGGGAGCCCCGAGCCCAGGAAATTTCGTGGATGCAGCTTCCTGTCGGCCAGCAGAAGTTTTCGGCCATTTAGTTGGCCACTTTGCGTTGGCGCGAATTTTTGAAGCTTCGCGCGAACGCTATTTTTTTCTGCAGAAATTCGCAGAAATTGAGAATATTGAGATTTCCGTGGAAGACTGCGAGGAAGGTCGCATGCAGATGTACAGGGTTGGTAGAAGTGTGGATGCATAGCTTTGGCCTTGTTTTCTTTGCATTTCTGACAAAAAAAAAAAAAAGGATTCTTTATATGTTCTTTTTAAAAGAAACGGCCGCCACCGTTTCACGCGATGCTAGTGGGTCGAGGCCCCTGGGGCCATGCCCCACTACCGTGGGTTTTGTTTTGGTTTGGTTCCGTGCACTGTGCGTTGGCGTGGGACATTGTGCGGAGGTGTGTGACTCTACACTTGTCGTGGGAAAAAAAAATGGTGACTTGAGGATGTCATCATGAGTCCTTTGCCGGTCTGTCGCCTCTGCCAACTAATTCGGTTTTGTTGTCCCAAACCTATCCGCCCCTTCCATGGACAGACATTGTGCGGAGGTGTGCGACTCTCCACTTGTCCTGGAAAAAAAAAAGGTAATTCGAGGACCTCATCATGAGGTCTTTGCAAGCCTGTCGCCTCTGCCAACGAATTCGGTTTTGTGGTCGTCTCTGCCAACGAATCCGGTTTTGTGTTCGCCTCTGCCAACGAATTCGGTTTTGTTGTCCCAAACCTATCCGCCCCTTCCATGGACAGACATTGTGCGGAGGTGTGCGACTCTACACTTGTCGTGGAAAAAAAAAAGGTGATTCGAGGACCTCATCATGAGGCCTTTGCAAGCCTGTCGTGGGACATTGTGCGGAGGTGTGTGACTCTACACTTGTCGTGGGAAAAAAAATTGGTGACTCGAGGATGTCATCATGAGGCCTTTGCCAGTCTGTCGCCTCTGCCAACGAATTCGGTTTTGTTGTCCCAAACCTACCCGCCCCTTCCATGGACAGACATTGTGCGGAGGTGTGCGACTCTACACTTGTCGTGGAAAAAAAAAAGGAAATTCCAGGACCTCATCATGAGGCCTTTGCAAGGCCTGTCGCCTCTGCCAACGAATTCGGTTTTGTGGTCCCAAACGTATCCGCCCCTTTCATGGACATAGGGCCTGGCTCCACTACTCACCACACTGGTAAATGAGAACGAATGTCCTGTGTGATCATGGAAAGATACACCACGAGGAGTGCCATCTCTTATGCATGTTGAGTGAAGCCCATAGTGTGTGACATAGAGCCTACCCAGCCTTGCCCACGGGCGAAGGCGGACCGCAGAACTCATTTTCCACACTATGTTGTTGCTTGCATAGCTGTGTTGGTCGTCTGGTTCCTTCCCGTCTTCCTAGTACCGGCCATAGCTCTGGTGGTCGCTTCCATAGCTGCCACAGGTCCGTGGATGGGGAGGATTGTGTGGATAGAACAGCAGAAAGCGTTGGGGTGGGCAGCATTGTGGTCCGTGCAATGTCACGGCGATGCGCATTTGTTGTAATTTCTTTTGGCAGTGGCAGATATTTTGCGTGCGTTCTCAGAGGTTACTCGTTTGTTTGTTTGTTTGTTTGTTTTTTTGTTTGTTTTGTTTGTTTCGTGTGTGTGTGTGTGTGTGTGTGTGTGTGTGTGTGCGTGTGTGTGTGTGTGTGTGTGTGTGTGTGTGTGTGTGTGTGTGTGTGTGCGCGAGTGTATTCTTTTGTTTTTATTCAGAAGGAATCCTCCAACGCACAGAGATGGTGTTCTTGTTCCTTGCATACTCCATAGCATGCAAGAAACCAGAACCCTGCTGCCCATCCTGCCGATTCATGAAACAAATAGCCTGCCAATGATAGACCGCCTCTAGGTCGTGCATGCGAATGAACAAATGCCCCAGCTACCTTCGCAATTCCTGACCGAGCGATGAAATTACGATCTGCGATTGGCACCGATGTCACACACTGACAAACAAAACAAAACGGAACGGTAGTGGGACAAGACCCCTGGACTCAAACTTGTCCAGTGCATTGAAAATGTTGGTGGATGGGAAGTATGTGATAAGCCTGGATCCGTACTCAGTGCCTTGAAGTACGGTTTCTAGGTGATCAGGAAGAGCGGGGTTTTTATTTTTCTTTTCTTTTCTTTTTCCTGCTTGAACAGAGAAGGGGGACGAAGCAGGAACTTATTTTTCTTTTTCCAGAATTAATCTGATGACTTTTTTGCGCGGTTGGTTAGTGACCAGGCCGAGAAATTCAAGAAACAGTTAGGCATTAGTATGGGTGGGAATTTTGATTTTTACGCGCCCGGCTGTTTTTCAAATTTTTGCACGCCGTGTAAACCCGTTGCCCCGCTCGACATCCCCACGCCATCTTCCCTTCTTGCCGCGAGCTCCCTTCTTGCATGTCTCTTCGTCTTCCCTCGAACGAAGTCCGATTACCTCCTTACCCATCATCGTGAACGATTGGCTGTGTGATTGGGATGGTCGGATCAATGTGGTGGAAGCGGGAAGCACGCACCACTTGAACGACCACCCCAATCACACAGAACGCTCGACTCGCATTCTTCGATCTTTCTGGAACTTTGGCCTTTCTTCTGTCCTGCTCGTCTGCACCCCGTGCTGCCCGCACCACACACTGATACCCCGCCGCCTTCCGCGCTATAAATTATCGCAGCCCCTTCCTCTCCTCCTCTTTGATCTCAGCTGCAATGCAGCGCGAGCTATGCGCGAGGTCCTCGGCGTGGAACAGGCTTAACGAGCCCAAGTGACGGGCGGAGTGAGGACGTGGGGCGGGCTTAGCAATAGACTTGGGGTAAGACAGTCGGAGGGACTGAGCAGTGGTGGAGAAAGGACGCCGACAGCAGCAGGGCCTTGTGGCTATGGTTGTCGGTGGTTCTGACAAATCTGGGGCTGAGCCCAGGGCGGCCACCCATGTGAGAAATTTTGTATATTGAGGAACTCGCTTGTGTCTCCATTGATGCTTTGTCCAAGTGTGATGTGCACAAGGTCCCGATGCATGGGTATTCTGTTGTATGCATGCTGTGGTATGAGAGTCTATGGATATGAATGTCTCATTGGTCAAGATGACTGAATGAGTAGGAGTGTGGGCGCTTACAGACTCGTTTGTGGGGATCGCTGGATGTCAACTGTCTGCATGGATGCATTAGTGTGTCGGACCTTCCTCCCTTCCCCGACCCCTTCCCGATCTCAACGCCGCGCATACGCCCTGGATTAGTGCCAACACCGCCCCTTTCTCTCCGCCTTCGTGCGAGCAGGAGATCCAGGACACTCGATAATTGGGGAGATCAATCGCTCGGGTCTCCGCGCTGCAGCTGATATCTCCGCGAACTCGACAAGACCCCGAATCCCCGACCCAGCATTCAGGTTGACGAAGAGAGAGAGAGAGAGAGAGAGAGAGAGAGAGAGAGAGAGAGAGAGAGAGAGAGAGAGAGAGAGAGAGAGAGAGTAAGGCGGATTTTATCGATCTTTGCATGGAGCCAGCGTTCGTCTCGACGGACGTGAGCGCGGGTCCCTACTTGTGCTCAACGTTCGTAACGGTCCATCGCAGCGTGCTGCCGACCTTCCTCATCGCAGACGACGACAGCGTGTACTGCAACGCGGACCTGCGGAATCTTTGCGACGAACCGAGCAAGTCCATTTGCATAACCCCGCCAAAGCCTGCCATATAGGAGGGAGTGGGTTTGTGTTGATCGACCGATTCTCCTCCCCTCCCCTGATATTGCCCTACACCGATCTGACTGTGTTGCCCTGGTCCACGGCCCACGCCTCGTGGTGGCCTCAATTTAACTGTCGCTGGTGTTGTCAGGGGGATTCGTGTTCCTCGCGAAGGTTAGTCCTGGGATATGAAGGTGAGGCTTGATTCCCAGAATTCTCATGCAACGCGGGCGTGCTCCCGAATAACTTTCAAACCTGGGTTCCCTCGACCTGCCCGACCCTAGGCCACCCCACACAAGGACATCCACGCAGGCTCAACAAATCCGACACCGAGGCCTGAAACTTCCCTTTTCCGGAGTGGCCGCCCCAAGGCTTGCATGAACCGACCGTGATAGAGAGCAGTAAAACTCGACTCCCTTGTCTTTTTCTAAGTTGTCGTTTGTTTTCCTTCTTTTTTAGGCTTTTGTTGATGGTTGCTCCGGAATGATCTTTCTCTCCGTCCCTTGCCCTCAGCTCGATGACGGTTCAAAACCCAGAGGGCAACCCTCGGCCCGAAACAAGAATTCCTCGTTTTGCCCAGGCAATTCAACCCCACACCCAAAAATCAGGCTATTTTTTTGAAGAATAAGAAAGAAAACTAAGGACCCACTTAGTACCAACGGACTGTAATAGTACCCCTGATAGGTATTGATGAGTTTTGAGTGTGAGTGCGAGTGGGTTGTGTGTGGTCTGTGGGAGAGTGCTAGCCATAGCCTCTGCTGCTACTTGATGAGGGATGGGGGACGATGAGAAAGGGAGGCGCAACTACTGGCAAAATACTCGGTCTTTGCGTCAGCCAGACCCCCACCGGCGGCGCCACCCCATCTCTAACTACCGCTCTTGGGTCGGGGGGCAACATGATTTACCTCGTTTGCGAGCCCCTAGTTCTCATTCTTTTACCCTCCTCTCCTCCTTTCTTCCCCCAACTACAACCCGATCATCTCCCTCACTTACCACTTCAATCTTTTTTCTTTCCGACCTATTTTTCTCTTTTTTTTTATCACTTTTTCATCC
>BFEA01000709.1:521499-550470 GCA_003427395.1 Chara braunii | reverse complement strand
CATAGTAAAACCGACCCAGGGCATTGCATGAAAATGTGTTCTATTGTTTCCCTGCATTTTTTACTAGGAAAATTTGTTACACAAGATTTGCACCAAGGGAGAGCTAGACCCTTTTGTTCTAATGAAGTTCGGTCTATAATCCAATCATTGGTGGGTAGGCATCGGTGTGCTATTTGCCATTGGAGAGACGTGAATTTTGCTGGCCTCTGTTTAATTTTATTGAAAAATTTAATTCTTTTGATCGAATTTATGTCCTGATTCAGATTCGTAGCCCATCTTTCCCGAATGATTGCTGAAATATGAATTTTTGGTCTAAGTAATCGATATGTCGCTTTAACCGTAAGATTTACAGGGATCTAGAGTGACATTTTTTCGAGGTATTCCATACGCATTCCTCAGGGTCCAGCGGTAAATCTGGGATGAGAATTTCTGGGTGGAAAACCTTCCATTTCTGAACTGATGGAATAAATAGAACCCTAACCCGATACATATGTGTTAAGGGGAACAATACTACCGGATCATCCCTCGTGTGAATCAGGAAATGATGTCTGTTAGTTCTACAAATACTGACTAAGGCATCTTGCTGGGATTTAAGGACTACCTGCCCCACTACCTTTTCTCCATTATTTTGAACTCCCACCACCCAATCCCCCTCCTTGATCTTAGGACCTTTCCTGAGGGTGGAAACCCATGCTAGAGGAATGGAAAAAATCATTTGCTTCAGGTTTGTATTTAGGTGATGTGCATACCTTAGTGTCGATTTAATTTGATCACCTGACTTCCAATCTTTTATACAGGGATCCAATATGTCCTTAATCCGTGTAATGCCTTTTTTAACCCATTGACTCCATGGAGGTTTAGAAGCATTAAGGATACAACCATTCATGTCAGTGATCCAACGATTTCCAAACAAGGGTTGGCGAAGGATTTCTTCGTACCTATTGGGAAAGGGTCTATCTGACAATGGAAGCTGCCTCCAAATTTTCAAAAGATTTGTCCAGAAATTATCCAAAACTAGATCCCTTCTGGCCTCCTCTCTATCCCCTGAACCTCTTCTTCCCATTAACACTCTAGGGATAGTCCAAAATCGATCTTCAATCCAGGAAAGAGGATGAGTATCTTCACTTGCCTGGGGTGCTAATCTTCTAATTTGTTCTAAGGCCATTGGTTACCATGGTAAATCAGTAGACAAGATTAACTTTTTTATCCATTGTAAARCTAAAGCCTGCGACTGAARGGTAGGGTCTAGAATCCCTAGGCCCCCTCTGGATTTGGGTTGGCACAGATATCTCCAAGYCACTCTAGGGATAACCTTGTCCAAATCATGATTACCCCTCCACAGAAAGGCTGTGATCTGCCTCTGCAACACTTTTGTGCTTATTTTACTCAACGACCACAACTCCGTTTTATACCATATAGAAGCCAATATGACATTGTTAATAATAAGAGCTCTCCTAAATACTGAAGTATGCTTATTTTTCCATAAATTCATCTTGTCAATAGCTGGTTTAGTTACCCACTCATTATGAGTGGTGGGTTTCCCGACTGCGGTTAGGGAGACCCCCAAGACACGCACTGGTGCTTCTAAAGGTAGTCATTTCACTCTTGGTTGTTCCGGTGGCCTATCTCCTGCAGAGTGGATCCACCAGCCCTGGGTTTTATTGCCCCAGTTGACAACCATGTCTGAGACTTGTGCGAACCTGTTCATTAGCGCTTGGATTTCAACCATATTCTCTTGTGTCGCATCCATGATAACAGTAAGATCGTCAGCAAACATTGAAGAGATTGGGATGGCTTCCTCAGGGATTCCAGAGATACCCAATTTTTTTATATTTCTATTTGCCCTCAAATTGACCCCTAGTGCTTCCATGATGATTAAGAACAAGAAGGGTGCTAATGGATCTCCTTGTCTGACCGACCGTTGTAGTTTGATTTTCGGGGAAAGAAGCCCATTTATAAGAATGCGTGTGGTTGCATTCATATGTAGGATACCTATCCATTTCCTTAAGTTTTGTCCAAAATTCATTTTAACTAAGCAAGCATCTAAAAATCTTCAATCCACATGATCATAAGCTTTCTCAAAATCGATAAAAATAAAGGCAGCGTTATTCTTTGATTGTCTTGATAGTTTCATTAATTCGTTAATGAGTAATATGTTGTCTTGAATATGTCTCTCATTGATAAATCCTGTTTGCGAGGGATGAATAATGTCCGCCATCACAGGGATCAGACGATTAGCCAAAGCTTTAGCTAACATTTTATAGACCACACTTAATAGAGTAATCGGTCTGTAGTTTCTAATGTTTGTCTTATCCCCCTTTTTATGGATGGGTGTAAGGATTCCTTGTCCCACAAATTCCCCCATTTTTCCAGATTCGTGGATTGAGTTAAAGAATTTCATTAGATCAGAGGCAAAAGTTGGCCACATGATTTCCCAAAATTATTTTGGCAAGCCATCAATTCCTGGGGTTTTCCCTTCCTCCATCTGTAGTAATGCTGCCCAAATTTCCTCTTTTTCCATTGGTCTTTCTAATAAATCTTTTTGTTCCTGGGAGAGTGCTTGTGTCATGGGCTGAAGGAAACTGTTTATTGCTAAATCATCTTCCTTTGCTTCCTCAGGATCCTTGGAAGATGAGAAGAGATTTTTATAGAAATCATATGCTATTTTTAGACTGCCTGCTGAGGATGAGAATAGAAGTTGATCCGTACTACTTGGATCTGTAAGTCCATTTATTAAGGAGCGTCTCGATCGTATCGATCATAGATTTCATCAAAGATCCAAGGGTGTGTGGTGGGAAACCCGTCAAGGTGGTTCAGGCTTCCTTTGGACTGCAGACGTATTTGACGTATTTGAGTTAACGTTCATCAGAAGGATCAAGGGTCGTTCATCTTTGAGTCTAGTCCAGGGCTGTGAGTTGGAAGAATGTTCAAAATGGTGGGCAGATATATTCTGGCTGAAGGATTTGCATAGTATATCTGTCCTATTTCGGCCACCTTTTATTTGAGCTTCAAGTTAGTCTTTTTGAGAAGTTTTAATTCTGTTGAGATAAGAGGGATCCTGGGACGCTGGACCCGGTTTCCAGCAAGGCTCTTAGTGACTCCGGGTTGAATTGTGAGGTCCCCGGCCTCAGCCACTCTTTTTTGGAATATAAAGTAACAACTTCTCCGCTAAGACCCTATCCAGATTCAGGTTCTGAATTCTACCCACTTCGCTAGACTAAGTGAGGCCTAGCCCCCAAACAAGGGACGCAAGGTCCAAAGAAACAGCAGCCCGAGGCGCAGGCTCTCGGCGCATCCGCCACACACTGTAGATTGTCCATTGCCAGCCATGGCCAAGTTAACGCATGTCCCGCCCCAGCAGTCCGCCCTAAGCTTGAACAACTTGCTGCTCTCATCAGGACATCCGTCGAAAAGAAGAAGATGGGGACGATACAGAGGAGCATGATTAATTACTCTTTTGGGCATTTAACGTACTAGTAGACTTTCCTGGGCGCAATTTCGGCGTTTTCTTAACTTCCTGGGCGCAGTTTCGGCGTTTTCTTAACCGCAATTGTCAGCATGTCCTACTGGCGTGGGGAACCCGGTAAGGGCGTCGCTCCACAACTCTCGAAATGTGCAAAACGAGAGTGAATCTTCTGCTAGAACATGGAAGGGGACACCACCATGATTTTTGTCCTTTGTGCATTTCGAGAGTAGTGGAGCGAGGCCCTAAGCCCTGCCGATGTCGGCTTAAAAAAAATGGCCGAAGTTGCGGCGAGGGAAGTCTGGCCTAAATGCCCAAAGGAGTAATTATAATTAGCATTGCCCTGTTGCAGTCAAGGATGACAAGCACAAATAGAGAAATGGTCCAAAATTCTCCAAATCAAAGCTGAGAACAGAAGAAGAAATGAAAGCAGAGAAAAGAAATCAGTGTGGACTCTGTGGAGAGAGATTGTGGACTCCGGTGCTGGGGCGAGGTGCCACTAGCAGGGAGGATTGGATTAAACCACCAGTACCTTTCGCAGGCCAAAGAGGATTGGATTAAACCGCCAGTACCTTTCGGAGGCCAAAAACAATTGCCCAGCGGTTAACATGGAGGCTGGCCATGGGCACGTGCGGTGAGCAGATACATCCCAAATGGCATATGGGAAAGGTACTGGCCGTTTAAGCTCCTGGATCCGGATGTGTTTTACGAAGAGATGCAGAAAAGGAGTGCAGAAAAGAAGCAGTTAAATCATCATTTTCTGCACCTCTCCGCAAACACGTCCAGATTCAGGCATTTGATCCAATCCTCGTTGTTAGCCGGACACCCCCACCCGCCGGTGGGGTTTCTGACTTCTTCGTTCTGCTGTTTAAGGGCACAGTTTCCTGCCTGAAGGTATTTCCATCTCTTCATCTCTCTACCGTATGAGGTAAGTTCGAACCCATGAGGAAGTTGGCACCGATGAGGTCTGTAACACCCATGGACCTGTACCTCGGCGCTCTCGCTAACCGATGAGGTAAGTTGGAACCCATGAGGAAGTCGGCGCCACCGAGGGCTGGACCCCACACACGGGCAGAAACAGTTTTCAACGTCCACCAGACTCCGAGTCTGTGTTTTTTTCGACTCCACCGGTGGTGCGAAAAGCAAGCATTTTCGTTTCTATTCTGCCTGCTTCCGCCTTTTCAGGACAACATCCAATCCCTGTGCCTCCTTTCCACAACGGATGGCTGAATCTAGAGGGTGGGGGGGGGTGGTCTACCCTCTAGATTCAAGATTCAGCCATCCCGTGCCGAAAGGAGGCACAGGGATTGGATGTTGTGCTGAAAACGAGGGCAAAAAAAGAGAGGAGGAAGCACACTTGTCCACAAGGGCAAGTCTTCCTGATCCGGTAACCTTAACCTGCCGAAGTGCCAAAATTTGATGTGGCGGGGGAGTCGCTTCTCTCTTGCCCATTCGCATAGCCTACGATTTTGGCCTGGCGGATGCTTTCCAGGGGCCAAGCTACTGCCAGGCTGTGGGGTCCAGGCCGGAGTGTCAGTGCAAGAGTGAAGCTGGAGCAGCCCCTTGTCAAGTTGATGTCGGGAACTGCACGGGATCACCGATCAGGGAACACTGGCAGTGCTAGTGCTGAGCAGTGGCCAGTCTCTGTACCTCCCCTTTTGGCACCCCCAGCCTACATTAGCAGGGTCTAATAGCCAATAATCATGTCGCATTGCAGCCAATGAGTATGGGCTGAGGTCCTGCTAATGCTGACTTGGGGGCTCAGCAGGCCATCTCTGGTTGGTAGGGCGTCATGCATGCCCAGGCGTGAGGCCTATGGGAACCAAAGCTGCAAAGTCTTGAGTAGAACTTGTGTGTCTTATCAACTTAGGTAGAATCCTTGGTCGTTCCGAGTGTTAAAACCACCACCACTACACGGACCTTGTTTTCACATTGTGGGGTGCCCGATTATTACGGAGAGTGAAACGAGTGTTTAAACCACCACTACCTGGGCCTCGTTTATTTTTTGGAGTCCGGGGTCCTCACAGTCTACCCGGATGATCAAAACCTTCTGGGAGCCTTACCCAGTTTCGCTTTTTACAGGACCCAAAAGGGACCCGAAAACTGAAGAGAGACCTAAATGCAGCCAATCCAAAATCTAACTACATGTATACTCGACTATACGAGACCAAGCCGTTCCAAATATCTCTAGTTATATGTATCCTATGCAGACACAAAGTTGAGGGATCACATCAGCCAAGCCCTCCATCCTGGCAGTTCTCATACCACCGCCGGGATAGTGCACTTGCGAAAGGGGCTTAAGTTAAAAAAAAAAAAGAAAAAAAAAAGGAAAAAAAACAAAGTTGAGGGATCTATCCTTAACCCCGCATCGATCATCTATCCTCCTACTCAAAGTTATCAGTCGCACACCATGAATCCTATAAATGCTAAACAGTAACAGAGGGTTTTCACAGCTAAAGAGAGTGCGCTGCGAAACCTCTTTCTTACTAACAGGAGAACCAGTGGCCTAAATGCGGCCACCTTCTCCCCCCTGGGCTGTGCTCAGTTTCCTTCTTTGGCGTGGAAGAGCCAGACTTCTGTGAAGATTAGGTGGCCATCTGGTGAGATAGACACCACGTTGCCGGGTTTTCCCCACGTCTGGGAAAATCAATACCTGTTCTTTGCCAATCAGTCTGAATCGTCAGTCTTATCGCAGTCTCCGCATTACTGGTGCGTTCCTGGAAGAGGAAGTTTCATCCTTTTTGAAGATTGCTCTATTCCGAGCCTTCCAAATTGCTTCCATGATAGCACCTCTGCAGGCCAGGGCTATATAAGCCAGTCCTGAAGAGAAGTCCTGGGTTGGGTCTGTCATTCCGTAGAGTATCCATTCCTGTGACCAGGGAAAACTGCTACCTGCTACTAGTTTCGATCTCTCCTTCTGGGCCTCGTTTTCACATTGTGGGGTACCCGATCGTTTCAGAGGCTGAAACGAAACAACGGCCGCTGATAAGATTTATCAACGGTGGCGGCGGCTGTCAGGCCCAGCCCCCAAATTTTAGGAGCAGGCTATTTTCCCATTTTCCCAACTGCGGGGAAGGTTGAGGTGGTTTAACTGCAACAGTCTGCAATTCAGCAAAAAGTTTCGGAGGGCGTGCTCACACTAGAACTTTCCAGGTTGTATCTGACCACAAATTATTATGGCCCATCCCAGCTTTATTGATAAGACTGGAAACTGGGTCCAGTGTCACTTACTTACATTAGATGCACACTCGACGCTTTCCTCAGTTATGGTCAAGGGACACTGAGACAGCAGCATTGATTACTCCCTTTTTTAGGAAGGATGTACTACCGCACCACCCGTCCTTTCCTTATCCTTCTCTAGAGTTTCGAAATCCGAACCTTTCACGTCTCGTCCTGGCCTTGTCTAGGAAACAGGCCTTTCTGTGCCTCAGTCTGAACAGTCCCTCTCAGTCCACCGAAAGTGGACCGCCAGAGCAAAACTTGTCTGTCCCTTGTCTTCCCTTCCCTGCTTCCCTCTAGGCCGTTCATCCCCCATCCAGGGCGGCTCTGCCCGCCTGTCCTTTCCAGACGGGCTCCAGTAATCAGAAATTCTTGTCCCTCGATAATTGCCATAGCCCCACTAAGGAGCTGTTCTTCCTCAAAAGGGTTTGGGCCGTCCATCCTGCTGGAGAGGTACGAGTTCTCTGTGTCCATTTGCAGCATTGTTCTGTGCCAGTAAGCTCGTATCTCTGCTTCAATCAGTGCCTTGGCTTCCAACCAGGATTCCATGGTAGTGACAAGTTCCCGTGCTTATTTTTCTGCGGCATCTGGCTTTCCGGATGACCCACAAGCATGACCTTCTGGCAAGGTCAATAATTTTCCATCTGCTGGCATTGACTGTGCGCAGCCTGTCCCTTGCTGTCAGACGGAAGAATGAAGCTTCTGGATATAGCTCCCCTGACAGGCCTCTCCGGGTGTCCTTGAATCTGGACTGGATTCCTTCTGTGTGCTGACACTGTACTATACAACATCGGTAAACCGTCTCCCTCACCCTTGGGTCGCTCATCTTGCAGAAAGGGGAGTCCACTGTTCTAAGCTCTTCCTTTCTCCTCATGTCGATCCGTCCATTGTCTGGCACTGCTCCGTATAGTATGAGTCATTGTAGACTTCAAGTTAGTTGTAATCCTCTGGTAGTGGTCGCAAGTGGTCCCAAGGAAGCAAGTTCATCCAACGGGGGTGCCGGGGGGTCTGTTTGCATAAATTTGACCCACATGCTAGCCTTAGCTTGTCCTGGGTCTTCTGTGCTGTGCCCGAGTTTGTAGCCTATCTTTACATGCGACGGATTTTGCCTGGATGGATGTCTAGCAAAATCATTATGGCGCCCCGGTATGCCCCGCTCGATGTGGCAGCATGCACACTGCGTCTCTGGAAATTTGGCTGGGGAATGCACTGGCGGTTCAACAGATGACCACGCTGCAGAACAAAAACTCGTTAGAGGACGGGCATTGTCAGCTGACCCCCAACATGTGACTGCGTTAACCCCCCAAACCCACTGGGCCACTATTCGCCGAACGCCTTAAAAATGTTATATAGGGCTTTGAAGATGCCAGCTGAGTTGGCCTAACGAAGTTGAACAGAGGCAGAGTAGGGGGTCCCACATTTAGGTGCATTCGCAGTATTGCCCTGATTTCGCTGACCAATCAGAGCCAGTCAGAATTGTAGGGAAGAGTAAGCCAAACTTGCAGGGCCTCGATCCGAAGTTTTCCAAGAAAGAAGCAGCCTCTAGAGAATTTGAAGTATAAAACCGTTCCACTGTCAGTCGATCTTTGTGTGTCGATTTGTGTACATGCGTGTGTTGTAGACTGTCACCAGGACAACTGCTTTTCCAGTTGCATAGATCCAAATAGAAACAGCCAGTCGTATGTGTTTCATATATAAACCACCAGTTTGTTTCCCAGGCACCTTATTTGTGTGTTTCCGTGCGCTGATTAATGTGCCACAAACTACGACTATACTTGAACAGGATCGGTTCTGCAGGTCGTACACTTTCTTGTATCTATGGACAGAGAGACTCACCCTTGATGATTGAAAAAAAAAAAAAGAAAAAAAAAAAAGGGAAAGTGCCACAAACTTGCGGCTGGGGCGTTTTTTAGGAAAAAAGCTGGCAGCACAGGGATCAATCGAGCCCATGACAGCTCATTTCTTAGCGCATCGGAGAAGGAGGCCCTGATGGACTGGTGGTTTAAGCATGGAATGCGTCGACAGACTGAAGCGTTATTGAGGAAAAAGGCTGGCAGCACAGGGATCAATCGAGCCCATGACAGCTCATTTCTTAGCGCATCGGAAAAGGAGGCCCTGATGGGCTGGTGGTTTAAGCATGGGATGTGTCGACAGACTGCACACCTGTTCTCTTAGTGATGCTACATTCATATGCATTTAGTAGGTCTACACGGAGGGAAGGAGGAAAGGAGGGGAAGGGGTGAGAAGGAGGAAAGGAGGGGAAGGGGTGAGAAGGAGGAAAGGAGGGGAAGAGGACGTGTGTGTGTCTGAGGACCCACATGTGACAGAGAGGGAGAAAGGGCAAGAAATGAAGGGCTGTGATAGACTGTTTGGTGCGACTCGCCATCAGGAGGCTGAACACTTGATAGCCCATAAAGAACTAAGAACCAAAGCTAGTTGTGGAAGTTGTTGCAGGCTTTCCAGCCCACCCCAGGTGTTAGGAGCCTGGGTACTGCTCCCTGTACAGAGCAGAGTAGGGAAAAAGGTCCGTGTCCCCTGCCGAGTGGTCATGTATGCGCAAAAAAATACAAAAGCTGTCCCCCGTATCAGGAGGAAAGAAAAAAAGAAAAGAAAGGTTGCCAATATCTAGCCAGAAATATGCAGGAGTCTGCACGGTCATTCCACAGGAGTAAGTAGCGACACTAAAGGAAGACAAAAAGTGCAGTCTGTGAGACTGCGCTGTAATGAAACATCTATCACAAACAGGCATGGTACTTTCAATACTGGGGAGTAGAAAATGGGAGAGAAGACAGGCTCAAACCGACTATTTCACTGAATTGGCTGGGGCCGGTCAGCTTAATGATGATATCTCAAGGCCGTCGCCCTTTTAAACAAAAATAAAAATAAAATCACCATGCATGACTTAGGAGACACAGGTGCAGACTTTAGCAACGCAACAAGCAAACAGAAGCCCAGGTATACGCAAGGCCTACTCAGGAGGGTGAGGGTCTTAAAAAATAAAGACCTAACACTCTTCCTTCCACATGCAGCACTGGAAGACCTAGAGGTAGACCCGGCAAGATCGGCATGGAATTTGAAACAGGGGGTGTTAGGGGTAAGCTGTATATACAAGATCCTGGACTACACAACAAAGTTAGGGTACAGACTATTACGCCAAATCCTGTGGAACCACTTCATAACAATACAGCCCCCTCACATGGCTTACATAACCAATGGCTGAACGTAAGATGCAGCAAGGAGGACAGAAGCCCACTTGCTTAGATGGTTCAAACCACCAGTACTTCCGAGGCACTTTTCTCCGCGGCGGGAAACAGCCTGAGTGCCAAAAAAAACGAACCGGCGTGGTGTTTCCTTTTGGCTGGCGGCGTCAGCCATTTTGCTTTGGAGGCCGAGTCTCGAAAGTTGTGGCTGCATGCAAGCCGCATCTTATATTCTTTGGCTGGGAAACGTACTGGTGGCTTAGTAGATAACATCTACCGCTGCTTCCTGCTATGCTCAAGAATCAGACGAACTTGGGAAAGGGTGATGAACACATGGCGTAAGGCCACAACAGCTGCTTTGGGGTGCAGTGCTGAGTTAAGAGGCAGGGGCATGGAGTGCGTCTGAAGACAAGGGTGACTCTTTCCAACCCAGGAATGGTCCTTGTGCCCCTGGGTCTTTCCCCTCCTCCCTGGGCCTGGTTCTGGTCCACCCAGGGCTTCTCACTTTGGACTTCCGCCAAGAAGTAATCCCGGGCCTGGTTCTTGTCCACTCGGTAACTGGTTTTACTGGATTGGTCCATGAAGAAAGGTGTGGTACTTTTGGGCCCCGGTTACGGCACTCGCCCTGCTGGGTACTATGTCCCAGGTTTCTCGAAAAGATGAGAATCAGAGGATTGGAGAGCGTCAACAGTGAAGGTTTATTCCCAGTCTCTTCTTAGTGTGGTAGGACAATCTATGACCCTATAACTAGACTGCGTAGGACTGCTACGATACTACTCCCTTCCCGACAGACCCGTGGTGAGTGCCGGCTGGCGGATCAGCCGAAACGCGGCATAGCATCACTTTCGCCGTACAGTCGGTGTAGTTCTTGGGTTTTGACGGTGACGAGGAGTTGTTTCTGCGCTGACTGGTTCATGTCTTTTAATGATGATTCTACGACCTTTAGTCGTGGCCGGGAGGTCCGTGGTGTCCTTCGAGTTTTCTTATGTCTTTCTTTATGTTTCTGCCTGTCTCTCTTTCCCTCTCTCCTTCTTTGTATTGCTGTGGCATTGTTGAATAACTTGACTGGCAGGAAGTTGGTCGTTGAGGCTTTCCTGGGGCGAATTGAGGTTTACTTCCAGGGGTGGTTGATGGGATATTTGATAATGCACTCTGTTTAGTGATAAGGAGGACAGGAGGTCAATCCTTCCCTACTCGAGGGAACTTCGGGAAACAATCAATGCCTTCTGCTTTATACAGGGACACTCGGTTAAAATCACACAGAGGCGGGACTGTTCAATCTACAATTGATTCTAGAAGTTTTTTTTCCCGGAAATTGAGGCCCTGTCCAACCATCCAATTTTGTTTTGTTCAGTAGCGCTAGCTTAATTCAAATTTCATCACTTTCTAGTAACCATCGGCGCCGCCTTTCGGGGTTTCCTTAGCGACCGATTTGCTCTGCGTAGATTGACTGAACGGAGAAACCCTTGAACTTTCGACGATCATGTTTTTCACCTGATTTTTTATAGAGGAATGCCAAGACCAGAATTAGGTAATAGAATTCTAGTAAGTCCTATGGTAAACAAGAAGATGAATCCTACAAGGAATAACATAGGTGTTTTTACCTCCCTATATAGCGGCGATCTAACTAACTATATTGATTCCAGTTGGCACCGCTATAATCATGGTTGTTGCGCTGAAATAAACTTGGGTCAATTCAAGTTATTCAACCACTAGTTTCCTAATGGCATCAGACTATATCTTCAACCCGAGAGATAGAATGGTTTGAGGCTCGCACCGTCGAGGCCGGCTCGAGAGATAAAAGTTTGAACGAACACGGATAACGAACTCGATTATGTAGTGGCTGAACGACATGATTCTTATGTAGAAAAGAATTCAATGAACGCGAGCGCCTTCATAGACCCCGTAACGACTGACTCGAAAGAGGAGAGCATGATTGATTTCATGCAAATACACCAGTACTCGCCCAATGTCATTTCAATTAAGGATCTAGTTAGTTCTTGAGGCGAGCGGCTCGACTGACTCCTAGTCATATTGGATCTAGCATATGGTATTGCATAGTACACTTATCTTCTAAAGCTCAGCCTGAGGGACATAGATACAATATGCATGGAGGTTAGAAACACATAAACATTGCACCACTAGCTTGAGTACATAATAGATTGGTACAGATTAGTTTACGCAACATTTGCATTGCATAGGGACGTTGGACCCAATTTCCAGCAGGTGAAGCTCCCCACCAATAGATGGAACCCTTCAACAGGGATCTGCTTAAGGGGGATGTTCGTATCACCCTGTTAAGCAGAATTCCTGGACATGAAGTTTTTCTTAAAAAAAAAAAAAAAAAAAAAAAAAACTGAAGTTCTCGGACTTGTCATTCTTTGCTTCCATTCACACACGCAGTAACTGCCGTAGGAATTGCCCTACAGTAGCGTGGCTTCGTGCGTGTGGATACAACAATTTATCCTTCATCCTTGGTCTTGTGTCCTTTATGAGGCTTTATCTTTTTTTTTTTTTCCCCCTTAATTTTGTGAAGTTCGATGTGACCGTGAAGCAAAAGTTGCTTTTTTTTTGTGGGGATCTGCACCTGCTGGGAGCGGGGTACAACGTCCTTTGAACAGAGGAATACAACAAGAGTTCTGGGAGCTTTACCCAACTGCGCTTGAGCAACCTGGACCGGGCCTCAGTGATCCAATCCTTCCAAGACCCTAAATGACCCCCTTTACATCCCTGAAGTTCCTGAACCTCGAAGTGGACTTGCCATCTGCCTGTTGATACACCAAAGCCTGCAACCTCTCCCTGCTAGAACAACCCTGACCGAGCCTCGCTGCTCTAGTCTTACAACACCTCGAAAGGACCCCCCACTACATCCTTGAGCCTCTTAGTGGACTTGCCACCCGCCTGTTGGTGTGCTAAAGCCTCAAACCTCTCCCTACACTTCAGGTTTTCCTCGCTGTTTCCTCTTCGTTTGCAGACTTCAGGGAGAGTCGCCCTTTGTCCCTACACGCCTGTGCCTGCTTTAGTCGGATCCGCTTGCTAGTTTTTATGAGAGGTGGTTAACCGGTCCACCAATGTTCAACTTTTTCATAGGTACTGAAGTTATGAACCCCCCCCCCAAGAAAACAAAACAAAACAAAGCAAAACAGGGGGAAGGGGGGGGGTCACGTTTTTCAGCATTTTCACCACAAGTTTTCAGAATCTTCAACTTTAATATACATTTAGACTATGAAATGTTTGAAATTTCTGAAGTGGTGAAGGTGCTGAATATTATGAACACCCCCCTTTAAAAAAAAAAAAAATGGGGGCGGGGGGGGGNGGGGGGGGGGGTCGAATTTTCAGCATCTTCACCACTTCAAAATTTTCAAAATCTTCAACGTTAAAGTTCATCTGGATGCCTCAGGGGGGTGTTCATAATTTTCAACATCTTCACCACTTCAAAAATTTGAAATTCAGCGTCAAAGTTCATCCGGACGCCTCGCGGGTTGTTCAAAATTTTCAGCATCTTCACCACTTCTAAGTTTTCAGAATCTTCAACGTCTATTTGTATTGGGATATAAGGGGGCATTCAAAATATTCCACATTTTCACCACTTCAAAATTTTCAGAATATTCAACATTATGCGAAAGGGGGGGGTATTCAACATTTTCAACACCTTTTAAATCATTCAAAACCGGTTAAAAAAAACTTCAAAATCGTTGAATCTTTCCACTTCAGAATTACGTTCGGTAAAGATTCGACAAGTCGTTGACCACGTGTGGTTTTTACTCGTTACAACACTGGCCTCTCTGGGAGACCCCAGAGCAGGTGATCCAGCACTACTTCAGGTGCCAGAGCCCTAGTCCTATAGCTAGGGCGTTCGTACGTGCTTAAACTGTGGCGAGCTAGAACATTTTGCGGGAGAGTGCCTGCATGTGGAAACGAGGCAGCCACAATACAGGCAACCGCGCTATCTAGTGCACTGATTTTTTCCTTACGATCACTACCGGTCAGAGCGACCAAGTAACATGTTGAGGCTCCAAGGTCGGATATTGGCAGATTCGAGAATGGGCTGACAAGTTGGAAGCAACGCTAGCAGTTGATGATAAGAAGGAAGAATAGCGGAAGAAAAAACAATAGGAGAAAAATAGCAGAAGAAGAAGATGAGAAGAAGATAGTGAAAGAGAGGTCGGGAGTAGCTTGGAGAAGAAGCTAGCGTCGATGTACGATGTCTTCATGGGAAATAAGACCGAGAATGAAAACAACATTAGTAAGGAGGCGGAAGAGCTGGCTAAACTAAGGAAAGAACATGATGAGTTGTGAGGACGCATGGGCACAGGTGTGTGCATGGTCGCCCAAGAGGTAGTTAGGATACCTAGAGTGGAAGTTATTGGCAATTGGGAGGATCTTGAGTTGATGGAACGGGCGATGAACATGGTATGGTGGGAGGTTAAAGGATTACGGGAATGAAAGGAGGATCGACAATTTCAAAGCCAGCCAGAAATGGATAGACAGCTAGAAGCGTTGCATTTTGAGATTGAAGGGATGAGGAAGTGAGATGAACAAGTAGCGGAGGAAACACGATGTTGGCGGGATGAATCGTTGCGCCCAGAAAACAAATGGGGATCCATATCCATGGCCACCTTGGTCTCCATGGTATGGGGTAGGCCAAGGTTCAAGACCAATGATGCCGCAAATGAATTTGAGTGGCTTCAGGCAGAGCTGCGTCGAGTAAGGGCCCTTCAACGCTGTAGTGAGGTGGAGGTTGAGATGTTGAAAGAGAGGAAGACCAACACGGAAGTCAAGCGTATGGAAGCCGAGGTAGAAATGGCGTGACTGAAGGAACAACTTGGGAAATTGACGACGCAGCAAGTTGAGAAGCAGTCACCTTTTATGCAAGGAACAATTATGAGTAACATATGGAGCAAGTATCGACTTCATAGAAAAGGACAACAAGACGGGGCAGGATGAAGATGACACGAGGGAGGTTGCCGAAGACGGGAGAAAAGAAGACTAAAGCAACTGAAGAAAGGTGGGATTGAGCCACTTGGTCATGAGTCGGGGTTGTGTTACAAGACCGTTAATGTGTCGGCGGCAGAACTAGCCGAGTACTGAGCTGATCTGATGTTTAGCAAGCCAGATTCTAAACGAGGAAAGACCCCTGTTCGGTTTGACGAAGAACACGAAGAGGTGGAGGAGAGTAGAGATGAAGGAGAACAATCGATGACAAGAACCTGTCATCACTGAAGTTCCAATGACGCTGTTTGGGGAGGGTTCCCAAACACGGCTCGCCTGTGGGATGTTGTGAAGGAGTGTAGACAACATCCAGCAGGGCCAGTTGAGCATTTGCATGATAGAGGTATTAACGAGGTTCTTTCTTTTGCAGTGTTATCATTGATTTTTCGTGACACGATCGTGTAGGGTACAAAATTGAAAAGTTTTCGTTCGAGTTGTTGCTTGAGGGGATTGATGTGTTGGATAGAGAAGGGTTGGTGGTCTATGTGTTAATGTCACCATGTTGTAAGCTTCTGTAAGTTGGTTCAACGAGTTGAAGTTTGGGGGTGCGGTGGGGGGAGCACATTTATCACCTAATGAGTGAGAAGTTGATTAAGAGCGGTAAGAGAAACCATAGGTTGTATAGCCCTCTTTCGTGACACGATCCTGTGGGATACAAAATTGAAAAGTTTTTTTGTTTGATTTATTGCGGGAGGGGATCAATGTGTTGGATAGAGAAGGGTTGGTGGTCTATGTTTTAATATCACCATGGTGTAAGCGTCAATAAGTTGGGTCAACGAGTGGAAGTTTGAGGGTGTGGTGGCGGGAGCACGCTTATCAAGTAACGAGTGAGAAGTTGATTAAGAGTGGTAAGAGAAACCATAGGTTGTACAGCCCGCCAGGAGAGGTGATATTTCACAATATGTGTAGGAGGATGTGTTGTTGTTGGAGAAGTTTGTGATTCTTGTGTTGAACCCGCACTAGGCTTTCGTGATAAGGAATTAAGGGCATCCGCGTCGGTTTCAAAAATGAGGATGGGTCAGTTTTTCGTAGTCTTATGAAGCGTTTGAATCAGGCTTGGGAAGAAGGGATTTGCAGTTTAAGCTTACATGTGAAGGGGGCAAGATTTTGGTTGATCGATGAAAAGTGATTAAGAGATGCTTTGAATCGTCGACGGTAAGTATGCACCTTGGGTCTCAGCAGGTGCACAAGTGCAGGGGATGGTTTCCAGATGAGATTGAGTTTGTCTCTATTATCTCCTTTTGTTCGTCTGCTACGGCATGCCAACCGCTATTGAGCTCCTTTTTCAGCAATCCACCTAGAGATTTTGAGTTGTTTTCATGGACTCAGGACAAGCTGATTTTGTTGTATGGTGTCATTCAGGCTTTTTTAGAGAAGAAGGCAAGATATAAATTGCGTTGTGTATTGTCGAACGTGATAATCAAGAAAATTGAAATTTCCTTATGACAGAGATTGGTTGTGAGGATTACATTTGATGGGTGAATTAGAAAAAGTGTGGTTAGGCAGGTGGGCAGGAGAATGCTTAGGGAGTTGGATTTGTCTAATGGTTGGAAAGAGATAATAACGAGGCAGATGCGGGTTGTTTGGGTTAAGAACAAAAGTGTTGGGAACATGTATAATTTTCGGACTATTGCAAAGATGGATGAACATGTATGTACCCGAACGAGATTTGGTTCGGAGTATCCAAGGGTGAACTCGCATGAGTGTTTTAGGATGTGCGAGGCTGAGTTCGTTCTGGGTTGGATGAGGAATGCAAAAAACATTCCGCATCTTTCGCATAACACTCGTATTAGAGTGTTTGAAGCATCAAATGCTGCAATCCTTGGAGCTTGTTGGCTTTCTAGTTGGGGCTGGGTACGGTTCTTTTGAGGATGATTTGCAGGGTTGTTTCGCTGAAGAGGCCGATGAGTGTGAGGAGGCTTTCTGCATGGATGATGTCTTGGGCTAGAAACACAAACTAAAGGGGCTAGTCTGTTGTACAATTGATCATAATCCCGGTGACAGTTTGATTTGTTGCCCTGTCATATACCGTTCATGTATGTCCAAGCTGTTTTTAGACAATACTGGCTTTGGAAAATGCGAGTCCAGTGAAGGAGAGCTTAGCCATATAAAGAGGTTGAGTTCAAGGCACAGGGATATCAGGCTTTGGGTGCATGAAAAAGATAGGGATGTTGGGCAGAGCATATGTGTTACCCGGGCAGAAGAACGTGGGTTAGTGGCGGCTGATTTGTCCATCACATCATGAGTGAAGTGTGACTGCTAGCGAGTGTGTAGCTCGTGCACTTAATCAATTGCTTTGGGATTTGCCTGCTCAGACCCATTTTAATGTGGAGAGTAGTAGAGTACAAATTTGGTGGAAAGACTCACTGCTGGCAACAGGACAATCAAGAATGGGGAGGGATTCATTGGTGTCGCATTTGATATCAAGGAGATGTTTTTTAATCTCCTGCATGATGCTATCACCAAGGCAGTACTAGTAGAATGGGTAATTGATTTTTTGACGATGAAAGGAGGAAAAGGGGTGTTGATCAAGATGCAAGGGAAGGGTGCAAAGATGAGAATGGGCAAAGCAGAAGTTGGTTGGAAACAGATAAGAGTTTTCTGACATCTTGAGGTTTGTCGAATTTGATGCGAGGAACGCGTACGTCTCTGCATGTGGTGTAATTCTCAGGCAGCAGGTCGGGATCCGTATGGGCAAGGCATCTAGCCCAGCCGTGGTTTGTCTGCTCTGTGCATACAATGAGTTTGCATTCTTGGCAGCTCTCGGTACAGATCGTAGACTGATTTCGGGTATTCAACTGATAGATGATGTTGCTGTTTTTGTCAGATTCACAGAGGGAGACAGTAGGTCAAAGATGAGGCAGAACAGATGTTGATGAGTTTCCAAAGTTGTTTTGATGCAAACCTGTCACTTGAGCGGACAAGTACAGGGAGCAGTTGGGATTTTCTCGGACACGTCGTGAAGGTGTTTGGTGGGAAATGGGGTGCGTGTTCAGTGGCGATGCATAAAAAGTATTAAAAACCAAAGGTTCATCAGCACAGTGCATATCAGATTCCAGAACCCGCATGATTTCTGTACATTCACGAGCAAGAAGCAGAAGATGGCAGTAAGCTCCTTTCTTCATCGCGCCGAGAGGTGCACAGTGGTACCTGGCACAGAAGCGGCTTTCTTGTTCACACTGAAGATGGAGTGATCCGTACAAGGTTTTCCGGACCTTTTCTTTGATCAAGCACAGGGAGTTTTCTCCACGCAGTCTGGTGGGGTATGGGCTGACTTGATTCGTCTGTTTACCGATTGGGGTGCAATGCTGAGTTAAAAGGCGGGGCCATGCAGTGCGTCCGAAGACAAGGGTGAATTGTTCTATCCCAAGAATGGTCCTTGTGCACCTGGGTATTTCCCTTCCTCCCTGGGCGTGGTTCTGGTCCACCTAGGGCTCCTCTCTTCGGAGTTCCGCTAAGAAGTAATCCCAGGCCTGGTTCTCGTCCTACCGGGTACTATGGCCCAGGTTTGTCAAAAGATGAGTATCGGAGGATTGGAGAACATCAACGGTGAAGGTTTACTCTGAGTCTGTTCCTAGTGCGGTAGGACAATTTTAGGACCCTATAACAAGACTAGCTAGGACTGCTACAATACTCCTTCCTTCGCGACAGAACCCTGACGAGTGCCGGCTGGCCGACCGGCCGACCGGCCGAAACGCGGTGTATGGTCGCTTTCACCGTGCAGTCAGCGTAGTTCCTGGGTTTTGATGATGACAAGGAGTTGTTTTTGCGCTGATTGTTTCATGGTCTTTTAATGATGACTCTACGACCTTTGGTGGCGTACGGGAGATCCGTGGCATCCTTAGAGTTTTCTTACGTCTCTCTCTCTCTCTCTCTCTCTCTCTCTCTCTCTCTCTCTCTCTCTCTCTCTCTCTCTCTCTCTCTCTCTCTCTCTCTCTCCTTTCTTCTCCGGAGCGCTGTGTCATTTATTGAATGGAACTGAAGCCGTCTGACTTGTCATTCTTTGCTTCCACAACAGCAGAATTCCCAATGGGTCCACAACTGTTGTTACGAGGATTCTTAGCCCCAAAACCGTGGTAGGTACTGGAAACAACAAACTACTTCCAGGTATTAAGAAAAGTTGGCACTGTGGATCATCTGGAAGAAAAGCTGTCAGGAGACAATAGATAAAAGGCCAATACACGCCAAGGAGGCATGGGGCCTGTTTCAACAGCATGTTGTGACATAATACTGGGTTAGGTGACAAAGAGTAAGGGAGAAAACGTCAGACGACCCAGGCAGAGCAGCGGAACACAAATAGAGGTTCATAGAAGTGACCCTAGCTAAAGGGAAAATAGCTAATATAAAAGGCAAGGGGTTAGTCTTCGACCTCTGGTATGAAGGCATACATGATAACAGGCCAATTATGAATGCCACAGTCAGCAGAGGCAACTCAGGGGACATAAGCGTCAATTTAGCATAAGCCAGATAAGTGCGAGACATACCGAACTTCAGCCGGGGCCAGCCCGGAAACTAGCAGGTGCATTAACAACCGTAAATCCCAATTTCGCTCATAGGGCTTAGTTAACATGCTTCATCAATATGAAAACCTTTTAGTCTCAGGGTACCGTCTTCGGCTACCCAATTTACATCCTGATTAGCTATATCTTAATTACCTACATCTAGATTACCTATATCTTGATTACCTATATCCCGACTACCTATATCTCGATCACCTATTTCTTGATTACTTACTTCTTGATTACGATTATTTGTAGCAGAAATTTCAGACATAACGTTTTCATGTTGGGATTGTTTAGCAATTTCGCCACTGGGTTTTGCCCTGCATGTTCCCCCTTTGTTTCGTTTTTTTCATGAGTTTTTGCAGACGCTGTAGTGGGGATAGGACTTCGGAGGTTATGGCTGGAACTTTGGTAGGCAGGGGTTTTTTGAGACTCCAGGGTATAGATATACGGTAGTTACCCTCAACAGGTCTGAGATCCGCCTGGCCTAAGTTAGGGGACAAGCCAGGGGAAGGACGGTAGGACTGTTAGCCTGGGCTCCGCCTGGCCTTGGGTAAGCTAGGGGAAGGAGAGATAGGGCTGGCCAGTTGTGGGTATAGACTACTAGTTAGCTGTCCCCGAAAAATTAACCCTGGGGTCTGTTATAGGGGAGCCTTATTCTACAGGGGTGTTGCATGGTGGGAGGCAGTGGCCCTATTGGGAGTAGGGCAGATTGGGGATTGTCTGAGTCTGGGGCTGAGGTTGGAGAGTTGGTCGCCTTCAACCCCAGCGGGGGCAGATAGGGACAAGGGGTAGGCAAAGGCAGCCTCTAGGAGGGGATTGGTTGCCGTTGCGGAGGTAGTGGTGGGAGGGAAGGGGATCTGTTTTATGTTGGGGCCGAGGGATTTTCCTCGGTGGAGGCAGCATGAGACAAGGTATAGTGGGTAGGGATTGGTTGGAACTGTGACCAATGGAAGCGTATCCTTTTTACGGCGTCATAAAAAAAGATCTGATGACATTTTCTCAATTCCTTGATTGGACTCCAATTATCTTCTCTCTCTTTGAACTATGTGGTGGAGGAGGTCGGCTCGTCGAAGGGAGATGGAATATTGAAGTCCATTCTTAACCATATGGGTTTTGGAGAGGTTGATTGTCTGCTGTTTCTTATCTTCCGAACTATGTGGTGGAGGAGGTCGGCTCGTCGGGAGATGAGGAAGAGCAGGGGGTTGCTAGGCATAGCAGGCAGGAAGCTAATTGTTCTCAGACTTGCTCAGAATTTGTTTCTGGACTGATTACTTTCTTCTCTCCCTTCGAACTATGTGGTGGAGGAGGTCGGCTCGTCGAAGGGAGATGGAAAGTTGAAGTCCTATTTCAAACCAAAAAACGTAGTTCTAATTAGATTTTTCTAGTAGTTCCTGGTTCTTTCTCATGCAAGTTCTGATTGAATTTTCCGAATGTATTCGTGATGGGACGCTGGGCCCGGTTCCCAGTTTTGTGCCAACCTGTGAGGAGAAGTTGTATCTATGGGACGCTGGACCCGGTTTCCAGCAGGTGCTGCTCCCCACCAATAGATGGAGCTTGTCTTTAAAAAACAACAACAACAACAACAACATGCTTCACTACATAATCTCAAGGGGTTTACTAGACTCTCAAGGGGTTGCTCTAGTAAACCACTAAGTAATCAGGCAAAGTTGGCAAACTGAATGCGGGTTGAGAGGAGCCCAGTGAGACAATATGATTAGCAGCAGAGCAAACATGGTGAATGGTCACTGTCCCCGGTTTCCGGTTTTTCCCAGTAGTGATCTTCTATATTTCTTTACAGGTGTGGAGCATAGGTTAATCCTTCCTCTTGTAGGGAGCCATCAATGCTGCTGTGGCAGGATCTCGCGGGCATAACGGGGAGAAGGGTAGGGTGGGTAAATTCCCTGCAAGGAACCGTCGACCTGGGTAAATTCCTTGCAAGGAACCCTCGACCTGGTTTCTAGCTATCTCTATCTCTATACTACTAGAGCGAAAAGCAGGCCCACAAAAATTTGTGGAGGGAGGTGGTACCAGTGGGCTGCGCCCGTGGTGTGCTTTGGGAATCCTTTTAGGTTGTTTTTGTCGTTTTATGACATTTTAGTTCTCGCTCGGCGCTGGCACACGCTTTGTTTTCGGGTCGCTTTTTTATCGGGAAAGGACGGCTATGGTGTCGCGGGTGTCGCATGGTTTCCAGTTCGTCTGTCGCTCCCGGTGGATGTTCAAATACAAGTACATACCTGCCACGACCATCAGCATCCTCAAGATTTGGGGTGTCACTCCACTAAACAACATTAAAAATGTATTTGGTCCAGTTTATGTCCTCGTACATTCAAGAGGTTTGGTTGAACGACATTAGAAATGTACTTCCGTGACATTTGGTCGGGTTTAGGTCCTCATACATTCAAGATGTTTGGTCAGTTCAACTTTAGGGTATTCTGGCACGAAGGGACGAAATCCAACCACTGGGGTCCTTTTGAGTCCTCAAAAGGACCTGAGAGGTCAAGTTGGTCGTGTTAGGATGACTTCAGGCCGTGCGTAGGCCTGTGCATGGCAACAGCTAGAATGTGGTAGTAGGATAATAGCTTAGGACGTAAGCCTAGCTTTGGATAGGACACTTTGATTGACTTCTCATGCCTTCACATGAATTGGATACTAAGATGCTTCAGGGTTGAAAAAAAATAAAAAAATGGTCTGGGTTTTAAGGCGGCCTGCAGCCAGCCTAATAAGCGAAACTGGGTTAATGCTCCCAGGATAACTCTGGGTTGAATTGTGAGGTCCCCGGCCTCGAACTGCTGTTTTTTCTGGTAATAAAGTGTTAAAAGAAAGGAAAACGAAAAAGAAATCCAACGGCTGGCGTGCAGGTAAGAAGCTCGAGTCATGCAGTTTGCCTCACGTCATTTTTTTATTTTATTTTTTTTGTCGCTGCTGAAAGCCTCGTCGGAAGCTCAAATCCGGAATCCCGGTCGAGTACACCCCCACAGTTGGTCAGGTTTTCGTAGTTTTCTCCGTGTGTCTGAATATGAGTATGGAGTTGCACAGCATGGTGACGGCCTAGTTGCACTACTCGCCATCCGCCACAATCTGTGGCGGAAATGTGGAGAGTGAAAATAATGAAAAATTGTGGCGAGTAGGCGTCATGGTTGCACTTACTCACCACGATCTAGGTTCAGCAGAAAAGTTAAAATGGGTTGTCGGTGGGATCTACACCCGTGAAGCTGAATACTCTCCAGAAAGCCATTTTGTGGAGGCGCCACTAGTAGTACCCTTCACAAAATGGCTTTCTGGAGAGTATGCAGCTTCACGGCTGTGGCGGATGAAAAATAACACACAGTCTGACAGTTTTTCACACGCTCAAGTTTGGCGAGTAAGTGCAACCGCGCACCCGCTCGCTAAACTTGGCAGATGGCGAGTAGTGCAACTAGGCCCTCACCCACGGTTTGCATGCCCCTGCGCTCGGATACAAAGGGCCTCGCTCCACTACTTGCCACATGCACAAAAGACAAAAAATATGGTGGTGTATCTTCCCCATGCTCTAGCAGAAAATTCACTCTCATTTTGCACTTTTGGTGAGTAGTGGAGCACAGCCCAAAAGCACAGCAGCATGGCATGCACACCCGTATGTTCGCATGCAAGTACATAGCAGTGGCAGTGTGTCGTTTCTTTGCTGAAAGTGTGCTATGTTCTTTTTTTTACCATTTCTCGGTTTAGGGCCTTGCTCCACTACTCAACACTACATGCATTTGGATGCCTTTCTGGATTAGGTGCATGTGGACAAGTCCAACATTTGGAATGTATCGGGACGATTATAAGGTTCAGATACATATAGAGTGTTGCATAGTAGAGTGAGGCCCTTATGCATGTTCTCTGTATCGTGGCTGCGGTCTGCTACTCACCAAATGAACAAAATGAGAATGAATCTTCTGTTAGAACATGGGAAGACACCACCACCATTTTTTTTTTTGTCTTCTGTGCATGTGGCTAGTAGTGGACCAAGGCCCTTTATGTGCTGTTTTCTGTGTGCTGCAGGATTAGGAAGACGCACACAAGGAGGGGGTGTGGGAGGAAGACAGTGCGAGGGGCAGGAGGAGAAGGGAATGACAGGGAAGGAGGGGTATGGGGGAGCAGGACGAAGAGAAGGTGGCAAACAACGAGAAGAACGTGGAGGTGGAGGTGGCACATGAATGGAGTTGAGGACCGTGAGGAACACGTGTTTTCAGCGGGCATCCACTTGTTAGTATAAAAGAAGACTGTTTGGAAAAAAAAAAAAAAAAAGGCAGAGCATTTGGCAGATGCAGATCTCCATTGATTAGCGACACCCTTGACATGATTTCGTAATATCTTATTGACTGTGATGACATGTATGCGCTTCAGATTACCACCTTTGCAAGCTTAGGGCCTAGTTGCACTACTCGCCATCCGCCAACATTTTGAATGCATCTGGACAACGGTGTTCAGATGCGTTCAAAATGTTGGAGGATGGCGAGTAGCGCAACTACGCCCTTACATTCAATACTTCCCTCAAGAAATGCATCATCATGGGTTACAAGACCTTAACATTGCTGATCTTGGCCGGTTTTTCGACACTGACAGCAGTAATGTCATGTGGCAGGAAACAAAGGGATAGGGTATGAGATGATAAGAAAGCTGGCAAAAGAGGGCATGACGGTTATCCTCACCGCCAGAGATGGTGAGCATCTTACCTTGCACACCCAAAGTCCCTCCTCCTCCTACTACTACTGCAAGTGGCTAAATAGTCAATTCTCTGAACTTTGCAGCTCCTTAAATGGATAAGAAAAGATTGTATTTTTATCGTTTGCGCACTAAACACTGCTGACTGTGCACGCAAAACAATGCACGGAGAACTGCTCAGATATTCATGTGTCACACAAGTCTTCCGCACACCACACCTGCACTGCACTTGGTGCGGTGCGTGCAGTCCGTGAGCATCAACTACAGAAACTGCTGAAAAGAAATTGTAAGGCATGGCAATATGAGAGTATAATCAACTTTTTTTTTTTTTTTTTTTTTTTTTTCTTTTTTTTTTTGGAACAAATTCTCCAGTCTATTCGTGGGGAGCAGCACGTGCTGGGAACCGGGCCGAGTGTCCCATTATACACATGTAACGAATCGTTGGAAATAGAGACATTCTGCTGAGTTTTTTTTTTTCTAAGTCTGTGTGTGTGTGCGTGCTTGATGGACTGCGTGCCTGTCCGAGTGCTTGTCGGCCTGAGTGTGTGTGTGACCCACAAGGGTACTTGCTTGCTTGGGAGGCCCTGTACGGCCGGTACTTACCTGTGGCCGTGACTTTGAGGGATGCAGCAGGGAAAACACTCAAGTAGCGGGAGAAGGCCCGCGGCACTTAGAGCAGTAGAGAAAAACACTAAAGTAGCAGGTAGGCCGGTACCACTCAAGTAGCGGAAAATGTGTCGGGGACTGGAGGCGGAGCAGAAGAAGACAAAAGTTGGCATTTTTAGAGGCCCAGTAGTTGGGAGGCTAGGTCTAGGCCGGTACCAGTCCAAGTAGCCTGAGTCTAGGGCCTGTGCGAACAATATCAGAGCCTGCAATGATGTTTCCCTCCAAAGGGAGGAGGTACCGGTTGCTTGCGGCCTGGAAGTCACCGCCCAAGGAGGCTGCTGTCTCGGTATATCTCCAGGGAGAGCCAAGAGCTCTTCCTCATTTGCGGTATGCAAGTTTGGGCGACGTACTGCTGGAGCAAGCGCTGACTTCAGCGCGCTGGTGGGAGGAGGAGCTCCGGGCATTACAGCGCTGTTAGGAGGAAGGAGACCGGGAGCTTCCACCTTGGCTATGGTGGAGCTCTACCGGCAGGAGGAGGGAGAAGGGGGCTAGGGAGGAGAGTGGCGAGGTACCTAGCTGGCTATGGTGGGCACCATCTTCATCACCTTGTTAGGCACTGCGTCTGGAAGACCGCAGTTGGGGTGGCGCCGCATCAAGGAGGCTTCAGGGAAGAGTCAGGCATGGCGGCCTGAACAGCAGCGCTGCTTTGAGTTGTCTTTTGCACAGCAGGGCAAGGCCCTAGTAGTCCGCCATAGCCTTGGCCTATATGAAGAGGAAGGAGAAGGATGGCCATGGCTAGGGTGGACCTCATGTTGTGCCTGCAGTAGAAGAGGGATTCGGACATTGATTCTGGTTCAGCCATTCATCATCATTATTATTATTTATTGTTTGAATAAAGAGGGGAGGACAACGGGAGGAGGGATTGGTTGACGAGAGGAAGGGAATTATCATTGGTCTTTGCTGGTGTACATCTTCTTCTTCTTCTTTCCTTCTTCCTCTTCTTCTTCTCTCTCTCTCTCTCTCTCTCCTCTCAAATTCACTCATTTCTCTTTGCAGTTGGTCGGCATTGTGCTTTATTGTGAATTCGTACTTTGAAATTGGCCAGGATCGTAACATTGGTATCAAAGCTTCTTCCTCAGTATTACGGTCAAAACGTCGGAATTCTCTGAAGAAGAGGAGGTGTCAAGAAAGCTTCTTCCTCAGTATTACGGTCCGTGGAAGGTGCTGAAACATGTGGGGGATGATTCATTTGGTCCTTATGTGATTGGCGTGCCTCCTCATCTGCGCACGTACCTGGTCTTTCATGCATCAAAGCTGTTTCTGTATCTGTCGCCTGAAACTTTCTGTATCGAGAATCGATGATCCCTCGTGCAATCAATGGCGGTCAGGAGATTGATAGAATTGTCGACCACAGTGGAAAGGGGAAGAACAGGCAATACAAAGTCCATTTTCTGTATCACCCGTTAGATAAAATTTACTGGATTTCTATCCCCCCTTCCATAACACCCCGTCCAACTTCTCTTCTGGACTAACCTACCCTCTAACCTGAGCAAAACAGAAAGGATCTGGTTCGGAATGGTTTGCAAGGTCACACTCTGGGCTATTTGGAAAGAGAGATGCAGCAGAACACTGGAGGGCACCAAGAATCCAAAGGAGAAGGTTTGGGCCAGCACTAAAGGGACGATCGAGGCAGAAATTCTATGCTTGTGGAAGAAGGTCGAAACATGCGTGCAGAACAATCCGGAGACAAAAGAGATGGTGATGACAAAATTCAACCGGATTTGGTTGGCAAACGGTGAAGTGGCGTGGCTAAACGGACTCAGCTTGAGATGGAAGGACTGGCATAACTCAGACACAGCAACAGGTCGGGATATCTCCCGGGCGCAAGAAGAATCGTCTACAATCTGGGTATAGCAGGACAACTAGGCGGACCAGAAAAGACAACAACAGCAAGGCGTTCATAGACAGACGAGGACACCGGGTTTTAGAGAAGGCACAAAAAGAGCCCAGCAACAATGAACAAGGAAGATGGAGCCAGGACCATAATTATTATTATTATGATTATTATTATTATTATTATTATTATTATTCCGAAAACAGGGCCTTATGGTCCTGGCCCCATCTTTCTTGTTCATTGTTGCTGGGCTCTCTTTGTGCCTTCTCAAAAACCCGGTGTCCTCGTCTGTCTATGAACGCCTTGTTGTTGTTGTCTTTTCTGTTCCGCCTAGTTGTCCTGCTATACCCAGATTGTAGATGATTCTTCTTGTGCCCATATATAGTCAAACAGAGCTGCCCGGTAAACCGTAGGCCGAGAGGGAGAAGAGGACAACAAACGAGGACCTGTGGCAAACTGTTTCGTCGGAGTTTCACCGACTCATCAGGAGGCTGAACCCTCAACAGTCTGCAGAATCCCCTAACTGATTACACTGTAAGTGATAATCCACCTTAACCCCGTATTACTGGATTTCTAGGAAAGATCTGCTGCGGAGTGCACCATGAGTTGTCAAAGCATATGAACGACTGATTGTCTCCGAACAGCAACCAAAATTTACTGCTTCCCTCACTCCTACGGAACATACACGATCACTCTTTGCCATCTACGCCTATGATGCATTGTGCAGGGACTCTGAGTGAGTTACTCGCTCGAAGGGACCTCGCTCTTGAGGGGGGGGTAGTGTAATGACCCGCGAAAACACAGACTGAGAACACTGCTGATTTCTGAGTTCTGCCGCTGGAATGGATGCCTCGCTGAGATTCCCACATTCCCGCATTCTGCTGAGAGTTTAATGAACTGTAATGAAGTTTAATCACTTCGCTATGTGCTGGAAACGCGCTAGAGTTGGAAGTTCATTCAACGAAACAATTGTTCCAAACTAATTGCTCAAGTAGCGGGCTCACAATTGTTTATTGTGACGAGTTGTAGAAAACTCTAAGAGACTACAAGCTAAGCAACTTTTCAGGGCTCACAAGCCGCATTGTCCCCATCCTCCCTGGCTCACAAGAGTGCGCATCGCCGAAGTGTAAGCTTGCAGGGAAGTCGAAGATATATTCATTTGATTGCTTCAGTGAATAGAATCGTTGTGTAGTTTGACAGGGCAGTTATGAACAGAGAGCACTTCCACAATGTTTCCAACACATTGTACATAACACGTCCTCGTAGAGTGCTTTGAAGTTTTCGCAGTCTTTTGTGCCTCTGAAATTGTGCCTGACTGTGTGTGCTTAGAGATGGTGGAGCACGATCGAGCGAAGCCACTACCATTCCACTTTTTTCGACTCAGGAATCATGTTTGGAACTTTGGATAGTTTGGGGGGTTCATGGAAGATATTAAAATTTAAAACCCAAGTCTCCCCAGATAAACCCCCCATGTCGTGAAAGATGTCAGGATTCCCCTTTTTTTTGGGGGGGGGGGTCGGGGCTCACGTGGCAGTGTTTATGCATCCTCACATATCGCGACAGTTCGCGGAGGACCTGGGCCCCCTGCTCCCCCGTGGCGTTTAAGGAGGTTGTTTCTGGAGCAGCTGCTTCTCGGAGGACCTGGCCCCCCTGCTCCCCATGGCATTTAAGGAGTTCGTTTCTGGAGCAGCTGCTTCTCGGACGACCTGGCCGTGGCGTTTAAGGCGTTTTTTTTTGGAGCAGCTGCTTCGCTGGCATCTTTTTTTTTGCCGTATCCCGTGCCACACTTCCCTCATGTTCAAATACAAATGCATAGCACGTGGGCTCCGGGGCTGTCCGTGGCAGAGGTCGCATCACTAGCGTTTCGTTGTTGTCGTTGTCTGCGCGCCATTTCCCTCATGTTTGAATATGAGTACATACTGTGCAGGGATGGATAGGGGAAGAAAAACTTGTGACTGTGGCTGTTTGTAACCAAGTGACCAGCTCCAATCCTTCTGGAGCACACCCAAAACGAAATTAGGTTTTTGAACCGTTTTTCAACTTTTCCTTTGTTTTTTGTGGTTTTTTGGGGGAGGGGGCTTTTTTGTATTGCCCATCCCATGTGGCATCGCCCACCTGCCCACAGTGTACTCGCCTGCCCACATTGTGCCATGCAGTCTATGTACTCTGATCTGGGCCACACAATACCACCCAGCCCAGGGTTTTTTTTTTTTTTGGTGTGGGTGTTGCATACCGTATAGGTGCAGACCAGAACAAGAACCGACCTTTTAGTACAAAGTATAAGATAGCACAGCGGAAGACTTAGATACCAGTGATCCGAACAATCAATGTTGTAATGCAGCCCTGAACATACATCATCATCATCGTTTCATAGTGTGAATGGGTCTGGCGCTTCACACAGGAAGA
>BFEA01000709.1:420732-455045 GCA_003427395.1 Chara braunii | reverse complement strand
AACTGGTTGGCCAAGGAGTCCTAACCCTTCTATACAAAAAAGGTGACAAGATGAACATCAGAAATTACCGACCAATAACGCTCCTGACAGTAGTTTATAAGATGCTGGCTAAGAGCCTAGCAAACCGATTGATCCCTGTGATGGAGGACATCATTCACCCAGCTCAGACAGGCTTCATCCAGAACAGAAACATCCAAGAAAATATCCTCTTGATCAATGAAGTCCTAAGACTAACCAAACAAAATAAACAGAACGCGGCCATAATCTTCATCGACTTTGAAAAGGCATACGACCATGTAGACTGGTTCTTCCTCGACAGATGCCTCATCAAGATGAACTTTGGGCCGACATTCAGGAAGTGGGTGTCAATACTGCACAGGAATGCGACTACAAGGGTCCAAATCAATGGCTCCCTTGCACCGGAGATTCGGCTGGCCCGCTCAGTGAGACAGGGAGACCCTCTAGCGCCTTTTCTTTTCGTAATAATAATGGAGGTCTCCGCCGCAAACATAAGGCACCACAAGGACCAGAGAAAGATCCGGATTACATCCATACCCGAGGAAGCATTCCCGATTTGTTCTCTCTTCGCGGATGACCTGACAGTAATGGTAGCAGCCACGAGAGAGAATTTGGAGGAAATTCGCAAATTAATGGATAAATTCTGCGAAGTATCCAATATGGCCATAAACTGGGGAAGCAAGACTCAAGGATGGTGGATACACTCGCAGGGAGGAAGGCCACCGGAAGACCCTAAAATCCACTGGCTGGACAAGGCCACCCCGGTCAGAGTCCTAGGGGTTCAAATGACGGCGGAAGGCCGCCCACCCTCTAAAGATGAATGGATCACAGGACCGGCTCTTCAGAAAATGGCAGCGTGGAAAGGAAAGCACACTTCACTTTTTGGACGCGCCTTAGTAATAAATAACGTGGTGTTAGCTGCACTATGGTACAGATCACTGATATGGCCCTTGAGCAGAGAAGCACAAAAAACGTTGCGAAGACAAGTGGTCGCCTTCCTCTGGAGAGGAGACCATGAATCTCCAGCGGCAATCAGCAGAGTGGCCTGGGATTTTGTCATCTAGCCCAAATCTTAAGGACTAGGTATCATCGACCCCGCCACGCAGATAGCAGCACTCAGCCTAAAATGGATCCAAAAACTCATAATGGAACCATACTCTCCATGGAGCGTGCTCGCACTGGATCAAATTAGATTATTATCCCCGCAAGCACCCGCCTACGTCGACCCCCTGTTATGGTTAGAGGACATATATTGGGCTCTTCCACGACCCGAAGGCGGAACTAGTAGAACACGAGATACATTCTGGCCGGGCCTCATCAGAAACTGGAGGAGACTACCCCTGCCAGACAAATGGGCCCCGGACAGATGGAAAGAAGTGTATAGGCAACCCTTGTTCGGCAACCGATGGGTCACTGACACAAGGGGCCRGGTTCTACACAGCACAACAGTGCCCTGGAAAAACTGGGTGAAAAAGGGGATCACTAGGGTCGGGGATCTGTGGGACGAACAAGAGCGGGGTTGGAAAACAGTGGACCAACTAAAAGATCAGCTCAAATACGCCCGAGCAAGGGAGGACCGTCTGGAGGACCTAATCTTTGCCGTACCACTAGACTGGTATCGCATCCTCAGAAAGGGACCTAATCTGCAGGAGGGGGACTGGGTTGCAATAGCTGAGAGGAAGGGGTGGGTTGGCCAGATTCACGAACTCCGTCAGGTGGACGCACTTATCGAACTCTATGCAGTAAGAGGGGGAAGCCGGTTGGAGGGCAGTTGTGACCCGTTCCAGTGGTTGGAAAGAAACCAGATTTTCAGAATTAGGGTGATAGAAGATGGACAGGACACACTGGTGTATCGACCGGAAACCTCGATTGTCAGGCTACCCTTTGACCCGCAGAATTGGAGTTGGGCCCCCTCGAGATCCCTTCCGAAGGGGTCAAAAAAAACCCTGCTCCTGCACCGACTCTCTACCAAATCAGCCTATCGGAAGCTCCGTCCAAAAAAAAAATTGATGGACAGCATCAACGACAGATGGGCAAAGCACCTCAACATACCAACATACCTGCTGAAACCAATCAAATGGTTTCAGGAGACAAAGAAGAAACCGGCGAAGATCACATCCCTACAATGGCAGATTGCGCACAGATGTCTTCCCACCCAAAACTGGCTGATGGACCACACCCGGCTAGAACAGAAGGGGTTAGCATCACCGTGGTGCCCCAACTGTATGCAAAATTTCCCCAACAGGAAAATACCCGAAACCATTGAACACATATTCCTGCAGTGCCCAGGTGCAGTCCTCACGTGGAGATGGTGGGACCGGATATGGAGGAAAACAGTAGGTGAAGAGGACTGGCCCTGGGAATGGAGGGCGATACTCACAGGACATTGGCCCCAAGGCCAGTCAAGTGAATTCAGGTCTAACATGTTCCAGCTGGGCAGACGAGCTATTCTATGGATGCTATGGTGGAAAAGATGTGCATTGGCCATTGACAGAGCAAGAGTGGAAGGACCGGAAGCAACAGAACAAATCAAGTCACATATACAAACAGAACTGCGAGCAAGATGGCAGGAGACGGAAAAGAAATTGGCACTCCTCAACGACACTTCAGAAATCCAAAAGAACATTGATTCTTACAGCAAAGAATGGTTGGGGAGTGAACAGGGAGGATGGATAGCATCAGTACAATGGGAAGGAAAAACAAAGGAAACGAGCCACAAACAGTCGAAGGGAGAAGGGGAACACTACACAGGGATTACAAGTTAGTCTTCAACAACTGGACGGATTTAGACCCGACAGTGCCCCTTCGCCCTTCACAAGACTTCCCAGACCCCTTCCCCCCAAATGCCCTGGCAATTGTAGATCAGGCATGGTATGGACATTAAAGAGGACAGGGGCTGGGCGATGTTCAGAGTTGGAGAAGGTAGGGGCTGCACGACAGCAAGACACCCTCCAACCCTCTGGTGCCCCCCAGAGAAAGGAGGTTGTCGAGCAGGTGGAGGCCCTGACAAAGCTACAGGAACTGCAAAAGGTGAGCGGTTAAAAGGTGAGTGCAGCAGGAGAGGAAGAGGGTGAAAGGAAGGGGAAAACTAGGAGTATCAGGAGTTTTCTGTGTCCTGTTCAATCCTCTGGAAGTAACCAGAGCAATCAATGCTGGCAGAGTAACTATCTGATTACCAATCTGATGTAAGAACTTGTTTTGCAGCAAGATGTATCAATGGGACGCTGGACCCGGTTTCCAGCAGGYGCTGSAGCAGGGGAAAGGCTGAGCGGATAAAAGGTGAGTGCAGCAGGAGAAGAAGAGGATGAAAGGAAGGGGGAAAACTAGGAGTATCAGGAGTTTTCTGGCGCCTCACACCAGGCGAAGAGGTTCTCCCCCTTCAATGACCTGTTCAGTCAATCCTCTGGAAGTAACCAGAGCAATCAATGCTGGCAGAGTAACTATCTGATCACCAATCTGATGTAAGAACTTGTTTTGCAGCAAGATGTATCAATGGGACGCTGGACCCGGTTTCCAGCAGGTGCTGCTCCCCACCAATAGATGGAGCCTCCCCGACGGTGCTAGTGGTGTCTGCTCTTATCAGCACCCCTAGCAACAGCTCGCGTTGTTGAGATTAAAAAAAAAAAAGAAAAAAGAAAAAAAAGTTCACACGAACGGAGGGAGTGCTCTTACTGATATACGCGGCGAGAGCATTTCGATTCGGGCCTGAGGGGGATAGCCAAAGGGGCAGGCCACTTTGAATGGGCACGGCAGTTCCAGGCCCGCCAGCCTTGGAAGGTGGCGTCGTCAACTTAGGCTCGTGTGCGCAAACCTGCTACAAGTTGAAGTGGGTTCATCCGAGGGATCAGATTTGAAAAAGGGAGGACTGGACGGCGACTTGCAATAGGCAGGGAGGGGGAAAAGAAAAGAAAAAGGGAAGGTCATGGTTGTTGGGTTTGTTTTGTTGTTTATTGGTCATTTCTTTGTCGTCTGTTGTTTCGGGGAAGAGTTGGTGCGGCGAGTAAAGAAAGAAACGGCGGAGCACCGTCACGCGAGGCTTCTCTTCATCGCAATTTCTTTCGCTCAGGGAAACCCTTCGCCGACAACTTAGACAGGGAATGGCGTGTTGTAAGCAGTAGAGTGGCCTTGTCGTCACGATCTGTTGAGATTCGGCACTTTGTTCCAAAAGTTTTAAGAGAATATAAGTGGGGGGGAAAGAGGGTAGTGGCAGGTCCCAGTAGTACCAGTACCGCCTCTTGGTAATGTGTCTCCATGTGTAGGAAATGAACAGGCACGCATTGGTCCAGATCTACGGTGGGGGTGGACCTTTTGTTGTTCTTTTGGGGTTTTGACTTGTCTAGCTACGGAAGTATTCTTCATTTGTAGCAACAGGGAATGGAGAATTGGCAAGAGGGAAATCAGATTGTTTTGGCAGTTAATCCCCCCCTGTTGTAGCACAGTGGAATCAATGTTGTCGGGCCTTGGTGGTACTCTTCAGCTCCTTGTTATCAGAAGTACCGCATGATGGAATGCTGGACCTTCTTTCCAGCCGAGGCGGATCTCCGCCAATAGACTGGACCAACCCGCAGCGGTGATACTGTAGGGGGATGCACATATCGCCCTCATATAGTTCACCAGACGGGTGTTTCAACACACACACACACACACACACACACACACACACACTTGCACAAGTCCTGCGAATGATGCACTAGAGATCAAGCATCCCTCAAAATATTCGGGTCCATGCCCTTCTCTGATGACTGATGAATGATTGCTTCGCCCACCTTGCTCCTTCCCCCATACGGATGGGCCACATTGATTGGCTAATCGACTACAATGGAATTTTGTGCGATATTGGTGCATGAACGATTGTCCCTTTCTTTTTTGTGTATGTATGCATAAGACTGGACGCATTCCCTCCCTCAGAAATGGCCATTGTTCCTACTTCATGGTATGGAATATAAATCTTCCTCAACAAGTAGTCTTTGGCGAACCACAGCTTGGAAAAACAGGTGAATCTGGCGCTCTTATGAGAAGGGTGAAGAGGCAGTGGTCTCGATTTACAGCATCATCATTAAACAGCATTAGCATCACGGGAGGGACGCTGAGCCCGGTTCTCAGCAGATTCTGTTTTGTCAATCCGGGTAGACTGTGAGGGCCCCGGCCTCAATCTTYTTTTGATAATATCAGCCTTGGGCACAGGGCCCGCTTGTTAAAAAAAAAAAAAAAAAAAAAAAAAAAAAGACTGGACGCATGGATGAGGGGTATTTTTTTGTCTAAATTAAATAAGCATGATAGATGATCAGATGTCTGTCTCGCGATAGGACTATCCCCCTCTTCGGTTAATGGGCCAGTGCATACGAGACGCGGGTCATTGGTCCTTGTCCTTCAGACTGAAGGGCAGACCTTGTGCACGCACGTGTCAGCCCAACTGGAAGAACGTGGCCTACACACGTGTCTGCAGAGCCTGCATTCAAACCTTTTCTTTTTTTTTTCTTTTTTTTTTTTACAAAGAAAGCTCCATCTATTGGTGGGGAGCAACACCTGCTGGAAACCGGGTCCAGCGTCCCATAGATACAACCATATCCTCTCAATGTGGCACAAATTGGGAACCGGGCCCAGCGTCCCATACGAAAAGTCGTCAGAAAATTTCATGAAAGTGAGGCAAAAACTACTAGAAAAGTCCCATTCAAACCAACTTTTCAAATGACTGAGTTTCCGCCTCACCCCACAACATGAATATTGAACTCCCTTTTCGTATTATTGATCGTGAGTGTCTGAGGGATCAGGAATTCCGCCAGTATTAGGACCAGTGTCTCTGTCTGCACAACCGAGAGGAGAACTTCCTGAATTTCCATACCCGGTGGGAAACGAACGTATCTGCAAGTGGGACATCGACCGAGCTTGAGAGCGCATCCCCCACCACCCGGAATTCCCCAGCTCGTACATGTGTCACTGTGATGCCCAACCTCGCGCCCGGCGCGACTTCCTGATCTGAGTGGGATGTGGGCCTGGAAGCGCGAAAAGGGGTGTGCCAAGGATTTTTGGGGAAAGTGGGGGTGGAGTCCGAGGTCAGAACTGAGATCTCCTGTGGCGAGGGTTCAGGGGCATAGATGCACTAGGGTTAAGGGGCGGGTTGCTTCCGGTCGGATGGCGGTCAGTGTTGTGCCGTCATAAGGCAGATGGCCTGCGTGGTGCATCGAGGGTCGTTCGATCCGTCTGTTTTGGTGACGACGGTTCGGGAGGGGTCCGTTCGTGAGGGTTGCGATTCTTATGAGTCGGGTCTTCGGGTGCAGACACGTGGCGTCTGCCACCGCGTGTTATGGTTAGGCTCCGTAGCTCCCGGGGTTCGGCGGTTTCGGGTGCAGACACGTGGCGTCTGCAGTTTCTGCATGGCGTGCGGGGCCAATACGGGGCGATGGAATTCCACGGTACCACCGTGAGTTGGTGATACGGGAGGAGGAGACAGAAGGGTGGGAAATTGGTAGTGACAACAACAAAGCCGGGGGATATGAAGTATTGTGTGTTATACGTAGTTGGGTAATCAGGGCACCTTGAATCGCTGGTTACGGCACAACGAAACTCCCTGGGGCACAATCAGTTCTCGGTTAGGCAGGGAAATCCTGGGCGCCTCTGCCTAAGGTATTCAGTTACCCAAGGTTCAAAGTACTCTGAGTCCAATGTGTCCGTCATTCTGTCATTGCGGCGTAATGGAAGTCTTCCGCATGCATCTAACTGACAAGGGGATTTCCCGATATGTATCGGAGATTCCTATCAGCGTAGGTGCGTGACGAAAGGAAAATTTCCGCCTATTCGATACCGGAGGTGTCAGGTTCGTCAATGGTCGTGAATTGGCGCGCGTGGATACGTGTAGGCCGCGCAGACCAGATCGCGCTTACACGTAGCCCCGCGAGGTGTTTGCTTGTTCCTGGAAAAGTGAGAGTCTAATTCCTCATGCAAAATCGCCACGTGGCATGGACAACTACTCAATCATCTAATCCTCCGTGGTCCCACCAGCAATCATTTCCGAGCATGCAAGGTGTCACTACACATCAAACATCGCAACAGCATCAGAGCTCCTACCATATTAACAGTGGATCAAAGTGACAAGCAATGATGATGACTAGGTAAAACGACAAACATATCATTCATTCATCCATTCATTCGACAAAACACACAATAGCCGAGATCAAGATCAATCGCAAAACAAGTGTGGGCTGAAGCCGAGGCAAAGATTCCGAAAACAAAAGAAGACGGGCGAGTCGCCCTGAGCCGAGATCAAAATTTATATACAAAAGTAAAGAGGGAGACAAGACAAAGAAGACTGCAAATCCACGTCCATCAACCTCAGCCCCCTCTTCCTCTCTCTCTCTCTCTCTTCGATGCGGACAGTCCATCATCACGCACGAACCCACGAAGTCGTCACCCCGCTTAGCCCTCCTGCACCCATCAAGTTCGCCTGCGCGCTACAGTCCGTCGTAGCTCCACACGTCAACCTCGCGCATTCGGCACCATCTCGTCGAGTCGCCCGACTCCCACTTCAACTCACCTCTTACTTCGCTCGTGAGCCGACCCTCGCTGATCGCGCTACCCCGAGCTTCCAACAACTGGTTAAGAGAGCTATCTAATCGCTCAGCCGGAATTTATAGCGTGCATGCATGCACGAAGAACACAGAATTGCAAGGACTTAGGAGGGGAGAAGGGAAGGGATTGCCTACGTTCTGCATGGCCAGACCGCGGCGTGGGGGACGTAGCCTCTCTCCACGCATCGATCCGATCATGCAGCCCGCGGGCTAGACATCCACGGCAGAAGGAAAGGAGAGGGCGGGAAGGATGGAGCTCAAGAAGAGAGATACAGTTACAATGGTGCCTGCCCAAAAATTACGGTTACACACGAGATTGAGGGCGCCGACTAATCAGAGCTCCGCTACAGCCGCAAAAAGAAGCGAGAGAGAAAGACAACGCGCGACAAAATAAATCCCAAATTTATTGCGAAAAGAACTTTAATAAAACACAAATGAAAGTCCGAAATTCCGAGAGCCATCGAGGGCTCGAAAAAAAAAATTCAAAAAGGAGCAAAACTTCCCGCGCGACCTCCATGCCTAAAACCCGACAACAGAACAAGAAAGAAGCGACGTCAAACATTATTAATCGCGCCTCTGTCGGTGCGACAGCTACTCAATCGGCCATCTCAGGACTTGCCCGACCCTGAACCCAGCCATCCGAAAGGAAGCGACGAAAAAGAAAAGACGAAGAAGCGAGGACACCGATGCAATTTCCCTTCGATCACGATCTCCCGTAATTGGCTCATCCTTCCCATCGCAGGACCCCTCATTGTCATTGCGCAGAAAGTCGCGCGGAACAGAAATTGATTCGTCACATCACCTTGTCGTGGAACCAGGAGTAATTATTCTGAAAATCGACTTCCCTCCCTACCACCGCATACTGCCCTTTCATTCGCTGACCATCATCCCCTGGCGCGCAATCGCTTCGTATTGGCCCCAACCCTCTTGCTCGGAGTGCTTGCAAGACCGCGAGTACAGAGCCTCCGGCTTCATCCGGCGAACTCGCTCGGAGGAAGAACGACGGGCGCACAGCCTTCGGCTAAGGCCAGCCATGTCGGATTCTGAGACCAGTGACGTACGACGCCAACAAGCGGTCGGACAGCGCGATAATCATAGCATCCCGACCATGCACCAAATACAAGTCTGACCCAGACGACGGAGCCAACAGAGGCGGTAGCCCCATGCTCAGACTTCGACTCGCGCCTATCCTCTCGTACTCCTATCCCTGAAACTTGCCACGAGATCTCAGTTCCGACCTGGGACTCCACCGCCACTTTCCTAAAATCCTTGGCACACCCCCTTTTTCGCACTTCCAGGCCCACTCACACTCCGATCAGGAAGTCGCGCTGGGCGTGAGGTTGGGCGTCACAGCACTACAGAAGACGTGACTAAGAAACACATGGTTCTGCGAGTGCATACAAGGAGGACAGCGGAAGGTCGAAAACCGCCCACGGAAGACTACAACTATATGATAGCAGATGGGAATGGTGGCTACACTCCCCTTGGTACATGGGCTAAGGGGGGGGGAACCTCACCTTTCACTCTGCAAAGACTCCCTACGGCCGCAGTCGGCACCGACCTGACTACTCTCTGTCACCAGCAAACACAAAGGGCCCAAAAGCCCTGCCATCTCAAGTTGGGTACACCTGCCCTCACCACGCCTCGGGGGGGACAGGCAACAGGAAGGACAGTGAACTCTGCCAGCGTATGTCAGTCGTCCAAACATTTGTCAGTCATTGATATGTCCTGTAATATGAGGGACACTGGACCTGGTTTCCAGCAGGTGCAGCTCCCCACCAATAGATGGAGCCTTCAACCGGGGACTCACTTAGGGAGGCTGCTCTTATCACCTCCCTAAGTGGTATCCGCGACTCAAAGTTAAAAAAAAATAATAATAAAAAAAAAAAAATGGAAGCAGATGAGTGAAATACGACCATTCTGATTTTTTTTTATGGCCAGTCAGCTCGATGATGATATCTCAAGGTCGTTGCACTTCTTTTCTTTTCTTTTCTTTTCTTTTTTCCTTTTAATCTGAGCAAGCGGCCTAGCTCAGTTAGTTAGGCACCTGAGCTAGGCCGTACCTTCCTGGGCAAGCTTGGCACCCGCCACCTAGAGATATGCCGTTGGTCCCCCCGAGTAGCATTGACGAGAGACTGCTGATGTTCATAGGGGGAGGGGACCGGAGGGGAGGCACAGCGACTGGCCCATCTAAAAAGCTCGGTCTTGATGCTACCAGCTGACCCCTGGCCGGTATCGCCCACCTGCTGTAGCAGGTATCGCACCTGCTGGTGGGTGCAGCTCCCGCATGTTCCCTCGTTGGAGGTTTGAGCACGGATGTGGCTGGTACGAGGTTCCCCGTAATACTCTAATGACAATAAAAAAAGGCCTGAAAGGCCGTCCTGGTCTATGGGTGGGGGTAAGGGGGGAGTTGAGTGCTGGCCATCATAGACACTGCTGTTACTCGATGGGGGCGAGGGAAGTAGATGGGAGGCACAGCTACTGGCAAAATGCCCAGTCTTTGCATTAGCCAGCTCGCCCCACGTCGCCCCCACCCTACTCCCTGACCACCGCCCATTAGGGAGGGGGACAACATGTATCCCCTTGATTGTGAGAGGTAGCTATGCTTGAAGGGGTCCCCTGTATAGGCTTAGGAGTAGTGGTAGGTAGGTAGTGAGAGGTGAAATTGAGAGAAAAATATAGCTTAGCTTTTTTTTTTTTTTTTTAAGTAAAATTCAGGTACTCCAGGCCCCTGGACCCATTAGCGTACGGCCGTCAAATAGATTGGATCTCAACGGCCTGGTAGTTTCCGAGCGGGGACTGTAAAGATGCCCACCTCCCGTCCAATGAGATGCGTCGAAAAAAAAAAAAAAAAAAAAGTTGGACTAACTTGGACATGATAGCTCGTGGCTTTGCGTGGGTGGGAAGTCTGGATTTTATGGGCTCTAAAGGGGGAGGGGGCGATTTCCAGACTTCGTTTTTTTTTTTTTTTCTTGGCTCTGAGAAATAGAACTTGAAATGTGAAATTCAGATATCGTGGTGGATCTGACAGGAACGCTTCCGCGTCTGTCGGATGGCCTGTTAGAGGCATCATGAGATACATGGGGATGAATGTGTCCCTATAGCCATTACTTGTTCATCCTCGTGGCTGTGTTCGTGGACACATTTTATTGCCACGGTACATCACTATGAAGACTTATGTGAAGGAGATAGTACCAACCCATGAATTCGGGTGCACAGCTGTTCTTCATACTTTTATGTGCTATTTCAATTCATTTTAAATCAGAAAAAGATCCATTCATGCAAATAAAAAATCACTTTGTATTTTCCAAAAAAACATAAAATTGCGTCACACATCGTAGAATACTTCGCTAGTGGGTCCAGGCCCCAGGGGGTTGCTCTTGACTGCCAAAAGTGGCACGGTCAAGAGCAATTACCTCTGGTTCTAATCTGAAAAACGAAAGGTAGGATAAAAAAAAGAAACACTGAAAACAGGAAAGGGAAACAATACTTCAACAAAAGGTGGTCTAGAGCCTCCCCTCTTTACACAGATTTGAGAGTGCACAAAACTATGGATGCCATTGCAGTCGGATTCATCTAGGTTTGGCGGTAATTGCAGTCAGATACCTTTTTGGAAGTGCTAGTGTGAATACGGGCCTTGCCACCCCACTCCCGAGTTCTAGAATTTATTTCTGGAGTGCTCCTGAGTGCCTTTTGCCACACTGCATTGTAGAACTAGCTGCTCTCCAAGTCTGAAAATGACAGTTGCCACATCCGGACACGTTCAGTGTGAAGCAGCCTGACTGAAGTCTGTTTGTCCCTTGAGCTCCACTCCCGAATCTGGGATGAAACTCACAGGGCGAAGGAGCTCTCCAGAAAATGCAGCTTTGCAGGCTGTGGTTTTGGGAGTGTTCTCGGGAGCCGCATTCTGACAGCTCCCAAATTCTATCTGACAAATCAAATTTGGGAGCTGGCGTGGCAATGCTGCACTCCCAAAAACAGCCACTTTCAGGAGTAGTCTGGCGAGGCCCTACGTCTATGGGTGAAACTGGAGGTCGACCACTTTTTTTCTGTCTTCGTTTTTTTGCCCTTTTCCCAGGGTGTCCCACAGAGGCCGCAGTGGTAAATTGGTGCCATTACTCTTCAGGGGTGAGGTCCTGCTAGCAAAGAGGATCAGATTGAATGCCTGAATCTGGATGTGCTTGTGCAAAGGCGAAGAGAATTGAGGTTGAACTGCTTTTCTGCATCTCTGCTGAAAACACACCAGTACTTGGTCCATACATCGGCCGCCGGGCATTTTCGTGCACGCACCTCAACTTTCGGGGCTCGGCTGGTGGCGCCGTGATACGCAACCTCACGCCCCCTCGCAGCTTCCCGTACTGGGTCGCTGATCAGAGTTCTAGGAGGGGCGTGGCCGAGGATTTTTGGCCGTAGGGGTTGAGTCTCCCGGACGGAACGGGAGGCTCTCGTTTTGTGCCAGAGGTTACCCCTGAGTCGAACTGCCGTCGCGAAGTCCCGTGGGGGTCGGATCACTCCGAAACGATAAAATCAGAAGGGTTTCCGCAAAAACGAATTGCCGTCGTGCATCAGGACGGAAAAAGGCATCAAGGGGAGAGGGCCAGGGCGGCGGAAGATAGAAACTCCGGCCGTCATGGGTTTGGGGGATAGGTGGTGGGTTCGAGGCCTTCCGGCCTTGTCATCGGCCTCATGAAGTGACCGGACCATCGTTTTTTTTTTTTGCTGTAGAGGTGGTTGGTTCGAGGTCTTCAAGCCTCGACGTCGGACTCGCAAAGTCCGCGCGGAAGTTTCCGAGAGGGTGAAACGGCGGGAGGACTCGTCGGCATCCGAATTCGAAATTGCGCGGGCAGCGCCCCCGCATTACGGGAGAGCTCGGGGAAACGTGTCGCTCCCGTTCCCCCTTATATCACAAGCCCGAGCCGGGTCTTGCCAACACACTTGCTCCGTCTGCCTCAGCGCGCGTTGTACGTCCGCATCGCAGTAGACGTTGTCGTCATCTGTGATGGGGAAGGTCGGTAGCGAGATGAGACGATTGGAGGTACGCGATGAACACGGGCAAGATCCCGCGCTCCCGGTCATCTGAACCAACACCGACTCCATACAACACTCGACGCAACTCTTCTCTCTCAAAAGTGGGCGCGTCGGGGGAAGATGACGAAATCTAAGCTCTCTCCCCTTGCGGGGGCGTCGACCGTCCGCGCGGACGCATGCGGTTGACGTCACCGAGACAGGGACGAGAAGTTCAAAAGCGATGACTATCAGTTCAAAAAGGAAGGCGATCGAGAGAGAGAGAGTGAGTTACGTCGAGACTGCGCGTGCCCGCAGGAAAGGCCGCGGAGGGGAGGGGAACAACAGGATCAACACACTCGTACTCCTAAGCAGACGGTCCCCCAGTTCAGTTTCCCCGTCCCCGCCCGGACAAGTACATACACACATACATGCATGCAATCAACAACCCTTGACAGGACATCTAATCATCCATAGACCTTCGACATCACTCATGCGCACAACCAGCTCCCATCACTCGGGGCTTCACACACACGACATGCATAGACAAAGCAGCAATGGAGATAAAAGCGAGTCCTTCTTGTACACAAAAAATTCAATTAACTGCCGCCCCCAGGCGCAGCCTTCAAACCTCCCAAGACCACCGACCACCATAGCCACAAGGCCCTGCCGTGGCTGGCGTCCAATCCCCACCACTGCTCAATCCCTCCGACTGCTTCGCCCCGAGACTACCGCGGGTCCACCCCACGTCGTCACTCCGCCCGTCCTTGGGCTCATCGAGCCTGTTCGGCGCCGCGGACTTTCGCGCATGGCTCGCGCAGCATTGCAGCTGAGATCAAAGAGAGAGAGAGGAGAGGGTTGCGCGAATTTATAGCGCGGGAGGCGGTGGGTTGTCAGCGCAAGGTGTGGGCAGCGCAGGTTGTAGATGAGCAGGATAGGAGGAAGGTGGGGAGTTAGACGGTTCGACCCGCGGGATGGCATGGTCCTACGTGATTGGGGTGTCCGTTCAAGTGGTGCGCGGTTTCCCGCTCTCCACATTGATCCGAGCATCCCAACTACGCGGCCAATCACTTCGCGGAGTAAGGATCGAGCTGGGCGGAGAGGAAGACGAAGAGTCCTGCATGGGGGAAATGCGCGCAGCAAGAAGGGAAGATGGCGCGGGGATGCAAAGCAAGAAACGGGGGTGCGAGACGCACGAAGAAGTCGGAGCTTAGGCTCGCGCGCGCAAAAATTCAAAAAGTCCCCGCCGAAACCGTTTCTTGGTTTTCATACCGCGGCCGCTATTCGCCCGCGCGGGAAGCCGTTTCAAAAAGAAAACAAAAGCAAAAAGAAAGAAAAACCCCTGTTTGTCCGCATCCGTGCCTCGGGGCTTCCGGGGGATTTTTCCTCAGGGATACGGGAAGCCGCGCGGTACGGGTCTGAGCTTATCACACGCCAGCCAAAAGGACACCGCTCCAGTCCATTTTCTTTTGGCGCGCAAGGCCGAGGGTTGGAGACCTGTGGGAAACTGACACGAACCAGTGGAAATCCCCAACTCAACTCCGGGTCAAGTTAAAACAGCTACCGCAGCAGGAAGAGAGAAGGAATTTGCTTATTGAAGCCATACCGGAGGAGTGGAAGAAACTGCTGGGTCCTGAAGGAATCAACCCTCCAGGAACGTGGATGAGAACGGTGTCAACTGTAGACACCACTACGTTTGTATTGCTAAAGAGCTGGGACGAGGATCTTAGAGGGAGATGCACGGTAGAAGAGTATAGTAGGATTAATGACCACAGTGATATCCTAGAGCTTCAGAGAACCACCACCAGACTAGGCCTGAGAGATCTAGAAGAAGTTCGGGTGAGAGCGGTCAAGCTGCAAGGAAGAGGGGAACCAACGGTCTACAAGTTGGTAGCGGGAGGGGAGGCTAAACAGAGGATGCGAATAGACCCATTAATGTGCGGATGGAAAGCTGGGGCCGAAACTATTTTTGATACAAGGTATTTGTCTACCAAGCTGGTAAACTCAAAGCTCAACCCCAAGGGAAACATGCTCTCCAAGTTGATTGACAGATGGGAGCGAGCGCAACCAGCACTGCAAACACCAACAGAGGAAAATTTGACTAAATTATGGAACCAGTTAAGTCTGTTGCCCTCTCAGAAGTTCGCATCTCTACTGTGGCTGCAATCACATATTGCAGTACCGACGGCTCGGTGGTTGAACAACAGGGGAATGAACGTTAACCCAAACTGTGAACGGTGCAACTGGCCATTTGAGACAATGACACACCTTCGGTGGGATTGCCCAGGATCGCAGAAGTGGTGGAACTGTTGGTTCCAGCACTGGACCAGAATGTCGGGGGACACCTCGTGCAGAGGCGTGAGCTGGGTGATTCACGGGTTCCTACCGGAAAACATCTCACCGAGGAAAGGTTGGGGGTACATTGCGCAGGTGGGCCGAGCCATCATGATGTGGCTGATCTGGATGGACTGAAATGAAAGGCGTTTCCGGTGTCAAGTCTTGGATGAGGTACATGCTGAGAGGTTGTTCAAGCAGCTCCTGAAAACAGGAATCAGAGCGGATTGGCGTAGGAAAGTTCTGAACGGTAATCGAATCGCAGGGGAAAAGTGGTTCACAGAAACTTGGGCATTGCCTGGTGGGTTGGCAGTGATAAGAGATAATAGACTAGTGATATCACAATGGTTAGAAGTACAATAGATCGATACATAGGGTAGGTTGGAGATAGGCAGGGTGGGGGTTGTTATTAGTAGATGAACCAGGGCACTCGGTTCCAGTGGGCAGTCACAGTAGGCTGCAGACGGGATAGGTAGGGAGGGAGAGTGTCAGTATTTTAGAGGAAATTGGTTCCCCCGGCCGAACTGGGCCGGGTTGTAGGTCTGTGAATATAATTGTAGTCTAGGATCCAGACTTTAGATGTAGATGGTTGGGAATAGGGTTAGGTAACAATAGTATTGGTAATTAGCTAGTCTGTGGAGGTTGGGTTGGGGATTGGTCCTTTCAATTGTAAGCGAAACTGGCTAAGGTACTCCGGGTGGAATTGTCGGGACCCCGGCCCCGGTTGCCATATTGAATTGTAATGAAAGCCTGGAATGGCCCTGCGCGCCAAATTTTGCCGAAGTGCCAGGGTACCGTTTTGATTTTTTTTTTGGCTGGCTCTCACAGCCATTGTAGTCCGGTACCCCGAAGCCCTGAAGGCGCGCGTTAACGGGGAAGCGCCATGGCCGATAGCTGGGCCAAGTACTGGTGGTTTAAACCACCAGTACCTAGCGGATTGAGGCCCGACCCGCTTTTTCCCTGCGCGCCAAGGTCTGTCGAGCCTCTTTCTTTTCGTTTTGTTTGCGTACCCGCTGGTACCCAGTTCCACTTCGTTTTTTTTTTGTTTTTTTTTTTGTATTTACATCGAATCGTCCTGTCGCGCCGCGCCTCCCCTCCGCACTACCGGTTTGCTTCTACCCCTTCCGTGTCTGACGTTATGTCTGTTAGGTTTTTTTTTTTTTTTTTTTTTCTTTTCTGTTTTATGTTTTGTTGCTTTTGCTATTGTTGTTCTCCCGCCCGCTGCAGCCAAGGTTGAAGTCGCCGTTTCCTCCTTCGTGGCCGCAGGGATGGCATTGGAATACACATGCGTGTGCGATGCAGCACGTGCGCGCACCGTCCTCCGGCGCCCTCCTGTTACCTTGCGTCGTGTCTGCACCTCTGACCGTCCATCACGACACGACGTCTGCTTGTGGACCGCGACGTTGGAGACTTGCCTGCTCTCTCTCTCTCTCTCTCTCTCTCTCTCTCTCTCTCTCTCTCTCTCCACATGTATGAACGCATCCAACAAACGCCTAACCTCCAGAGTGGCCAAGTGGACGACCGCCATGTGGCCACCTTCTTCCCCTGAATACAACGTAAGGTCATTCTAGCTGTATCTAGACTGAAAGACGATGACCGTACGTTGTATTTGGGCAAACAAGGTAGGAAAAAGGTTGTCCTGCACGTTTCCCGAGCGGCCAACGGTCGAAATCCTTGACAACTCTTTTTTTTTTTTTTGTCGGCCTCACAAGTGGGAGTGTAAGCCCCCCTCCGTATATCACGCGTTCTTTTTTTTTTTTTTTTCTTCTTTCTATATTCTTCTCTCAACTTCTGTTTCTTTTTCTCTTTCCACTACCTACTCCTAAGACTATCTAGAGGGGACCCCTGCAAGCATAGTTTTCCTCTCTCTGTGAAGGGGAGATTTCATGTTGCCCCTTGCCCCTAATGGTTAGGGTATAGGGTTGGGGCTGCCAGTGGGGGTCTGGCTAACACAAAGACCGAGACCGGCCAGTAGCTGTGCCTACCTTTCTCATCATCCCCCACCCTTCATCGAGTAGCAGCAGAGGCTATGGCCAACACTCTCCCACACACCACACACAACCCACTTGCGCTCACACTCACACCCGTGTTGGTCATAGACCCCGCTAATACCGATCAGGGGTATCCAGAGGACTATCACAGTCAGTCGGCCTTGTTTTTATTTTCCACAAAATAGTCCAAAACGACGTCTGTTTGGGCCCGTTGGAACTCCCCACGGCCTCGAGCCCGAACCTGCTTTTTTCTAGCGAAGGCCGCTGCGCGTTAAGGGCCGCCCTAAAAAAAGATAGCAGGTGGAGGTACTTGTGGTTTAATCCGATCTTTTTTGCTAATGGGATCTCACCCCTGCTAGTGGAACGGTGCCCCTGTAGGTAGTAGTTGTGTTCCAATTTTTCGCAATTTGCAGTAACCATTCCCGATTGGCCAGGGTCAGCAACTTGCCACCCTACATCTGACCACCGGCCATTAGGGCTGGGGGCAACATGTGAGAGGTAGCTATGCTTGCAGGGTTCCCCTATATAGGCTTAGGAGTAATGAATCTCAAGGGGGTAGTGCAAAGGCGCTGCCCTTGAGATTTTCTCAAGTCGAGGGTAGTGGAAGGAGCGCCCCCCCCCTAAAAAAAAAGGGAAAAAAAAAGGAGCCCCAATACCGAAAGTCAACCTAACCACGTCCTTGACTCCTTCGACGCCAGGTTGAATAGTATTCCCGCCGCTACCGGTATGTCCACGCAGTGGCCATCGGTCCTCGTTATGGAAGCACGTGGGGACCTCGCCCCCATGCCGAACAATGCCTAAAGCAAACCTGCAACTCGGTTCGAGCGCTCGACGACGAGGTCTCGGGGATGCGCCCTACGAAGAAAAACGAAACGAAACGAAACAGAGAACGAATAGAAACTGGCGGGAAGCGGGAACATTTTTTCCCCGCTGCCAGGTAGGAGCGCCGTGCAATAGAACCGAAAAAAAGGGATAGTGAGGGACGGAGAGACAGGAGAAGAGAGAGAGAGAAGAGAGCGGGCGGCCGTTTCAGACGGCCGCCTGAAGACTGAAGCGGGAAAAAAAAAACAAAAAAAAGGGAAACGAAGATCCTTTCAGGGGAAAGGAGCCGGGGGGGGTAAACTGGCGCGCGACAAAGAGGTAGTCGGCGCCCGGGAGCCGCGTGGCAGTCTCCCTGGGGCCCGTTTCTCGTGGAGCTGTCCTCGTTGACACGCAGGATGGACTCCTTCCACCGTGTACGGGATGCTGTCACATTGTTCGATCGTGTATCGTTATCGTCCTTGTCACCTTCATTCTACCCATCCTCGTCAGCCTCCCCCTCCGCCTCCTCCTCCTCCTCCTCATCATCATCATCATCATCACCGACCTTATCTGCCCGCCGGTTAAGCGGATATGGAGTTTCGGTGTTAAGCTCGGCGCGTTGCGGTCCCCTGGCAATGGCGGCAATGGCGGTCAGTGTATTGATTTTCGCTGTGACGATGATGACTGTCGTCATCGCAGATGGCAGCCCAGGTGTAACCTACCTTCCGAAGGGTGTGCAAGTCTCGCTGCGCGCCAAGTGGTCGGGAACCTCCCTCCTCCTCGAAGCCGGAGAGTTCGTCGGAGCGACGAGGGAGGATCTGTTCTGGCCGTTCGTGGAGGAATGGATACACGGCCAACCTCCTCCTCAGTCGATAGGAGCGACGGGTGAGTCCTTGCCGGCGGATGAGAGATGCGCGGCGGCGATGGGCGGCAGTGTGCGACGCCTTCTAGGTCCCGCGTTCGAGCCCATTTTCCTTCTGTCGCTTTCTTTCCGCGAATACTCTCCCAAGCTGGTCGTGTATCGACAGCTGGCGTGGCAGTCTCTCCGTCGCTTTGGCTTCACTTCTTCCTCCCCCTCTGATGATGATGCTACCGCGGCTGAGGACGGGGGGAGGAGCGGACGACACGTGGCCCGCCCGGGGCCTGCCAACTCAGCAGCGGCGAAGGATCGTCATCGACTCGACAGTAGCGATCCCTTCCCCACTAACGGGAGTTGCTGTTGGGTCGATGTTGGCGGGCAAAAGCCGCTCCTCGATCCCGCGGAGCTGGACACGTGGATCGAGCGCGCCAAGCTCGGTGCCACGGTGGCGGACGAGGCTGAGCATCTTGTAGAGGTCCACAGCTTTGATCATGTCATCTCTGACGGCAGCAGTGTTGCTGCTGTTGCAGTCCTCTATGGGGCCATGGGGACAGCGTGTTTTGAGAAAATGCACGCTGCGCTCTCCGCAGCAGCCAGGGAGGGCTATTTTAAGTATGTTTATCGGCCGGTTCTGCCGCATGGCTGTGGTGGAGATGGCGGGAATTGCCTCTTGATGGGGGCGGGGGCCGATGTCACTCTTGGCGGGTACGGCGTTGAGCTGGCATTAAAGAACATGGAGTATAGCGCGATCGACGACAGCAGCGTGAAGAAAGATGTGGCGACGGAGAGCGGGAAGCCGACAGAGGATCTGGATCGCGCAGTGAATGGATTCATCTTCTCGAAGCTGCTGGCCAGACGACCAGAGAAAGCAGCCGAGCTCCTGACGTTCCGCGACCATCTGATGTCGGCAGCAGACATTGATGACAAGATCAACGTGTGGGATCTGAAGGATATAGGGTTGCTAGCCTCGCAGAGGATCGCTCAGGCCTCTGATCCCCTGCGGCTTCTGCAAGAAATCAATCACAATTTCCCCAGCGTCGTGTCTTCCTTGTCGAGAATGAAGCTGAATAAGACGGTCTCGGACGAGATCCTGAGTAATCAGAGAATGCTGATGGCGGGAAAGAACTTGCTGGCAATCAATCAGGCAGTAATCGATCTGGAAAACCTGGATCTGTTCACGTTGATGGAGATTGCGAGGAAGGAGATAGCGCTCGGCTCCCAGCTCTCCAAGCTGAAGCTTCCGAGAGAGGTCATGAAACAGATGATGAATCTTCCCGAGCCATCGCTCGACATGGTGGTTCGCGTGGACGTTAGGTCGGACGAATTCCTGCACTTCTTGAACGACCTGGAAACCGATGCCAAGTACCGAAGATGGGGTAATAATCTCTTTGAGCTCCTGATGCCCATGTTTCCAGGGCAGATGCGATACATTCGCAAGAATCTGTTCACCGCTGTGTACGTTATTGATCCCGGGTCACCGAAGTCGCTGCGTGCCGTCGACTCGATCATGCACTACTACAACAATAACGTCCCGGTACGGTTCGGTATAATCATCGCCACGGGGGAGGTGTTGTCCATAGTCGAGGAGAAAGGAGGAGCAGGAGGAGAGGCGGTAGTGAAGAAGGCGCTGCAGGAGGAGAATGGTACTGTGAGTCAGAGTGTGAGCTTGATGACAGCCAGGGTGTTCTATCATGTTGTGAGGAATTTCGGCGCGAAGGAAGGATTCAGCTTTCTGGCAAAGCTGAATGAGGTGAGGGGGGGAGAGGAAGGAGGAGACGCTCCGTCTGCGGGGGCGGACTCGGAAGAGGAGGACGATGCGATTTCTCAAGAACACCTGGAGGAGGCGCTTAGGGCAACTCTCAAACGGCTCTTGGCCAAAGAGAAGAAGGAGAAGGTGGCTGCAGATGAACTGATTGCAGAGCTGCGTGGCAATCTCGACTACCTGGACGATGTGATCCTCAGCACTCTCTTCGCTCACAGGAAGGGTCTCGATAACGCCGCCATCCCGTGCCTGGTCATGAATGGCCTCGTTTTCCCTTCTAATCAGGTGCTCATTGCCATGAACGAGGAGCTGGGTAGGATCCAAGAGAAGGTGTATTACGGCTTGATCTCTCAGAAGACGAACGTGCTGGACAGGTTACTGCAAGAGCACGGCTTCGCTCGCTACAACCCAGTGGTCTTGTCAAGTGATGGGACAAAACCCAAGTACGTGGAATTGGCATCTGCTGCTGTGGAGGAGAAGAGCATCCTGAGGAAGCTCAGGTACCTCCATCACCCAGGAGGCGATGACGAAGTGAAAGCGATCTCTCATCTGGTGGTTGTGGATATCGAACGGAAGGAAGGCAAGCAGCTTGTCCTGCAGGCGCTTCGACACTTGGCCAGTGACGTGGAGGGCAAATCACGCGTGGGAATCTTGCACAATCCGAGAAGGACGAGGGATCGGACCTCTGCCCCTGGGGCTGATGATGATCCTGAACGCCCTGCTGCAGCTGCTGCGGCTGCTGCTGCTTCTCTCTTACCACGTATTCTCCTAGCTGCCACGAGCCTTCCTGGCCAGTCTGCCAAGCTGCTGCCTTTCTTGCAGACTCTGCTGGAATCCTCAGCCGTGGCGGAGTTGATGACATCAACGAACAAGTTGCAGGCCGAAGCTTCTGTCAGGGATACCCTCCTTGACTCTGTGGCAGCGATGGCGAAGTCTGCTGGTCTGAGGCCTGACGGCCTTCTCAAGTCGTTGACAGATCCCACAGCCATTCGCGATGCACTTCAGCGGATCCAGGAGGAGCAGGAATTCGTGAAGTCGTTGGGGATTGAACCGGGTCTGGACGCTGTCGTCACCAACGGCAGAGTGCTGCTGCTGGGTCGGGACTGCAAGCAATTGACTGCCGAAGACTTTGAACTGCTTGGGAAAGTCGAGTACTCCCAAAGGGTGTCTGAAGTGGAGACGCTCATGGAGGATCTCGAATGGAGCGATGCCGATCCCGATGACGTGACGAGCGAATTCCTGAGTACTATGATCATGGCAGCATCGTCTGCTGTCTCAAGCCGGACCAAAACCTCGGAGACGGCCAAGTTCGAGTTCCTATCTGATCAGCACAGTGCAATTGTTCATCAGGACGACAACTCCTTGCTGACAGTCGATGCCATCCTTGACCCGATCAGCACAACTGCCCAGGCCATCACACCTCTGCTCATACTCCTGCGCGACTGGTTGCATCCCAGCTTCCGCATTATCCTGAATCCACAGACCAACCTGGCTGATCTCCCCTTGAAGAACTTCTACAGATTCGCCCAACCTCTGAACAAGGATCTGGTTAGCAGCCTTCAGGATGGCGCGGCGGCACGATTCATCAACATGCCAGCCTCGCGGACGCTTACGATGAACCTGTATGTGCCAGAGCCTTGGCTTGTGGAGCCTGTGGTCGCGCCTTACGACCTTGACAACCTGCAGCTGCAAAAGCTGGATGCGGGCACCATGCATGTGGCGTTTGAGCTGGAGGCACTTATGGTAACAGGGCATTGCTTTGAAGAGGGTTCGCGAGACCCCCCCCGGGGACTGCAGCTTCTGCTGGGAACCAAGGAAAACCCGCACATCGTGGACACAATCGTGATGGCGAACCTGGGGTACTTTCAGCTGAAGGCTGCTCCTGGAGTGTGGGCCTTGCGGCTTGCCCCCGGCCGGTCTGCCTTGCTCTACAGTACTGTGCATGCAGATGCTGACAACACGTTGATCCCGGAAAAGGGAGATGCCGGCGAAGAGGAGGTGGTGAGCGTACGTGTGGTGGTGAGTGATCTGAAGGGCAAGGTGGTCAGAATGAAAGTGAAGAAGAGGCCTGGCAAGGAGACTGAGAAGATTTTGTGGGAGGAGGGAGATTGGAATAACGAGGACGAGGAGCAAGGAGCCACAATCGCAAGACACGGTGCAGGAGGGTCTAATAAGAGAGGCAGCTCGTGGTCTGATTGGTTTCTGGGACTGGGTGGTAGGAAGAAAGAGGGTTCCAATCTCTCCTCGTTGGAAGCATCATCTCCAGAAGGGCTGCCACCTTCGTCAAGGAGGACGGGTGAAATGATCCACATCTTCTCAGTGGCTAGCGGACACCTGTATGAGCGTTTTCTGAGGATTATGATTTTGAGTGTCATCAAGAATACGAACCGGCCCGTGAAGTTCTGGTTTATCAAGAATTACCTGTCTCCAAGCTTCAAGGACCTGATCCCGCACATGTCGAGGGAGTACGACTTTGAGTACGAACTCGTGACATATAAATGGCCCTCATGGCTACACAAGCAAGTGGAGAAGCAGAGGATCATATGGGCTTACAAGATCCTATTCCTGGATGTACTGTTTCCACTCAGCTTGAAGAAGGTGATCTTTGTCGATGCGGATCAGATCGTGCGTACAGATCTCGGCGAACTCTACGACATGGATTTGAAAGGCAAGCCCCTTGCGTATACCCCTTTCTGTGACAACAACAAGGAAATGGATGGCTACCGCTTCTGGAAACAGGGGTTCTGGAAGGATCATCTGCGAGGCAGGCCTTATCACATCAGTGCACTTTACGTGGTTCATCTCGCAAAGTTCCGACTAATCGCGGCTGGAGACCATCTCCGTGTGGTCTACGAGAGCCTCAGCAGGGATCCCAACAGTCTGGCTAACCTGGACCAGGATCTGCCAAACTATGCCCAGCACAAGGTTCCGATCTTCTCGCTGCCGATGGAGTGGTTGTGGTGCGAATCCTGGTGCGGAAACGCAACCAAGGCAAAGGCGAAGACAATTGATTTATGTAACAACCCGATGACCAAGGAGCCGAAGCTCGAAGGAGCGAAGAGAATTGTGGCTGAATGGCCAGCACTTGACGAAGAGCAGCGTATATTCACCGCGAAGATCGAGCGCATGTACATGCAGCTGCAACCGGATGCAGAGCTTCCCGAAGTCGATATGAAGTCACCAGAGGAGCCAGCTTCCGCCCCGAGCTCGATGCTGAGTGAACAAAGCATGGAAGGCGAAGGGCAGAAAGGAACTACTGATAGTGTAGTTGACACAAGCACAAACGGGCGGTCGTCTTGCCCATCTGGGGTGCACCAGGAGGAGGGCAAAGGCTCCGGTTCTGCTGTGACGAGGTCCTCTGGCGAACGAGACGAGTTGTGATGTAGATTAGCTTTTTATCAGACATAAGCTTGCAAGCCGAAGCTTAACCTTGTCCAAGGTTTTGACTCTTTTGATTGTTTGCAGAGTTAATAATGAAAAACTGGTTGCTGTGTGCAATGTTTGACAACCTTGGGCGTGACTTTGGAGTGTCAGGGGGTTGTTTGGTTCAGGGGTTGGTCTCCATTCCATCCTTGTTGTTGTTGCGATGGCCGGCTGGCACCAATCGGCACCTCTCGAGAATTCCACGAGACAGTTTTATAACTTTATTGTTTGCTTGAAGAGTTTGCAGCATGCACACTGGCCTGTTTTCAGTGCCAATCAGTCGGTGTCTGAAGAGTGTGATAAGGCTGCTTTTCGGTGTTTTTTACCCCCCGAGAATTTGTGACAGTTTAGGTGATCTGTTCCAACTTCGGGTTGCAGAAGTTGGAGAGGCAACTCGATTAGTCTGCTTGCACAGCTCACGCCAGGTCGGAATCAGTCGCGAAGGGAGCGCAAAGGGGGGTGCAAAGGGAGTTAGGCTGCAGCCCATAGTGTTTGAGAGCATTTGTGTCTTGACTGCTTAGGATCGTGAATCAGGTTATGCTGGCAGGCATTTACATTCTTTGTTCCATTGAGCTCTTCTTATTATGCAACCGTTTATGTCAGCAGATATTTACATCAACTCTCAGACCGTAGATGGGTATTGTTTTTTTTTTTTTAGTAAGAATAGCCAGGGCAATTTGGTAAGGTAGAGGGTCAGAGAGATGATGGTCTCGGTGAAATTTTGCAGAGGAATTAAGTGTCCGTGCACAAGTCATATATGGTAGAAAGAATCCTGCCTTGGTTAATGTCAGACTTGCCTTGACAACGTTCGGCCAGGAATGCTCCAACATCATTAGCATGAGTCTCCTGGAGAACACTCAAAGCCTCTAGGACTTGGGGGAGGAAACAGGTCTGTCCAGCATGCAAGGGCAGAGTGAGCATTCCCAGCAGATTACGCAGTCCTGTATATCTCGGAAATTGACGTCAGACTAATCTTCGTTGCGATGATATCCGCATCTCTTGACTCCTTTTTTTCCCCTCTTCCTTTTGTTCTTTGTATGTATGCCTCTGTTTGTGTGTGTGTGTGTGTGTGTGTGTGTGTGTGTTTGTGTGTGTGTGTGTGTGTGTGTGTGTGTGTGTGNNGAGAGAGAGAGAGAGAGAGAGAGAGAGAGAGAGAGAGAGAGAGAGAGAGAGATGTGAGGCTGATCGCTGATCATTTTTGGTGGTGTCTGTACGACAGGTCTTTTCTCTTCTCTGTTAAAGCCACAAAGCTGGGCATTTGTTGACATTGGGGGCCTGTGGCAGACAGATGGGTGGATCTCAGGATTGCCTGTGCGTTTGGAAATACGATAAAAATTCATCAAATGAATATGCCGTGGTTCAGACCCTCTTGTTTTCGGTCGAGACCGAGTGTTGAGTAGCTGGCACGTTTGTGGTCTGTGCTGGGTGATGTGATGGATCAGCGATGGCAGACAACTGGAAGTATTAGGTCTTCACACAGGCAAGCAATCAACATCTTGAGCTTGATTGGATGATTAGGCGACGGTGCCATGAAGCTCATCATTTACTCTGTTAGGTTGCCGGGCTGGCATTTGCGTCAGGCAGCTTTGAGCGATGTTCGGGAGACAGATTGGAGAAATCCCCTTCATGTGTTCTAGATCTGCAGAGAATTAGGACCGCTGCCGAGGGACATTAGGGATCAGCTGGGTGCTTCTGTTGGACTGTGGTTGACTGGATAGACCGGATTTCATTGCTCGGTGGATTCAATTGGTTATAATGTATTGCACTCATTGATTTGTTGATTGACTTAATTCATCGATTGATCAGCTGATTAATGGATGGATGGATGGATGGATGGATGGATGGAGGAATTTCAACGGACTGATCTGATTTGGTTTGGATTTGGTTTTATTTGGTTTGATTGGGTCTGATTCACTTGATTTGGTTTACTTTGCTTTGGTTTGGTTTGGTTTGGTTCGGTGTGGCCTGGTTGAGGGTGGTGCAGTTTGATTTGGTTTGGAAGAGAAAGCGGGGCTTGGTTTTGTGTGGTGCGGTTGATTTCGTTTTGTTCGGTTCAGTTCAGTTTTGATCTGGTGTGATTGATTGATTCAATTTTAGTCTATCGGTTGATCATTGCCACTGCTATTCTTACTAGTTGTGGGTTATTTGTGCTTCCCAGCCAAGGCTGTTTTGCATGGATGTTAGTTGTTAGTTGTGTTAAGGAATAGCCAAGGGTACTAACTTACTAAGGGTTTTATAGGTCATTTTGGGACCGTGTTTAGCTGTCTTGTTATTGACAGTGAGACTGTTTTTTGAGGGTTTGTTTGTGCTGGAAATTACATGACTAACTAGATGATGATTTGGGTTTGGTGTTGGCTGATTGAACGATTAGTTGGGCTAAATGAATCTGGCCGTAATAATGCCTGTGGTGCATTCAAGAGGGTTTTGTCCGAGAGTTTTGTCTGCTTTCCGGGATTTTTAGCTTGTATCTGAATCATACCTGCGGCGCATAGGTGAAGTGCGCTGCGCAGTGTGGTCCCGGCTGCGCAGTGCGCTGATCGCAGATGTGCAGAAAAAAAAAAAGAAAAGAAAGAAAAAGAAGAAGAAGTAGAAGCGACCGTGATGTGTGTATACACGCTGGAGAGAGAGAGAGAGAGAGAGAGAGAGAGAGAGAGAGAGAGAGAGAGAGAGAGAGAGACGGAGCAAAGAGCCCTTTCAAATTATTCAGACAACCCCTGCCAGTACTTCAAAAGGTCTCTACCAAAAATTGGCAAGGGTCCCATGGGCAGGAGATGTGTACATTGGACTTGTAGTAAGGAGGGAGCAGGCCAGCTATAGCTTCGAATTCGGGTCCGTGTTTCAGCAGTTATGGGTTACTGACTTACTAACTCGGCATGTGTTTTTCAGGGCTTCACTCCACTACTCACCAAATGTGCAAAACTAGAATGAATCTTCTACTAGAAACTGGAACCATACAAGACATATGTTTTTCTTTTTTGATGAGTGGACCCAGGCCCTTAGGGCCACTGCACGTAAAAAAAGGAAAAACAAAAATTTTGAAAAAAACAAGACAGCTACTGTAGTGTTTGTAGTACTTTTGTAACCCATAACTCTTGGAACACGGACCTGAATTCCGAATCCAGGATATGTTACCGGCCTGCTCGTGGTCTTCCAGCAGTTGGATGAACATTACGTCCAAATGCATGGGAACTCTGCTGATTCTTTGCAGGCGACCGTTCGGAAAAGAGAATAGAATTCAATAGATCCAATGAGTAGTACGAAGTGACCCCAATTTATTTATTTATTTTCTGTGGATGTACAATTTTCAAAAGGGAGGGACACATTTGGTTACCACGACCTACACTTTTTCCTTTTTTTTGTTTTTTATTTGTAAATGCACCGCATCACGTACACGTGCACGTGTGCGCATGCCTTTCAGCATACCAGGCCGGCGTCTCACGGTGCTGCTGCGTGTATTGCTTCCTGAGGTACAGGCATTGCCCGGACGCTATATGGTCGAAGCGTTCAAGAAAGCTCATTTGGAAACTTCGCCAGTTAGTATACAACTTATGCCCGTACCATTCAATTGCCATACCCGCTAGCCGCCCCGGGATGCACTCCCTGAGCAACTGGTCAGACCATCCTTGTGCCTAAGCACCAGTACACCACACATCAGCCTGTGTGTGTCGGAATGATACCCGCACCACTTCGGAGGCCGTCATTTTTTTTCAACGGCGCGACAAAAACTTTCTGCATGGCTGGGCCAAGTACTAGCGGTTTAAGGCAGCCAAACAGGTACGAGGATCTTTTTCGTCTTCTGCAAAGATGGGATCCTTGGAAGGCGGAGGGACAAGGTGCAGGGGGTTCTGGGCAAGGCCACATGGTTGCCCGCCCTGTGTTCCGATTGGCCCTCGGCCATATCTTGGGGTTGAACTCGAGGTCTGCCTCGAGCAGGGTTGCGATTATTGTGGCAGACCGACGGGGTCGAGGCGCCAGCCTCCCAAACTAAGGTTTTTCCGATAACGCCTTGGGGCTGAAACGAATCAGCTCTGATACTTACCTCGCACCCCACACAACATCTTGTACCCGTGGGCATAGCCGAGCATTTTGGGCGGGGGTTAAACCGCCAGGGCGAAACTGAGGTGCTCGCCTCAGTCCCAAGGCTGATTTCAGAAACTTCAGCCGACTGGGATAATCCCAAATTTCCAAAGTTTAGACAAGTGCCGAAGGGCGAGGCATAATCAAAACCACCCGTCAGCTTGAGGACAACAACGCCACTCATTCGACACCAAACATAACCGCAAAAGACTATGCCCAAGAGAAAAAGGAGACAACGAATCTATCACTTATCTCGTGTTAGGTTCATGCTAACCTTCTCGGTGGGGGCCAAGGAGACAGTGGACGCCCTAAGCATCCGAGTCGGGCTCACGAGGTTCGTCCAATTGGCTAGAAGTCTCGTCGTTCGACAGAGGCGGGATCTTGGGCACCCAGGTCCGGAAGTTCGCTGGAAGAGCTCCTGCGTTACGAGAGAGATCTGGGAACCAGACGGACACTTCGTAGCCCAGCACCAGCCTCCGCTAGGAACAACATATCCCAGCTGACACCAACGACAATTAAATTGAGGCTCCCATACGGCGTGGGTTGCCAACCAGGGAAGTATCGTCAAGTCAGTGATGGGGAAGAAAACCGATCAATCAGAACAAACCCTGTTCCCCCTATATGACACGCTTTGGAGGGGTTATCAAAGTGAAACCGATCGGTCTGCAATAGCGCCGTCCGCACATCCACATCGCAGTAGAGATCATCCTCCTTTGGGATCGGGAAAGGAGGAAGGTCGCTATTGCCTTGCGAATCGATGTGAAGTTCGAGCACAGGCAGTTACCAGCGCTCACGTTCGGAGCAACAAATCTCGACTCCATACAAGTCTCAATATACCATACACCACCCACTCCCACCTATCAAAAGGCCAGCAATGTGCACGGTATCATCAACTAAAATTGTCACTTTGTCAAAACAACGATGGCTGGGAGGCAGAGCTGTGTTACCATATGAACGCTAAGTATGCACGTTCGTGTACATACGCGCGCGTTCAATACCCCTGCGCGCGCAGTCAAGTGCGTTTAAACGCGCCACGTGGCGGCGCTCAGGGAAAAAATGAACGCGCGCGAGGGGCCGGGGCACAGACGGTGGGGGCTACCCGGGGGCCTGCTCCGTCCGTGTGGTTTGGTAGTGGGTATTGGGGGTGTCAGGGGGTATTGGGTGGGTCGGGGGGTATTTGGTGGGTCAGGGGGTATTTGGGGGTGAGGGAGTATTCGGGGGGTGAGGGGGTATTGTGCGGTGTGGGGAGGGGGTATTACGGGGGTGAGGGGGTATTAGGGGGTGAGGGGGGGTATTTGGGGGGTGGTGGTCTGTTTTTTTTTCCTTCAATGAACTGCCATTTTACAATTACCAGGCTGCTGTCAATGCACCGTTGAAAAACTCCACAAATGTCTGTGTCCTCTTGAAGAGGAAATATAGCAAGAATGCAGATGCACAAGATAATACCCCACAGATGAGGCATCAAAGGAAATGAAGCAAGAGCAAAGATGCAAGAGATCATACTCCACAAATGAGGAAATAGCTGCTTACGAGCAACTATACAGATGTAGAAAACATAAGAGAAAAAGGGCGGTACGATTCTATATTTATCTATATATATACATATATACAGGGTAACTGGCATTCGGGACGGGACGAATGCCCAAACCCGAACGCCCGAACGTACGGGACCCCTTGGGGATGCGTTCGGCGGTTCAGGCCGAACGCGGACCCAAAAAAAAATAATAATAATAATAATCTGAAAAAAACGATATGTTATGAAGAAAAATAAAATGAACAACATTTCCTTGAGCATTACATCCAAATTTCTTACCAACATTGAAATAAAAATAAAATACAGAAAATAAAACTAATAATCAAAATACGAAAAAATGAAAAGAGAATTAAAACTAGTGAGTGAGCGAGCACGTTTTCGACACCGCCATCTTTGGCGATTTTTCCTAGGCTTCATTTCCGTGCGCACAGGCCCCCCTGACACGCACGGATGGCCGCACGGGTGCGCGACCATGCGGGTCCCCCAGTTAGGCCCCGTGCGGCCTCAGCGCGCAGGCCTTGGGGGGGGAATTTCAGGGACACTGGGGCAACCTCCCTCCCGCCATCTCAAACCTCAGTCTCGCCACCTCCCACCTCTCTTTCACCATCTCCCACCTCGCTCTCGCCACCTCCCATCTCCCTTTCACCATTTCCCACCTCGCCCCCGCCACCTCCCACCTCCCTTTCACGATCTTCAACCTCACTTCCACCATCTTTTACCTCCCTCCTGCCATCTTTAACCTCATTCCCGCCACCTCCCACCTCTCCTCCCACCACCTCCCACGTCCCTTCCACCATCCCCAACCTCACTCCCGCCATCTTTAATGTCCCTCCCGACACCTCCCACCTCTCTTCCCACCACCTCCCACCTCCCTTCCGCCAGCTCCCACCTTACTCTCTCGCCACCTCCTACCTCCCTTCCGTCATCTCCAGCCTCCCTTCCACTGTCTCGGACGTCACTCCCGCCACCTTCCACTCCCCCCACCTCCCACCTCTGAAAAGTAGGAGCCAGTGAGACCCCACCCAACCCTACCCCCCCCCCTTGCCACTCACGAAATACTGGTGTGGCAAACGAGTGCAAACAGGGCAGATTCGGGCAAATCTCTGTAGGCGCAGCAGAGGCCCATCACCAAAAAAATGAAAAAAGAAAAAAAAACATTAAAAATAACTTGCCCTGCGACTCTTATGCACGATCTTCCCTCACCGCTCCCCGTTATTCCCCCTCAACATCCTTTTCTTCAGTGTCGCTTGGAGACAGTATAACCATATGGAGTTGTTTTATATTGTCTCCGAAACCTTTCCCGTAGTAGAGGACTACGAGTCCCTACGCAATAATATCCTCTGCACTATCCCTACCCTCTATCCTGACTATCTTCTCTCCCTTTCCCGACCCAACCATCACTTCCCGCTAGCGCACAGAATCGTCCACTTTGTCGATCTCGGGGACGGAGCATCCGATTATTTCCCTCCACTCCGTGCCGAATGGCCTAGACCCCTCCACAACCCTCTTCTCGTTAACTACCGACGATCGGACTTTCGGTAGCCAAGCAGATCGGCGAGCTGTGATGTTGCCATCGGAACGACATTTGTCAACCTAGAGGAAACAAGGCATGGCGCACAACAAAGTTGGGTGGCAAAGATATCGGAAGCCTGGAGCTGACCAAGTGTGAAGATAATGCAATTGAAGTTGGCGTCAACATGACTTCTGGCTTGATCTAGTGATTGTGATACGCTGGGTTCCTCATTTACCTCCTCACCATCTCCGATCTCCTGCACCATAACTCTCCTCCATGCAATCAGGAGATCGCATAGTTTTGGAACCCCCTGAACGTCACATATGTAACGCGCTAGTTCCCCGATCTGCGTCATGTTCTGTTCCCCTACCCCCCCCCCGCCCCCTTTTTTTTTTCTTTCTGTCCAATTTTGGGTGACAATCCGACGAGGCCTCTTTTTGTATTTTCATGAATGTAATACGTGGGACCCTCGGATCAATTTTTGAAAATTTGTCTTTTGCAAAATCAGGAATTACATGGGAATTATGTGCGCCTTAGCGAGGGTCGACGGTTAGGAATTTCGGAATAAGCGGAATCTGACGTGTCTTTTCTTGCGCCTGAATGTTCTCAACTTCGTCTTGGAAAGCTCTAGGAACTTTCGTAGAAATCTGAATAGGTATATGATTTTCTCCCTCGCTCGCTCTACCACACGGATATGGTACTTGTCAATTCGAATTGGTTGTAACTGTTTTGGTGCTCTTTTTGCCTCCGCGCCGGCGCCATGCATGCAAGCCTCCCCTCCCCACTTCCCACGCTGCCTTCGCCACTCTCCTCTTCGCGCCCATGCTCCTTCTCTTTCTGTAACCGTTTTCCATCTCTCTTTCGACCTTGCACGTTTTTTCTCTCCTTCTTGATCGTTTGAATCTTGGTTCCGTTTCACGCTATTCTTCACGCTCTTCTTCTTCCCACTCTGGTCCCCACGCCGAAATACCTTGTCGACCCCTTTTTCACTTCCCCTAGCCAAAGAGACGTGCCGGGTAAGAAGGAAATTCCCGATACACGACGATTCTGATTGGCTGCAGCTGGGATCCAAAGGATCAACATGGCTTTCATCGGACAATCCCTGAGCCTTTCCCTACTCCTCCCTGTCTTAGTCCTAACCCTTCCTAGCGTCTATCTTATTTTCCGCAGCTATAAATTCCGCAAGCGCTCCCTAAAATCTCTCTCGACTCATCAGCCTGCTTCCGGGAAGTTGTGGCTAGGTGGTATGGAGGAAGGTGCGAGTCGAAAAGTCCCGACGAGCTGGCTGTAGCCTGCACGCTCAGTATGTTGGATCGCCCAACGGACTGTGGGATCCAAGTAAGGCCGTGTCGAGGCTAAGTCGGCGAGGTGACGATCGTTGTGGTGGATTTGGCACGTGACGGCTGGTATCGTCAGTGCAAGTGAGATGTTCGAGGTTCGAGTCGGAAGTGAGTGAGTGTATGGCGAGGGGCTACGGTGGAATCTTATGGCAGAAGTGCTTCCTTCTTTTTTTTTGTCCCTAAATTTATATCTTCAAGTGTGAATTCCGATCGCTCGGCTTTTAAGCCGGAACTTCCTTGGACGAGATTGCCTGACATTCTGTGATTGTTTTCCACTCGTTCCTCCCTCCTGGTCTGCGTTCATACTCTCCCTCTCTCTCTCCGGTCACGTTATATCGTAGTGGATGAATTATGGTCCTCTTGCGTCTCTCACTTCAGTATGTGCATGCGATGAGTCGTGTTAGAGAGTTTGTTATAGCATGATTGTAAGGACGATTGGCTGATCGACTGAATAATCTGATCGCTTGGAGTGTCAGACGAATGATGTATGATTAAGATCTATTTTGAGCTTATCTTTGCTGCCATGTGGACTGACGGCCCCAATCCGACCGGGCGCCAACTTCCCGTGTGCCCGCCACGTCCCTTCCCGTACAATGAGGAAATGGTACGTGTATGCGAGTGGGACGTACGAGAAGCCGTCGCCAAGATCGAAGGGCGTTATTTCTTTCCTCCCGAAACTCGGTGTTCTGGATTTGTTGGTGCGGGTTTTGTTATCATCGATACGCATTTTCCGCCCTATTCGTTGTTATTACCCTTTAACGAGCTGACCGTCGTCCCGTGGACGACAATGGAGCCTCATTGGCCTAATACTCTGTGCAGCGATTGCCGCCTCTTCGAGCATTACCAGGCCAAGGGATTCCACTATCGTACACGTGGCGAGGACGAGCACAAAGAAAGGGCTACTCGGTTGAGGCCCTCGATGTCGGACTTGGAATTGTGTAACGAGCGCCGACAAGACCTTATCCAAAAACGGGATACCACGTATGTACCCGCCCCCTTTGACGCGAAACGAAGAGCGACGGCTCATTGGGAAGTCCAACGATACTTTTTGGATTGAACTTCCCATAGCTGCAAAGACCCGCACGCACCTTTTTCCCTCAAAGCCTACGCGACGATGGACCTTCTTCTTGCTACCGTCAGATCAACAGGGGGGGATTTCAGTTCTGTCTGTGTCCCCACACTCAATTTTCCAAAAATCCTTGGCACACCCCATCTTTGCTGTCTTCCCCGTGGCCCCTTCCGCAAGCCCAAAACGCTCCGACCGGGAAGCAGCGCAGGGCGTGAGGTTGAGCGTCACATACCAATGGGCAGGTAAGTTGGACCGAACAACAGTGATAGGCACCAGGGCTGATAGGTTGCCCAACCCTGGTGGAAGCGGAATCGGACGAGCCTTGTCGAACGGGAACTTCGGATTCCTTCTTTTTTTTTCTTTTTTTTTTTTTAACTTCACTTTCAGTAATAGGAGCAGCCCCCATCCCTTTGTTTGAAGGCTCCATCTATTGGTGGGGAGCTGCACCTGCGGGTCCAGCATCCCTGTATAATACAAGCTTTATGAGGGATACACACCGGGCAGCGAGTCCGGTACCCCATTATGCTGCATCGTACCCAGATATAGTACTAGAAAGTCTGGTATGAGGCATTGATTACGTCCCCAGAGGACAAGGATTGACCTCCTGCCGTGTGGGCTGATGACCTTGAGATATCATAATTGAACTGACCAGGCCCAGGTAAGAATTCTATTCTGTTTATTTGGTTATTATCTCAATTGGAACTCTGGGCATTAATTCAACAGTTCATGGTTGTACCAACTGAGCTAGACCCGTTGGTTAAAGGGCTTTTGTATTTGACTGGCTGCGGAAATGGAAAGACAGCTTGACCAACGGGTCAAGCTCAGTTGGTACAACCGCGAACTGTTGAAATACAGACCTGAGTCCAACTCCACTGGCAGCAGATGAGCAAAATACTACAATTGTCTACCGCGTGGGCGCGGGGAACGTAGCCCTAAGGTAGCCAAATCAATGAGACTAAGAGCTAACACAAGAGAGAGAGAGAGAGAGAGAGAGAGAGAGAGAGAGAGAGAGAGAGAGAGAGA
>BFEA01000709.1:407746-420612 GCA_003427395.1 Chara braunii | reverse complement strand
GAGAGAGAGAGAGAGAGAGAGAGAGAGAGAGAGAGAGAGAGAGAGAGAGAGAGAGAGAGTGAATGGCAAAATTGAAATATGGGTCAAATTGCGGCTGCGATCTATTTTGCAGTTGGAATAATTTTTTTCAATTTATTTAGCGTTTTTCCTGGAAAGATCACAACAAAATCTACGAGTACTCCAATTTTCAGGTTTTTTCACTCATTCTTCTGAGCGTGAAAACTCACTGAAATTGGAGTACTTTTTTAGTTGGCCCAGGCATGGCTGAGTGGCAAAAATGGAAAACGTGCCGAATCGGCGTGGCGATTATTTTGCAGTGTAAATGATTTTTTGTAAATGTTCTATTATTATTTCTGGAAAGAACACAACCTCATCTATGGATTCTCAAAATTTCAGATTTTTGTGCATGTTCGTCCGAGCACAGAAAATCGCCAAAGTTACCTCTTGCAAAACGCCTATTTCGTTGTGCCTGACCTCCCTGTTTTGAGAAGACGGGGCTCAATGCCTGGGCCTGAGGGCCCTTTCGCAGTTCACATGCCCTCACTTCTTTTTGGGGTCTGCTTCTACCCGGGGACCGGTCCAACGAACTTCTTTTTGGGGTCCACTTCTGCCCGAGGACCGGTGCTTCCTTTTTCCAAAAGTCCCGGTTCTACCAGAGCTGTAGGTGGTCCGCAATTTTGCCAAGGACCGGTCCCCCTATTTTTTTTGCCCCCTAAGAACCCACTTTGCATCCTGGTCGCCCGCCACCAAAAATGCGACACCTTGACACAGACGCGGAAGCCCACTATACCGCAGCCTAAGGGCTGGGCCGGTCAGTTCGGTGATGATATCTGAAGGCCGTCGCCCTTTCATAAAAGAAGGGGGGGAAAAGAGAAAGACAGCTTGTATACATTCATGATCAGGGTGTGATGTTCCGGAAAGACGGTAGTGATCTGTTTGAATCTGAACGTTATGAAAATTTTATCAGAATTGAGGCCCAGCGCAAGTGTTTGGGTTAGAGGCGTTTTTTTTTTGAAGTCATGCTGACGGCCACTTGCTTTTCTACCTTTTTACTGTGCCTTTTCCCTTCTTTTCCCCCTGCTTGTTCTCTGTCTTTTTTCTCTCTCATGTCGTCACAACCCTTTTCTTTTCCTTTCGGTGCTAACCTCTGTGTGTGTGTGTGTGTGTGTGGTCATATTCGCAATACACCACTCCACAAAGAAAAGCATGAACCTGTGTGCGTGTGTGCGTGTGTGCGTGTGGGTGTTGAGGTGGGAGGTTGAGAAGGCGGAGGCTGAGGTGAGGGGAGCGCGGGACGGATCAAGGGGGTAAGGAGGGGGAAGGGGAGGTTTCGGGGTTTATGTGTGAGTGTGGGTGTGTTTTACCCTCTGGAAAGGATTACGGTAAGGACCCGCGCGCGCGCGCGCGCGCGCGTGTGTGTGTGTGTGTGTGTGTGTGTGTGTGTGCGCGTGCGTGTGTGTCTTGATGGAAGTGGGAGAGGTGGGGGGCGAGGTCAGAGGAACCTGGGGGGGATCAAGGGGGGAAGGGGAGGTAGGTGGTTTTGGGGTTTAGTGTGTTTATGGGTGTGTTTTACCATCTTCCTGGATCGGTGGTTTTGGGGTTTATGTGTGTGTACGAGTGTGTTTTACCATCTTCCTGGAAACGATTACGGTACGGACACGTCCGTGTATGTGATGTAAGGCGGGGGAGCCGGGTGCTGAGATGAGGGGAACCCTGGGGGGGATCAAAGGGGGAAGAGAGGGGAGGTGGAGGTAGGTGATTTTGGGGTTTATGCGTGTGTGTGGGTGGCAAGGCTTACGGACACGTGGCAAGGCTTACGTAATCAGGGAAAGGGAAACGAAAAGGAAGAAAAGGGCGGCAGGAAGAAATGGCGATGAGGGAGGAGCCCACGTGTCCAGATGGAACCCATCGTTTGAGAGAGGTGGGCGGTGGGAGAATGAGTGAGTGGGAGAAAGGGAAATTGTTCAGGTCGCTGGAAAAGTCTCTGCACAGGATGGAGAGGGAGGACGCACGGGCAGTAAGGAGCGGGAAGGAGGGAGGAGGAGAAAAGGGGAGTTGGTGGTGGAGAGCGGAGGAGGCGGCGATGGGTGCAGAGGGAAGTGGGCGTGTGGTCAAGGAAGGAATCTCGGCAGCAGGCGATAAAGAACGAATGACAGCAGCTCCAGCAGCAGCAATAGCAGCAGCGACAGCAAGAGTAGTGGTAGTATTGGGAGGAGAAGAAGAAAGAGGAGTAGAAAGGGGACGAAGAGGAGGAGGAGGAGGAGGAGGAGGAGGAAGAGGAGGAGAAGGAGGAGGAAGAGGAGGAGTAGGAGGAGAAGGAGATGGTGGTGGGCGTGTGGGCAAGGCAGGAATCTCGGCAGCAGGGGCTGAAAGACAAATGACAGCAGCAGGGGCTAATGGACAAATGACAGCAGCACCAGCAGCAGCAACAGCAGCAGTGCCAGCGGTGGTAGTACTATTGGGAGGAGAAGGAGAAAGAAGAGTAGAAGGGGCAGGAAGAGGAGGAGGAGGAGCAGGAAGAGGGGGAGGAGAAGGAAATGGACATGGTGATAAAGGGGTAGCGGGAGGAATGATCGAATGTGGAAACTTCATGATTGACGGAGAAGCAGGTAGAGAGGGAGACGAAGCAATTGCAGAGCTGTCCGACAAGGGAAGAGGGTCTGCAAAGGGGGAGGGAGGAGGGAAGGGGGGAGGAAAAGGAGCAGCAGTAGCGGCAGGAACACGAGCAGCAGCTGTAGCAGCTACTTTACCAGCAGTAGGACGAGCAGGAGGTGGCCGTGACGAAGTGGATAGGGATCGGATAAATCCCCGTCTCTCCTCCGCTGCTGTTGATGGAGTTGTTTGGGAGAGAGGGAATGGAATGGGAGCTGATTCTGGCCATCGCGGTCGACTTGCTACCGCCATGCCTGAGTGTGTGTGCAGTCATCCAGAGAAGAAGGGAGGAGGGGGAGCGGTAGGTGGTTTTCCCTTGCGTTCTTCAGAGAACGCTTGCATGGGGCATTTGTCCCCAGAAGGATGTGAGAAGTCTCGGAGTATCAGTGCTAATCTCGTTGAAGATGATTCAGTCATCATCAGATCCGGAGATCGGCGAGCTTTTGTCAATGGAGTTGGAAACGCTGTTCTTTCCATTTCGGGAAATCGCAGGCTATTGCTCTCGGAGTCTCGACGGCAAGGCTTGAATGCTGCTGCTGCTGCTGCTGCTGCTACTGCTCACGAGGACGACGATGGTGATGTTGTGCCACGTGTCAGCAATCTGTTCACGGAACCAGCAGCAGCACAGATACTGGGTAGGGATGAAGGAAAAGCGGGCGGAGGAGAAGAAGGTGGCGATGGCGTACGTGAAGGAGGACGAGGAGGGGAAACAGGAACACGAAGAGGAGGAGGAGGAGGAGGAGGAGGAGGTGCGTGTGTAATTGGTGGTGGTTGTCAAGGGTCGAATGCTGCTGCTGCTGATGCTACTGCCCATGATGATGATGATAATGGTGTGCCACGTGGCAGCAACCTGCTCACTGCAGCAGCACAGATATTGGGTAAGGACGAGGGAAGAGCAGGTGGAGGAGAAGACGGCGGCGATTGCGTACGTGGAGGACGAAGAGGAGGAGAAGCAGGAACAGGAGGAGAAGGAGGAGGGGGAGGAGAAGGAGAAACGGGAGAAGGAGGAGGAGGAGGTGCGTGTGTAATTGGTGGCAGTTGGCGGAGAAGGCGAAATCTGAGGGCGGAGAGAGAGTGCGAGATGGGATTGGTCGTAGAGGAGCATTGTGCGAAGTTGCGCGACGCACCAACATCGTCGCAGGTGCAAAGCGCCGCACATACGAGCTTTCTTCCCACCGGGGTGTCGTTTCTGGAAACCGGCGGAGAGAAAGATGGAAAACAGAACTTGGAGGAGGAAGAAGAGGAGGAAGCAGAGGAGGAGAAGATGAACGTGGAACTCGGGGACGGGAAAGAAGAAAGAGGCAAGGATGGGAGAGAGATCACAAAGGGAGTAGGAAAGGGACTGACTAAGGATGGGAGGATTTGGCAAGGACAAAGCCGAGGAGGAGGAGGAGGAGGAGAAAGAGGGAGAGGAGAGGGGCTTGGAATCGTCGGGAGAGAGGAAGAACCGGAGAAGGATGTGAGTGTTCTGGAAGGAAAGAGCGTAGGAGGAGGAGGGGGAATAGGAGCAGGAGGAGAAAGAGGAGGAGGAGCAGATAGCAGGTGCGGAGAAGAGAGAGGGAGAAGGGAATTGGGAAGAGCGGAGCCGTCTGAGGTCCATGGAGTTAAGAGATACATAGAGGAGGAATGCGGGGGGGAGAGAGGAAGAGGTGTAATGAAGAGGCCGAAACTAGGAGTTCTCGGGCGGGGAAGATGTGAACCTCCCTTCTTGAAAAAATGGGAATTGGAAAAGGGAGGGGGCTCTAGATCGGGGAGGAAAGTCGGGGTTGAAATAAGAGGGGGAAATGAGAGCACAGCCGCACGATCAGGGGGAATCTTCAGCGGATTCTGCGGAGTGATCATCCCGGGAGGTGTTGCTGCAAAACGCCTGCAGGTGACCTTTTGTTCGCCCAGACCCGGGATCTGTTGTGTTTGTATATACCGTCAACCAGTAGTGCCTGGTAAACCGTAGGCAGAGAGGGAGAAGAGGACAACAAACGAGGGGCTGTGACAGACTGTTTCATTGAAGTTTCATCGATCCATCAGGAAGCTGAGTACATATAGACAAATGTACATGGATATATACATATACATTATACAAATACATTATACATATACATTATACATATACATATACATTATAAATTATACATTACACATCTACATATACATATACATTATACATTGTACATAAACATATATGAAACTCCGACGAAACAGTTTGTCACAGCCCCTCGTATCTGCCAACGGTTTATGGAGCAGCTCTGTTTGACTATATATACATATACATCATACATTATACACATACATATACATTATACATATATGGCTCAGGGCCTGGTTGCACTAGGGTCTCGCTCCACTACTGTCCACTGTACAAAAACGGACAGTGGTACTTCGCTCCACTTACTGTCCACTGTACATGTGCAAAATGGCTTGGACAGTTTTCAGAAACCCCGTCGGAAATCTACTGTCCGTGAATGTACAGCTCCCAGCCTGCAAAATTCGTTTACTGGAAAGTCCTTCAAGGGACTCACCGTGAGGACCCGAATTTGGACAGTGCACCTAGCGTCGGGGCGGACAAAATCCTTTGGACGCCCTGTCTTGTAGTTCTATCACTGCGTCCGTAGTGAACTCACGAATTTGAGAGGTGGACAGTGGACAGTAAGTGGAGCGATGTCGCACTTTCCACTGTCCGCTGTACAATTTTTCGCTCTGACAACTGTCCAAGAAATGTCCGAAAAATTGTACAGTGGACAGTAGTGGAGCGAGACCCCTACTCTCCATACGCCAAGTTGGCGAGTAGGCGCCTGGTTGCACTTACTCGCCAAACTTGGTGCGAGGAAACCTGTCAGAACTTTTGGCCAGTTTCGTTTTTCAATCCGCCACAGAGTGCGTCAAGTTCCCGACTTTGTACTGCTATTTTGTTGAGGGTCATCCTCGTGCCTCTCCACAAAATAACTTCTTGGCGAGTGCACAGCTTCACGAGTGGAGATCAGGCAGACAGTTTTTTTTTAACTTTTCTGTAGAAGAAATATAGTGACGAGTACGCACAACCAGGCCTCCAGTTCGGCATGATTCTAGTTTGTTTTACTCTCCAATTGTGGCAGATGGCGAGTAGTGCAACTAGGCCCTCAGCCTGCAACTAGGCCCTCAGCCTCCTGATGAGTCGGTGAAACTCCGATGAAACAGTTTTTCACAGCCTCTCGTTTGTTGTCTCGTTTGTTGTCCTCTTCTCCATCTCTGCCTACGGTTTACCGAGCAGTTCTGTTTGACGATATATATACACAAGAACCGGCTGCTGAACCGTAGGCAGAAGGGAGAAAAGGACATGAGGCGGAAGGCTGTGACAGACTCTTTCGTCGGAGTTTTAACCTCTCACTCATCAGCAAGAAGTCCGAAGAACCCTATCATATATTTGGTTGAATTTTCACCGACTCATCAGGAGGGTGAACCTTCTATACATATATATGGGTGTGACAATATATATGGGTAGCACTAAGGGCTTATGCAGGGCCCAGTTGCACTACTCGCCATCCACCAAGTTTGGCAAGTGGGTGCATGGTTGCCCTTACTCGCCAGACTTGAGCGTGTGAAAAACTGTCAGACTGTGTGGAAAGTTTTTCTTTCCATCCGCCACAGCAGTGAAGCTGAATACTCTCCAGAAAGCCATTTTGTGGAGGTTACTACTAGTGGCCCCGCCGCAAAATGGCTTTCTGGAGAGTATTCAGCTTCACAAGTGTAGATCTGACCGACAACCCTTTTTAACTTTTCTGCCGAACCTGGATCGTGGTGAGTAAGTGCAACTGTGACACCTAACTTTGTTCAGACCCGGAATCACGTCCAGAGCATAGCAGAAATAGCAGAAAAAGTCCTAGTGCGAGTATCCCCTGAGAACATGTTGAATGTATAGGGTCCAAAAATCGTCCAAATGCATGTAGATTGTTGTGTAGTGGAGCGAGGCCCTGTTTGAAATAATCGAAACACATCAAAATGGTGCTGGCAGTATCAAACAATAGAAAGGTTTTACAAAAATAGGTGAAATTATCTACGATCAGATATATACACATGGATGTGTGAACTATAATAAAGGTATGTGGTCACTCTAGAGCTTAGGCCCTCGCTCCACTACTCACCAAATGTGCAAATGAGAATGAATCTTCCGCTAGAACATGGAAATATGCATCGGCGTATTTTTTGAAATGTGTCATGTGGAGAGTAGTGGAGTGAGGCCTTTAGTCACTTGATCCTCGCCACTTGTGTGCATCTGCATGGCAACTTTTTTTTTCCCTTTTTTTCTTTTACAGCGTGGCAACAATTCCTCCTCTGTTATGATTCTTCCCAATTTCGAAGTATACATTCATCAGATAGTATAGTGCCGTCCAATTGCAGAAAGAAATGCATGAACTTGAGAGGAGAGAGAGGGTAAGAAGAAGAAAGAAGAAGGAAAGAAGAAGAAGATGATGTACACCAGCATAGACAAATGACAAAGCTCTTCTTCTTCGCCAAACACTCTTCTCCTCCTCCTTTACTCCTCTCTTATTCACACAAGAAGTAATAGTACAATGTTGAATGGCTGATCCAGAATCAATGTCCGAGTTCCTCTTCTACTGCAGGTATCACCTGAGGTCCACCATAGCCATGGCCGCCTCCCTCACTCTTCACTCTCATAGGCCGAGGCTATGGCGGACTACTTGGGCCTTGCCCTGATGTACAAAGGACAACGCAAAGCAGCTCTGGCTGCTCTAGCTCAGGCCGCCATGCCTGACGCTGCCTCGAAGCTTCTTCTTGTAGCTCTATGGCTGCTGTAGCTCAGGCCGACTCTGCCTCGAAGCTTGTTGGTGTAGCTCTATGGCTGCTCTAGCTCAGGCCGCCATGCCTGACTCTGCCTCGAAGCTTCTTGGTGTAGCTCTCCCCCAGCTGGGGTCTCCCTGCTGCAGCGCCCACCAAGGTGATGAAGATGGCTGCCACCATAGCCAGCTAAGTACCTCTGGCGGTCCCCCTTCCTCCTGGTCTTCTTCCTCCTCCGTGTCCTTGCTCCTTCCACAGCAGCGCTGCTCTTGCTAGCGCTGCTCCAGCCAGCGCTCCAACCAGTGTGTCGCCAAACTTGCACACCGACAATGAGGCTGGGCTCTTCGCCCGGCCTGGAGATATAGCTGCCTGCTTGCCTCTTGGGCGGTGACTTCCAGGCCGCTCGACCTTCCCAGCAACCGGTACCTCCTCCCTTTCGGAGGGAAACATCATTGCAGACTCTGATATTGCCCGTACAGGCGCTAGACTCAGACTGGTTGGACTGGTACCCGCCTAGACCTAGCCTACAACTACTGGGCCTCTCAAAATGCCACTTTTGTCTTCTTCTGCTCGGCCTCCAGTATCTGCACATCTACCTCTTCAGGGTGCGGTACCGGCCTACCTGCTACTTGAGTGTTTTCCGCCGCTGCAATCCTCAATGTCACGGCCACAGGTAAGTACCGGCCCTGAGGGCCCAACGAACGAATAAGTGCCCTTGCGGGTCACACACACACTCAAGCCAACCAACACTCAGGCAGACACGCAGCCCAGCAAGCGTGCACACACACACAGACATGCAGAACTTAGTAGCAAGCGGGAAACTCAGCAAGGCATTCAGTCCGTGAGCAAAACTCAGAAATCAACTGTGTCTCAGTCCGTGTTTGGTCGGGTCATCACGCCTCTCGAAAAAACTACTCTTTTTTTTTTTAAACCACCAGTACCTACCGGTTGTTAAGGTCCGTGGCTCAGGCTACCGGTAGCCCGGTCATTCCTGAGCCTCGGACTTTATTGCCGAGCCTCGGACAACCGGTAGGACACAACGGAAAAAAATAAATAGAAAAAAAAACAAAAAGAAACATACAACATTCTGCAAAAAAAAAAAAAACAAACGAAATCAGACCTTTCCAACGAGAACGAATCTTCCTCGATAAAGGGGAAGATTCATTCTCACGCACGTGCACGCGTGCGCGCACGCGAGAGAGAGAGAGAGAGAGAGAGAGAGAGAGAGAGAGAGAGAGAGAGAGAGAGAGAGAGAGAGAGAGAGAGAGAGAGAGAGACGTTCTTTTCTCTCTCTCTCTCTCTCTCTCTCTCTCTCTCTCTCTCTCTCGTTCTTCTCCCCCTTCCCCCCCTTCCCCCGCCCGCGCTTGTTTGTGTTACTTTTCATTTTTGTCGAGTTTTTTTTTTTTTTTTGGCGCGTTTTTTGGGGACTACCGGTCGCACGCCGGTGGGTATCCCGTGCGACGCGGCGCGTTAACGGCCGCGTCGAATTCCTCAAGCAGGGAGAGGTACTGGTGGTTTAACAAAAACAGAACCTTGTGGTTCTGGCTCCTTTCCATTCTGGGAAGCGTCAGTCCAGTTCCTATTCCACCGGCAAGTCAGAAATAGTTACATTGAGTACTCACACACGCTCCTCCCCCTTATAGTGTGAAGGCCCGAAAGATGGCATTGATTACTTCCCCAGGAAGGATGTACCACACTTCACCCCTGCCTAGGTTAGCCTGTTTGACGTACTCTTAGACTTGGAAGGCCTCTCGGACTTATGGGCCTGTCCTGCAGTTACTGAAGGCTTGCTTATGTGGGCTGACTCTAGCTTTTCCTCTCAGCTGTATGGCTGTTTACAGCTGTCAGATCTGTGTGGATTGCTGGTAGAGCTTGTTCAGCCTTCATTTGCGCTCTTGTCTATTACTCTAGACTTACCTTTCTCAGCGCTGTAGTGTTCGTTAGCCTTAGGCTGCGGATCAGGCTTCTAAGTTTAACAGGTTCCTTTTCGCTTGAAGTGCTAAACCCTAAACCCTCTTCCCTTACCTACTTATGAGGGGTGGTATAGTGTCGGTGGAAGGTTATTAGGAGTAGTGGGGGGCTTAGTGGGTGTGGGATAGCCAAGCGAGGGTGGTAGACTTTTTCGGTGGGGTGGAAGGTGGAGGGGTGGGGGGTGCTGGTGGGCATGTAGGGCTGTCTGTTCCTTTTTATTTTTCGGGGGAGAGATGTTGTGGGAGAGATGGAGTGGGGACTGTGAGTAGAGAGTTGTTGGGTTAGACGGAGTGATGTGTTATGAGGGCGTTTGACTCCGTGGGTGGGGGTGGGGTGTTGGTGGGGGGTGAGGTGAGCACGTGTTCTGCACTGGTGGTAGTGTTAGCCAGTTTTTAGGGGGAGATGGAGAAGGGGATGATTGAGTTAATGCGAATATGGGAGGAGTTAGATCAAATATTTGGTACTTAGGGATTGTTGTGGGCGTTGTAATGTTGTAAGTGTAAGAGGAGTCGGGTTGCAGTGGCTGCGGACTGGTTCAGCTTGATCCTTCATATCAATTTCGACGGTCTGGTACTTTGTACGAGTGGAGAGTGCTGGAGAGTTCGGTTTGTCCGATGTGTGGTGGTGAAGGGCTGTGTTGTGTGGAGGTGGATGTGTCACGTGGGAGCGCTTTGTGGTGTTCAATGTGGGGGATGTGTTGGGTGGATGATGGTTGTTTGGTGTGGGGTAGTATGTGGTAGGATTTGGGTTGCTGTGTGTATGTTACGGTTGCTGCTATTGTTTGTGGGGGGCAGGATTAACCAGCTGCTTAGGTTAAGGGTATCGTTTTTAATTGTTCCTAGGTGGCCCGATCCTAGTTTTTGGACTATGATTTTTTGTGTTATTTCTGCTTTTTTGTCAGGTGCTATGCTTATTTTTTTTCGGGTTTTCCTCCATTGTGCTACCAATTCTGTTTCTATCATATGCTTTATTGTGTTTATTGGGTCCTTGGGATTGATAGGGTGTTCTTCGAAAGTTTTGTCGCATCTTCTTTTCCATAGACTCCGAAGGATTGCTTTTCTGATTAGGGAGAAGAAGAAGGCTTCAAAGCCTTTTAGAGGGGGGGGGGGTGTTCCAGTTCTAGAAATATAGTGTCGGGGCTTATCATGATCGCCTTGCTTGAGAGGGTGCTCCAAGTCTGTTCTATCTCGTGCCATAGTTTCCTGGCCTCTGGGCAATCCATAAAACAGTGGTTTAAAGTTTTCGAGGTTTGTAGGTTACATACTTTGCACCAGGAATCCTGTTCAGATCTGTTTTCCTTTTTGCATCTTTGTGCCAGCCAGTGGTTCACCGGAACTGCTCTGAAGGCTATTAGCCATCGTAGGCTGGCCAATCTAGTTGGTCTGGTACAGAAAATTGAGGACCAGGGAAAGGATATTCGAGCTTCGGCGAGTGTGTTTTCCTCGTTGTCCCACCTTTTTTGTAGGGTATTGGTTATTGAGGACGGTTTTGTGAAGAGGCGGGATCCTAGGTTGGGTTTGTAGTTGGTAAGTTTGTGACATATTGATATACTAGAGAGGGTGTTGGTAGTGCTCCAGGACCATTCAATAGGCTCAATTTCTAATTCTTGGATGCTGTACTCAGGTTTGAAGACCCTGTTTTTTTCCCCTTCGATGTCCCTTATTCTACGTAGGTTGTGTACTTGGAAGGTTGCCTCTGCTCTGCTTGTTGCGTTCAGAAAACTTACTGGATTGCCTGGTTCGTGGAAGGTGAAGATGTCACAACAAATCCAGTTGTTGTTTTGGGTTTCATAGGATTTGAATTTCAGGATCTCTACTAATCGTTCTTGATCCTTTTGAGCTGCCCAGTCGCCGAACTGCCACTTTTGGTTAGTGGATAGTAGGTGTCTCCACGCTATTGCGATGTTCTCGATGATCCTATTAATGCTTGCTTGAAGGTTGTGGGTGCCTTGCATGGTTGGTCTTAGATCTTTTCCTGATTTCCATTTGTTGGTTGTATCATCCCATAAGTGCTGGATTTGCCAGATGCCTTTTTCTATCCATAGTCCCCATTTGGGTTCTGATTTGGAGAGAGCGAAGCATTCACCTTTCTCATTCTTTATCCAGGGGTTTCCAAAGAGGGGTTGTCTGAGTACTTCGTCTCTTCTTTTGGGTCCTATCTTATTCTCGGGAAATATGTTCCTCCAATTGTATGTGGTTTGCGACCATAGTGATTTTGTGGGTTCGCCATCTTGTGCGTCAACTTGAGCTAGCTGTCGGTTTAGGGATGTTTTGTTCTTGGGAAGAGGCCAGTATTTGTTGTAAACCCAAAAAATTCCTGTCATGTTGTCAGGAGATTGAAAAGGGGCCATCTCCCTGATGTGAGGGCAAGCGGAGTCCAAAGTAGATTATCGTGAAAGAGATTCTTAAGATCCACTTGATTTGGCGGGCTTGGATCTGCCGGGCTGGGTCAAGCAGACCCAGACCACCTTTGGCTTTAGATTGTGTGACTGTGTGCCAAGCTACCTTGTGAATGAAGTGTTGTTTGTCTGGGTTTCCTGTCCACAGGAAAACCCGCGGCTTTTTTCCTGATCTGGCTTTGGAATTCTTATGATGGGAACCATATGGAGGTGGCATACCACATCATGGCTAGGATTGAGTTATTGCGGGCTAGTACTTTGCCTAATAATGAGGTGTGGACGTTCTTCCACGAGTGCATTCTATTAATCATGGATGATAGTAGGGAGGCCGCCGATGTGTTGTGACAACCTTTTGCATTTAAGTTGATTCCTAAGAAGCGAATCGGGGCAGCGAGGTCTACCCATTGCAACCCTTCTGGTGTGAGTTCTACTGGGGGGGGAGGGATATTTGAGAACCACCAGCCAGTTGTTTTAGTCTAGTTCACTTTCATTTCAGAGGCTAATTTGTAGCGGACCCACCAGGTGTGGTGCTCCGCTAGTGACAGAGATGGAGATGGAGGAAGAAGGGGGAGCAAGATGGCACAACGCAGCTCCCCACGCAAGACTCCAACGCACGTACTCCAAAATGTGCAAGTGAGGAATGAGACTGAAAACAGACAATGGCTGGGGTATACCCCAGCAGACTGACGGGATTGGACTGGACTGGCTGGTACCGACAGAGGTACCGGCYTGAACTGGCCTACCCCGAATATAACACAGGCCTGTGAGAACAGGCCAAGGGGCTGGTCTCACAGGCCAACCCGAGGTCCGCTACACGATCCGCGACCTGTGATGTATCGCCTAGATACAAACATGCTTCCGCCAAGAAGCGGAACTCTACCAAAGAAAAGAAAACCTAAGTAGTCTAGGATGCGGAGCAAGCTCCATGCTGAGTCCATGCGATGCAACCTAGGATATAAAATGTCACAAAACAGCAATGTCACAGCTAACAGCCTAAGTGAAAGTAGGAGCAACTAACTAACATACATGTCCTAGGAAAGCAAAAAGTAGTGACAACTAGATCCTAGAATGTTGG
>BFEA01000709.1:376834-388047 GCA_003427395.1 Chara braunii | reverse complement strand
GCAAGACTCCAACGCACGTACTCCAAAATGTGCAAGTGAGGAATGAGACTGAAAACAGACAATGGCTGGGATATACCCCAGCGGACTGACGGGACTGGACTGGACTGGCTGGTACCGACAGAGGTACCGGCCTGGACTGGCCTACCCCGAATATAACACAGGCCTGTGAGAACAGGCCAAGGGGCTGGTCTCACAGGCCAACCCGAGGTCCGCTACATAATTGGAAGGCTTGCATTGCTCTTGTTAAAGCTTGAAAGGAGGAGTTGGATGCCCTGATGAGTACTGTAGGATCGTCCGTGAATAAAATGGTGGTGGGGATTTGTAAGGGTTGACCTCTCTCATCTTTGATGTTGATTAGTCTCTCTATGGAGGGATCTTTTCTCAAGAAGGCTGCTATGGCTTCCATTACGAATAGGAAGATTGGGGCAGCTAATGGGTCGCCTTGTCATACCGATCTTGTCATTTGGTAAGGGTTGGAAAGAAATCCATTGATTTGTACTATGCCTTGTGCATCGTCGTACATGATCTTTACCCATTTTCTAAAGATCGGGCCGACTCCCATCTTTTCCATTGAGGTCTAGAGAAAGTCCCAATTGACTTGGTCGTATGCTTTTTCGAAGTCGAAGAAGAGGATTGCAGCTGTGATCTTCTTTTGATTTATTATTCTGGTGGATTCACTCAGGGTCATTACGTTATCTAGGATGAGTCTGTCGGGAATGAATCTTGTTTTGTCCAGACGAAAGCATCCTCCTGTGATCCGGTTGATTTTGGAGGCTAGGAGCTTGGCAAGTATTTTGTAGGATACATTTAGTAGGGATATAGGTTTATAATTTTTGATGTCTTCTTTACTTCCTATTTTCTAGAGGAGGGTCACCACTCATGTACTAAGTTCTGGTCCTAGTGACTCTTCTTCCCAAGCTTTGTCGAGGAAGGCGAGGAGAAGCGGGCCTAGTTTGTGCCAACTTGCTATCAAGAATTCCTTTGAGAGACCATCTATGCCTGGGGCCTTATTAGGTTTAAGATCCTTGAGAGTTGTGTGTAAGTCTTTTAAAGTGATAGGTAGTTCTAGAGAGATTGTTGTTTCCTTTGATAATGTTTGGTCTAGATGTGTTAGGAATCTTTCTCTAGCCTGCCGTGTTTCGTTTAGTCTGTCTTTTGGAGTCTTACTCGTGTAAAGGTTTTTGTAGAAATTAGTAGCTATATTGACCAGTTGAGTTGTTTCTGAGGGGGGGTTACCGTGTTCGTTTAGTAAGCTTTCAATTTTGGAATTTTTGGAGTTAGATTTAATTTTTTGGAAGAAGAATTTTGTTATTTTCTCGTTTAATTCCCATTCTTTCACTCTGGCTCTTAGTTGTAATCCCCTTAGTTTTAGTTTTGTCCATTCCGCTAATTTTTCCTTTGGTTTGGAGTATAAATCCGTATAAAATTACGAGTTTGTATTTCTTTGGAGATTTATTTCGGCTACTTTTATTGCGTTTCCCAATGCTTCTACTCTGTCTTTCCTTTGTGCTGCCATTCTCCTTGACGTAACTGCAATATCGATGCCAATATTTTTTAATAATTCTGGGAATTTGTAGAAGATGTCCTCGTTTTGTTTTATTTTTGTGTGAGAGATTAGCATTTCTGCTAGTTCGGTTTGGAAGATCTGGCTGGATAGTAATGCATTGTTGAAGCGATATAAGCTTTTACCTACGTATCCGGTTTTAGTAAGTCTAAGAGTAAGTGTGATTGCTTTGTGAGCTAGTCCCTTATAATAGGGGTTATTTTTTATTCTGCATTCTTAGAAAGCCCCAGAAAGTGTATCCGAAGTGAGGAAGAAATCAATTCTGGAGAAGGAGGTTCTTCCTAGGGAGGTTTTTTTGACGCACGAGAAACGTTTTGCATTGGGGTTAAGGAGACGATACGGGTCTACTAGATTTTTTCTTGTGATGAAGTCCCCTAGGGCTATGCTGTTGGATTGTGAGGTTGGTTCCTGGGAGTTAGATATTCTATCTAGGGTAGGGTCCTGTACCGAGTTCCAATCTCCCATTATGATGGTGGGGCTGTGAAGAGGGAATAGTTGTTCCAAGGCTAGGAGGAAAGGGGTTTTTTCCTGTGCCGTGTTCAGACCATATATTTCCAAGATGGTTATGTCTTCTTCTTTGAGTTGTATGTCGACCCTGACCCATCTCCCTGTAGTGTTGTCTTGGCTTGTGGATTGGATTGAAATGTTGTCGCTTGCTACAAATTTTTGATGGAAGAGAATGGCTGTACCTGCTGAGCCGTTTGGTGCTGCACTGACCCAGACTGAGAGTTTGACAAATTGCAATTTTCTCAAAATTGCAGTTTGGATTCTCTTGTGTTCATCACTGTTTGTGAGGTGCGTTTCCTGTATGCATGTTATATCTGGGGGGTTTTGGATGAACCAATTGATGGTGTCTGTCAGGTTTTTCCATTTGTTTGGGTTATCCAAGACTGAAGTTAAGTCGTTGACATTCCATGAAAGCACGAATAATTCTGGTTCCTTTCTAATTTGTTTTAATATGTCATCATCTGTGGTGGGTTTGAATCTCTTTGGTTTGTGCCCAACTCCTGTATCTGTGGCGCCATCTGTTGGGTTTTGCATTGGTTCGTGTGATGGTTAGCCATGTTTCTGGGTTGTTTGAGGTATTTAGGAGGCAGGCTTAAAGGTTTTCCTCTCCTCCCTCTTCTCCATTTCCAACTTGGCCTTGTTCAAAGATGTCTCTTCGCTACCTCCCAGCCATTCGTGTTTTATGAACGTTGCAACACTGTACGCGATTCTGTCCACTTCGTCCTTGTGGCCCAGGAGGTAGTAGGGGATCTCACGTATCAATTCCCATGGTTTCCATTGCAGGCCGTCCCTCAGGACTGTGTCCTGGTCATAGATTACCACGATTGGACTCAAGTCCCTGAAATGAGGTGCACCACTGTCATCCTCCCAAAACACATCGAGGCTTTTGTCATGCCATGGTTTGTAGATGAGTTGGGGGCGTTGATCTACAATGTTCGTCCTTATGAACTGTGATACCTTCTCTGTGGTTTCCTGTGTAGTGACCAGGGTCAGTGAAGGTCGGACTGCAATCTGCCATTTGCCTTTCTCCCTGTTGAATCTGAGGGGGAGGATTGGGACAGATGGGGTGAGAGAGATGGAGTCCATCTCCGCTGCTACCTCGAGATTTGTTGGATGTTCATCTGCAATTCTGTTCAGGGAGAGAGAGAGTTTGCCGAACTCCTGATTTTACTCTTCTAGGTGTCTTGTTTGTCTCTCGAGGATGGCAATCTGTCTCCTCTTTTCCTTTTTCTGGTTCTTTGACTGCGTGATCAAGCCGTTTGCCAGTTGTTTCATTGCTTCTTCCTCTGAACGTTGTTCCGCCTTCCCTTCAGGATTCGTGGTGATTCCTTCCTCCTGTGGTTCATCCATTTTTCCCTCGTGTAGGTATGAGACCGACCATTCTGAGTTCTGTTCGGATGTTGGAGAATAGCCGACGTCCATACCTTCTTCGTTTTTGTCCACATATTAGGTTGCCAGAAATTCAGCGAATGAATTCTCAATTGGCAGGGCATCATATGGATTTAGAGAGGTTGGAAAGCTGGCGAGGTTGTCTGTGTTTGTAGTCTTTTGGAGGCTGCTGATGTGTCTGGGATGTGCCAGCCGGATTTCGAGGTCCAGATCCAGACGGGATTTCAGCGAGATGTACTCTTCTAGCCACTCCATGGTACTGGCTGTGTCCTCTTCCATTGAAGTGTCTTGGCTGCCCACCGCTGTCCTTGCGCGTGGGGAGGAGTCTAGATGCATGCCGCTGGTTCTGTCTTTTGATATTGGATCATCTTCCTTGTGTTTTTTTTCAGCTTTAGGGCGTTGTCCGTTCCCTTATATGAATCTTTGACTTCTTCTTCATCTCCTCTAGTTTTTCTTTTTGATTGCCCATGGATTCCCTTGCTGTTCTTGCCCCCCTTCTTGGTTACCAGGCATTCTCCGAGTTGCAAATTTTCGAGGTAGTTTTTTTCCGCTTCTCTTCCCATTGCGTGCACTTCACTGAGGATCTGGTTTCTGTGCATAGTCTGCTCCAGTTGGAAGGTCTGCCCGAGGGTGTCGTTGTCATACTTGTGTGTTGATCTGTCATTTCTTCTTCCCCTTCCAGTCTGCCATCTGCTCCCGTGTGGAGGAAACACGTCGGGTTTGCTCGCTGGTGCGGTTTTTGTGAGCGTCCAGATCCATGCCGGGCTTTCCTTTAGATCATCGAAGAACCATCATGCGTAGGCGGGGTCGTTGATGATCCAAATTCCTCTCAACGCTTCAGCTTCTACCAACATTGACGGGTGCAGTCTTTTTCCATCGCCCTTCCTGTTGTTCTGGGGGCACAACGGGTCATTTCCCATGCGTCCTTCGACTCTACACCTGAAGCACATGGGGTTCGCCTTTGTGGAAATGTAGACTGTTTGGACTTGGTGTCCCATCCTGAAAAACCACTTGTCTGGGAATTCTGGTGGATTGCTTGTTTTCATTTCCACACATGGGATTCTCGAGTTAGTGCTTGGGTTTAGGAAACCGGGAGCTGAGGAAACCCACTCTACCAGAGGGCATTGCGGGAAGGTGATTTTCAATCTTTCCTCGACCATTCCGTGAAGGTCGTCTGACAAATTGTCAAACTGTATCAAAAAACCTTTTGTCATCAGCGATTGTCTGTGCCTTGCCGAACCCTGTGGCGCTGATCTGTTGGGTCTCCACTTGGAAATTGAAACCACTGACCCTTCACAGTAGAGGGCCTGGATTGACAACAGATATGCAACGTAGTCTGGATCTGCGTAGAGCACTGATACTGCGTTTCTTCCTCTCTGTTGGTATGCAACTTTGGGCTCAGACTCGCGCAAACTTTCGATGTTCTGTAGTGCTTCGCGAATTCTTCTCCTTTTTTTCGTGGGTGGGAGGTGCTTTAGTTTTGTTGGGAATGAACAGATGACCACGTGGGTCTCATAGAACTCGTCCGAAACGGGGAGGTGTTCTTTCGGATACTCCCAAACTTCGACTTCTGCTTCTTCTTCTTTGTTAATTTTCAGGATTTCCTTCGATATCTTGGGTTTGATGCTTGTTTCCTTGATCATCTTGTTTAGGACCTCATGACTTGGGTCCTGTTCGCTTTGGAATCGCATCTTTCTCGAGTCTGTTCCTGAATCAGAAGATGAGGCTGACCTTGGGGTTGAGCCTGTGGCTGATTGAGATTGAGATAGCGGTTGGGCCTGGGCCTAGGCCTGTTCCTGTGGGGGTAGCCGGTGTCAGGGTTGGAGTTTGTGCATTTGCCATGATGGGAAGGGGCTGTTCTGTGATCTGGTAACAACTCTTGTGTTGTGGGGAGAGGAATGAGGGATTATGAGGGACTGATCTGTGATTGTGGATTCCAGATGAGGCCTTGAGGCGATGAATCTCTGATGGACAATGCCACTGTCGCTCGAGATAAAATTTTAACGGACTACTATCGTCCCCCTTGCTGAGCGATGGAGTGGCGAGTGGGCTGAGATGATAAATCAACCGCCAGCACGTTAGTCTTGGCAAAAAAGGATAGAGCTTCGCCTCCTCACTTGGGGAGCGAGAAGTCGGGTCTAGAGAGGCAGATGCTGGAGTAAGATTAACAGGGCTTCGCTTCCCCTCCTGGGGATCGTGAAATCAGAATCAGAGTTGTGAGTTGGACAAAGAATTTTGACAGAGCTTCGCCTCCCCTCCCGGGGAACGTGGGTTTTAACTTCGGAGTGGCGAGTTCAGCAGAAAGATTTGAGAGCATAAAGTCAGAGTTTTTCTTCCCCGCCTGGGGAGCGTGGTATCCGATCCTGAATGCCGAATTTAGACGAGGAAATGATAGGGATATGCCTCCCCACCTAGGGGACGTGTGATCAGGTCCTTGTCTGTAAGAAAGCTGAGAGCTTTTGCCTGAACCTCATTTTCCTCCTGGGAATCGTGAGGTTTCAACGAGAGTATCCAGTGGAGCAGGTCAGTATTCAATCCAGAGGTGTGCGAGAATCCTCAACTGTAATAATGTATTCGTCAATTTCAATAAATGAATATTATAATAAAAGAATAGGTGATGACATGCAACTGTTAAAGATGTTAACGGGGTAGAAGATGGTTGTGGAGTGCTGACGTGGGGGATCGATTGGTTGGGGGGTGGTCGGGAGAGTGTGGGGATGGTGAAATTGTTTGTGGGGGAGGGATGGTGGTGTGGGACGTTCAGCGTTTGGTAGTCGAGTTGGTGGTGGTGGGGGGTGGTGAATAATGGGCGTATGCGCTCGCAGGGGGGGGGCGGGGGGCGGGGTATAGATAGGGGGACTGGGTGAGAGACGAGATGTGAAGGGGTAGGCAGGAGTTGGGTAGGGTGTTGAGCGGGATGAGACGGAGGGAAGCTGGCGGTCGGTAGGGAAGTGGGCGAGGAGATGGGGTGTGGAGAGGAAGTCGGGGAGCGGTGGATGTGCAGGGGTAGGGAGGAGTTGGGTTGGGTGTTTTGCGGGATGAGGCGAAGGGAAAGCTGGTGGACGGTGGGGGGATGGGCGAGGAGCTAGGGTGTGGGGAGGGAGTAGGGGAGTGGTAGATGTAGAGGAGACTGGTAGGAAAGGGGGCGGTGAGGGGCGAGGGGGCGGTGAGGGGCGGTGGGTCGGGGTTGGGATTTGGGGTAAGGAGTCAAAATTTTCTCTTATCGATCCTTAGCCTTTTGAGGTGGCCTATCGTCCTTTACACTCCCTGATCCCTCGTTTAGGATCGGTGCATTCCCCGAAATCGATAGGTAGGGGGATGGTCGGGAGAGTGTGGGGATGACGGAGTTGTTTGTGACGGGGGAGTGGTGGGGTGGAACGTTCAGTGATTGGTAGTCGAGTTGGTGTTGGGGGGATGATGGGTAATGGGTGTATGCTGTCTCTTATACACATCTAGATGTGTATAAGAGTGATGGATAATGAGTGTATGGGATCGCAGGAGGTGGGGGGAGGGGGTATAGATCGGGGGTCTGGGTGAGAGACGAGATGTGGCGGGGTAGGGAGGAGTTGGGTAGGGTGTTGGGCGGGATGAGGCGAAGGGGAAGCTGGCGGACGGTTGGGAAATGGGCGAAGAGATGGGGTGTGGGAAAGGAGTCGGGGAGCGGTAGATATGGAGGAGACTGGTCGGAAAAGGGGCGGTGTGGGGCGGGGGGTTGGGGTTGGGATTTGGGGTAAGAAGTCGAAATTTTCTCTTTTCCATCCTTAGCCTTATGAGGTGACCTATCGTCCTTTGACGCTCCCTGATCCCTCGTTTAGGATCGGTGCATTCCCTGAAATCGTTCTCGCCTCTTCTCGCTCTCTATCGCTGTCGGATTCCTCGCCTGACTAGTTCGTGTGAGTAGTTCTTCTACCCACTTTGTCGGTTGCTGTTGTCTCTTATCTCGCTACGGTCGTGGCTGTGTGGACGGGCTCACAAATGAATTGTCTGATGTGGTTGGGCTTGCTTTCTTAGTGAGGAGAAAAAAAGGGGGTCGTGGATGTTTCTGAGTTTACGTTAAATAGGAGGGCAAACGGACAGAGTGGATGTCACCTGGAGTGATGATTCTTGTTGATATACGGGGTCCGCAAGACCTTGCTAATTCTGGTGATGTGAATCCCTCTCTTCGTTGAATCTCTCCCGGAAGGTTACGTGCCTTGAGCGAACTCTACGCCTTGCTTCCTTGTTTGTCTTCAACGTTCCCGTTCGCAGGTCTTATTGTTCCTCCCCTTCTTCACTTCTCTCTTACTCATTCCCTCCCTCCTCACTCCTTTTTCCAATCATTCTTCCCACGTTTCGCTCATTGTCTTTGTCTTTATCCCCTCCCTCTTCACCTCCCGTCTCTTGGACTTTCTTTGGTGAACTCGCGCTCCCTTCGCTGTTCGCATTGTTTATTCTCCTCTTGCGTGTCTTCTTCCTCCGCGTCCCTGATTATTGCTTTAGTAAGTCCAGTCGTGTCTTTGTCCTTGTTAGCCTTGTCCTTGGTGATGATCGAGTGGAGCGATGGTTTCCTTTTTGCCCCGCCCGAAGGCGTGGTGCCCATGCGTTCTTTTCCCCGCCTATTTTCGAAAATTGGGCGCCGGGAGAATTACCGCGCGCGCTACGGTGAAACGCCGTGCGCGGTTGGGTCGGGGGGCGAGGCGGGAATTACCGTTCGTGAGTGCTGCGTTAGCATGAGCGCTAACGGATGGCGCTAGCGTTTTCTGTTAGCCTAAAAAACTACTCTTTATTTGCATGGGTCCTGGAGACCATCTCACACAAGTGTGTACATGCCAAGCATCGTACTCCCACACACAACGAACAGTAGTCTGATAATAGACAAAGGTAGAGAAGATGAGAACCGAGTTTCACAGCTTATATTATCAAAAATATGAATACAAAGTGTTTCAAAGTTTCCCTGAGTCCAGCGCTCATCAGCGCAGCACCAATATCTTGCCAACTCATCAATATGCCTTCCAGTGAATCAGTGCTACCCCTGCAGATAGTCTCCAAGTCATCAATGTGGTCACCACTCATCAATGCCACCTCTGCAGATCACATCCAACTCAAGTAAGTATCTTCCATAGCCAACCTTGAATGAACACTCTCAGCCTCAATCCCTTCCTCTTATGATGCATATACACTCTTCAATACTCATGAGGATCTACTCTGGATACTACTCATAGCTACATACTAACCCTCTACTTCTAATGCCAACTCGCTGGGCAGCTATGGCTGCATCACTTCCAGCATACAGACATCTTCCTTCCTCCAGCGCATCTTCTCCTCCAGCGCTGCTCCTCCTGACTCAGCGCACAAGTGCACCAGCACTTCCACGCATTGGCAGCCAGTGGAGATCTGGGTAAGAATGAGGCTGGCTGCCTCCTTTATACTCCTCGCTGGGTCTGTATTGGCTCAATCCAGCCTTCCTTTTGTCCCAGACCCTGCATTGCATGTGTCCCAGTAGAGTCCCAAANCCTTCCTTTTGTCCCAGACCCTGCATTGCATGTGTCCCAGTAGAGTCCCAAACGAAGTTCAACTGCTGCTGAGGCCTCCCGGCTTGAATTTGGACTTGAAAGTCTGGATCTGGACTGACCCCTGGACTTAGACCAGAACTGGGACTGTGCCTATTGACTTTACTTTCGGACAGGCACAACTCTCAACGAACAGACACATTTACTGCTTGAGCAGACACTTTACTTGGCACGAACAGACACACTGCCTGCACGTACAGACACACCTTTACCCAAACAGACATGACATACACATCTCCTGGTGAACAGGTAAGTCTTTTGACAATGCCCTTTGCCTTAGTTTTAAATATGCCTGTTTGCACGTACAGACACACCCTTACCCAAACAGACATGACATACACATCTCCTGGTGAACAGGTAAGTCTTTTGACAATGCCCTTTGCCTTAGTTTTAAATATGCCTGTTGATAGAGAACTTGACCTTTGACCTGTTTTCACGTTTCTGAGCTCTGACGAGATACCTTTTCACAATGCCTTACTTTTTCAAGGCCCGTGCTGCTTTATTTTAACAAGGCCTGAGGCCTATATCGGGTAAAGGCCCTTTTAATTCTCCTCTCAAATGCTTTTTTGCCTTTACTACCTACCTACCACTACTCCTAAGGCTATATAGAGGGGACCCCTGCAAACATAGCTACCTCACAATGAAGGTATTGCATGTTGGCCCCCGCCCCCATACCGCCCCCAATCCCCAAAAGTTTCTCAGCGGATTTGGGCTGTACTCAGCAAGCGCAGTACAGCCCCCAACTCAGATCTGAAAATAAAAACAGTGGATGGCTGTTTTCTGACTGGTCGGCAGACCGCCGACCGGTCGGCCGTACTGGTTGGCTGCAAAACGGTCGGCGGTCGGGGTGGCGGTCGGCAGGTATGCAACCCTGTATATATATATATATATATATATATATATTGTTGTCGTCTCTGTCAATAACGTAGGGCATACTCACACTAGCACTTTCCAAAATGCATCTGACTGCAATCATGACCCAACGTGCATGAATCTAACGAGAATCGCGTCCAGAGCTTTGTAGAAGAAGTCCCAAGTGTGAGTATGCCCTTAATTGTATTGCTGTGGTGACACGAGGCCATTGAAGAGCAGTCGTCTATCTTTAAATGGGGAATGTAATGCGACTACAGTCCTCCCCCATACAGAACGCACACTTATCATGAATGAATGTACACAAGCCCTGTTTACGACCGATGCACAGTCATGATGAGGGTGCGTTGTAATCGGGGGAGGACACTTTATGGAAGGGTGTGGGTTTGGAATGACTTTGCCTTTGTGACAGTAAGTCCGGGTCAACGACCACACAAAAGAATGGGTATGTAGTATGTACTCACATGGGAATCATCTTCCCTGTATGTGGTCGTGATTTAGATCAGAGGGAGCATGTTCTGACTGCTATTCCCTGTATGTGGTCGTGATATAAACTTTTTGTGTTGTCCAGTTAGCTGACCACAGAAGCAATTCCAAAACATCAAAAACGGTGTGATTAGATGTAAAAGGCATGAAGAGAGAAGATTGAGTGACAATTTGGATTGATGTTTTGTCGTTAACCTGTTAGCAGTGTTAGGTCCTTCCATCCAGACAGACACTCCTGACATCCCAGGCACAGCAGACGCTACAGGCAGTCTAGACGGTCCAGACACGACAGACACTACAGACACTACAGACACGAGAAAGATTACAGACACTACAGACACGACAAATATTGCTACAGACACTCGAGATAGACGATCCCAACTGCAGAGAAAGAACATCAGCCATTGATCGGAATCGGATGCATAAATTACCTCAGTTATTACATCAGCCATTGATCGGAATCGGATGCATAAATTACCTCAGTTATTCATGAATCAATAATAATGTATGATTCGGACTGTTGTGCAGGTTTGGAAAGGAAGAATCGAGAGTATGGGGGGTCGAATAATGCCGACGCTTTCCCTTGAACCACCTGTCACCCATGTGCTAGCCTCTGGGCCAGATAGACTCCGTAGCAGTGCGAAAGCGGAAGACCTTGAGAGGCATTCATGCGTGGTGAGAGTTCAAGTCGACTCTCTTATCCCGGGTGGGCGATTGTGATTGGTGCTGGATTGCTGAGCAGAAGGATGTCGAACACACACACACGGGGGGAGAGAGAGAGAGAGAGAGAGAGAGAGAGAGAGAGAGAGAGAGAGAGAGAGAGAGAGAGAGAGAGAGAGAGAGAGAGA
>BFEA01000709.1:287807-302764 GCA_003427395.1 Chara braunii | reverse complement strand
TGTCTGTGGGTGCGTGCAGTGTGTGTGTCTGTGTTCGTCTGTGTCTGTGGATGGGCGTGTGTGTGTGTGTGTGTGTGTGTGTGTGTGTGTGTGTGTGAGTGGTGATGTGTGTAAGAACATTTTAAAAGATGCCTCAGTATGCGACAAGCATATGCCATGAATACATTTCATCCATGGACGTATGTGAAGGACACACTCACTCTCTCATCCTTCTTGCTCAGAGTTCCCACATGAAAAAAATACGCCTTTCAGAGATATACTATGTGTGCTAGTTGGGGGGGTGGGGTACGCACAGTGTGCGTGTGTGGGTGGGTGCGTGCAGTGTGTGTGTGTGGGAGCGTGCAGTGTGTGTCTGTGGGTGCGCGCAGCGTGTGTGTCTGTGTTCGTCTGTGTCTGTGAATGTGTGTGTGTGTGTGTGTGTGTGTGTGTGTGTGTGTGTGTGTGTGTGTGTGTGATGTGTGTAAAAACATTTTAAAAGATGCCTCGGTATGCGACAAGCATATGCCATGAATACATTTCATCCATGGACGTATGTGAAGGACACACTCACTCTCTCATCCTTCTTGCCCAGAGTTCCCACATGAAAAAAGAACGACTTTCAGAGATATACTATGTGTGCTAGCAAGGCAAAAGGCAGTGGGACACAGGCCGAAGCGCAGGGAAGCAACCAGGCACTGGGCGACAAGCGGTAACAAGGCACATAGGCTGGAGGGCATGGGGGAGGCAAGTGGGCAGACAAACAGCACAAGGCAGTGAAAACAAAGCCAGTGCAACGAATCACAGGGAGGTAATGCATTGAACGACAAGCACCAGCAATGCACATAGGCTGGAATACGGTACTCCTGCGACCGTGTCGCGGCATGCTGCGCTAAAACTCATGCTTTATGAAACAACACTTCATTCAGAGTAGTACTGAAACTTGAGAGGTAACTCATAAATCGATGCTAAACAAACCCAGCATAATGATCATTCATTACGTAATATTGCTCCAAAATGATCCACGGCACGTTTCGTACATTGTGGGAGAAGGATCACAGAGTAAAGACGCGTGGGGCACACTAACTCATAACTCAAGGTAGTCAGCTTTGTCACTGATGATTATCAAGGCAAGTGATGTCCAAACATCAACACATAAGACTGCACGCTCAGCATACAATCCATCATTCCTTGCTCAAAATACCAACTCATACAGCAAGCAGCCAAATGAGCTGTTCACTAACGGGCATTCCGTCAGGGGAAAGAACATCAGAGACAGCGAAGACAAAATTCCAAAGTTTAAAACAATGGCTTCATGCGACACAAGTATGAAGATAAGCTAACACCAATATCGCCATGTTACTCCGAACCATGGTCGTCGAAAAAAATTGTATCACATGTGTGCTCTCCGCAAGCCCTGGCTTGGAAAAATGATGAAAGAGAAGCAAAACGAATTCTTCCTATGAAATGAAAAAACATCAATGTTTCTGACCAATTCGAGGATGCCTCAAGATAGAACGCCTGATCGCTCAGACAACCAATCACTCATTGTCACAGAACGCAAAGAGTGTCTCCAACATTATTCACCACAGCTCCCACCAGGAGCAGTAAGTGGAAAAGAAACAAGGAAAAAGGGGGGGGGGAAATAGAAATCAACGAATATCCCGTCTATGCCATCATCCTGCTCCAAACAGAGCATGTAAGACCGAACATCGAGGCTCTCACCCTCACCTCCCATGTGTAAACCCAACGTTAGCTCTCTTCCCAATCAATCATGGATACCAAGCAAAGAGAGAAAGAATTGCAAAGAACCTTGTGAGGTTCATGCCATACCCTAAACCTCATAATAGTATGATAATATCATAATACCCATCACGGACGGGGCTCATGCCGCCTTCCAACAGAAATAGAAGGCATTATTCCATCGTTCCTAGATGAACACACGATTCAGAGCGAGGAGGTACTGATTTCTTGGAGGCCGCGCGGCCTAGGAAGTCACTCGCCGAGAGGCAAGCAGGCCGCTATATCTCCAGGAGGAGTCGGTGTGCAAGTTTGGTGACATACTGGTTGGAGCGCTGGCTGGAGCAGCGCTAGCACACAGCTGCGCTGCTGGGGAAGGAGCAATCCGAGCAAGGACACGGAGGAGGAAGAAGACCAGGACTAGGAAGGGGAGCGCCAGAGGTACTTACCTGGCTATGGTGGTTGCCATCTTCATCACCTTGGTGGGCACTGCAGCAGGAAGGCCCAGTTGGGGCAGAGCTACACCAAGAAGCTTCGAGGCAGAGTCCGGCATGGTGGCCCAAGCTAGAGCAGCCATAGCTGCTTTGTGTTGTCCTTTGGACAGCAGGGCGATGCCCTGGTAGTCCGCCATAGACTCAGCCTATGAGGAAGAAGGAAGAGGGGCAACCATGGCTATGGTGGACCTCAAGTGATACCTGCCGTAGAAGAGGGACTCGGACGTTGATTCTGGATCAGCCATTCAACATTGTTATTATTATTCTTGTTTCAATAAGAGGGGAGGAGATCAGGAGGAGGAGAGTGGTTGGCGAAGAAGAAGAGCATTATCATTGGTCTATGCTGGTGTACCTCATCTTCTTCTTCTTTCTTTCTTTCTTCTTGTTCTTCTTCTTACCCTCTCTCTCCTCTAAAGTTCATTCATTTCTTTTTGCAATTGGGCGGCATTGTACTTTCCGATGAATGTGTACTTCGAATTTGGCCAGGATCATAACACCATTGCCTTCACCGCTACCTTCCTCTATTGCTCACCTACGGGCTTATGGGCCCATGCCATGTACAAGTGCTCACATGTCCAGCCCCTCCCTTGGAAATTGTTGAATCATCCCCTGCACTCCCCTCCGCCCTTCTGTTGTGCCTGCTCGCGTATCTAGCTATGATTACTCTCCCTGCCTTTGTACTGCACCAGCACATGAGACCACCTACGAACCTTGCTGCTGCCACGGTAGTCCATGTTCACGTACCTTTTTCCATGTCAGAGGAGGGACCTTGATATGGTATGATGGGGTGTCATCTTCTGGACCCGATGTGGGGGTGAGCGAACCCTTACGATTGGAAATGGAGTTCAGTGTAGGAACCCTGATGCTTTCTCTCGTTGGTTGTGCTTGGCCGGGGGTACGGGACGTGGTGGAGGGGGCGTGTTGATGAACTTTCCGGTGGATGACAGTTTCAGCGTTGTTGGCAGTAGGGACCTTCTGTTTTTGAACGAAGGGTGTCTTCCGATTACGAATTGTGTCCAGGATCTGTGTCGGATGATCATCCTTTTGACTGGACTTGATATCATAGAGCTAATTATCTTTCACATGCCGGGACTGTTCTTGTGTTGAATCTGTATCCTCCCCTCGGATCGGCGGTGATGGGATGGTGCCGGGAGTCGTGTTCGGACGTAATAGCACGAGGTGATGGGATGGTGCCCGGAGTCGTGTTCGGACGTAATAGCAGCCATCGCTGCGGTAGACGGTTCTTGCGTTGAGTATGTTTACTCCCCGGGGGGCCGGACAGATGGGGGACTAAGGAGGGAATGAGGCGGTACCGGGAGTCACGTTCGGACACGGTAGCAACAATCGCTGCGGTGCTGAGGAAGTTTGAAGCAATGGTGGTGCCCTGGGGTGGAATTGAAGCATGTCGAACTGTTTTATTCCTTGTGCACTGTAGCGGAGTGGGATAATATGTAGCCGCATTAATCACATCTGGTTCGCACGATGGGTTCGGGCCATGAGCGTGGTGGCGAGAGATCCCTGGGTTGGCATGATGGGAAATGATGTGAGCAATCTTGGGTCTGCCTTGTCCTTTGGACTCTGTTTCTTTCTGTGACTCTGAAATTGTTTGCTCATAGTTCGAGGACGATGGGTCACGATGGGTGCGCTCCTTGGTTGCCACAACCATTTCGTAGGGAAACATCATTGCAGACTCTGATATCGCCCGTACAGGCCCTAGACTCAGACTGGTTGGACTGGTACCCGCCTAGACCTAGCCTACAACTACTGGGCCTCTAAAAATGCCAACTTTTGTCTTCTTCTGCTCGGGCTCGAGTACCCGGCACATCTACCTCTACCTGGTGTGGTACCGGCCTACCTGCTACTTGAGTGTTTTCCGCTGCTTCGAGTGTTGTGGGCCTCTTTCCCCACCACTTGAGTGTTTTCCCTGCTGCAATCCTCAATGTCACGGCCACAGGTAAGTACCAGCCCTTCGGGCCCACTGAACGAACAAGTGCCCTTGCGGGTCACACACACACTCAAGCCGACAAGCGCTCAGACAGGCATGCAGACCAGCAAGCGTGCACACACACAGACTTAGAGAACTCAGTAACAAGCGGGAAACTCAGCAAGGCATTCATTCCATGAGCAAAACTCAGAAATCAGCTGTGTGTCTCAGTCCGTGTTTGGTCAGGTCATTACAATGGGGAGGATCAGGAGCGGGAAAGCCAAAAAGAAGAGGAGATAGAGGAAGACGGGAGAGGGGGCAAGGGGGGGAGCTAAATCCCCAGTTAGGACGTCCATAGCTGAATCCTGGGGATTACGCCTCTGCAATAAATCGCAGTTTCCCAGTGGGGCTGTACACTGAGTGTTTGGCTTTGTAGTTTGTTTTCTTGTTTTGAGCCTTGCGGGACTTGATCCTGTGACCTGTACTTTGTATGTGTTTTGTTTCTGAGTGTTGAGCCCTATGGGACTTGATCCCTGAGTCTATCACTAGTAGTTCCTCTTTGGTAGCCTTAGGCCATTCGGCCTTTTCCTTTTGCCTTGTCATAGGTCTAGGTCCCCTTTTCCCCCTGTTTCCATCTAAATGCAGATGAGTATTCGGTTGTTGCCTTTGGAGTCCATCGTAGGTCTAGGCAGACGGTAGAAGTAGCGGGCAAGAAATTTGGGTTGGGTCTTTTCACGCTTTCGTTGGCTGGGGAAACTCTGCTTTCGTTGGCTGGGGAAACTCTGCCCATCCATTGTTGGAGCGCTGCTGCTCTATTTTGGGCGAGGTCATCTTCTTCCTCGAAGCCCAGCCATAGCTGGGGTTGGGAAACGAAGTTGAAGATCGCACTGCTGCTATTTCGCAGCTCTGCATGAGAGCTTCCACAGGACTGTGTTGTTGGGTTTGGGAGCTGCCATCTTCCACTTGGCAGCCATATCTGCTGTTCCTGCTCTCGAGGAACTTTGTCTTCTTCGAAGTGCTGGATCGGTTGTCTCCTTCTTCATCAGGACTTCCGGCGCTGCACTTCCGTGCGGGTGCTGAGCTGGTGCTGTTATCATTAGGGTTGCTGGTTCAGATTGGCACGCTGTGACAGCTGTGGGGTTACTGCTGCTATGGCAGCCATAGCCAGGGATATGAGGTGGCGAGGAGGAAGAAGAATACTCCTGTATACTTCGTTGAACACTTGTTTCTGGTTGTTCGGGGTTGTTGTAAACGCGGTTGTGATTCTTGGAACAAGTACTCTGGATTGATTGGAGGAGGACGAGGGATTGCAGAACTGAAATTCGTTTTTCAATTCTCTGTGTGCTTTGAGCTTCCGCTGTGCATATCTTCTCTCCGGTTTTGTGTGGATTTGCCTCCTTCGAGTCTACTCTGCAATTGCATCCGTGTATGGGAACGCGTGAATTCGTTGTGGATTGAAGTTCAATCGGGTACATAACACCTCCCTTTGTTCCTTCCACCACCAGGACTTCTCATGACCGCGGTCCATTTCTTACTCCCTCATGGAGGAGGAACCGGAAGGAGTAACGCATCACCCGACCCAGGACTGCCACCGATCTCACGTGCTGCACCACCTTGGCGTTGATGTCAATGATATGTTACGACTGCGACCACAGTAGGCGAGCGATAAACCCAACTGAACATCCATGAAGGTCAGGAATGCTAGGTACACCATTAATGCTATCAGGATGGCGGCAGACTGGACGACGTGCACCAGCTCCATGATGACAATCTTCTAGGTGGCAGTCGCGCTCCGGCATACCAATCACTGGCAATCAGAACTCCAAGGGAGACACATATAACAGGGCCTACGAACACACATCACACGAACGGACAGCACCGCACAAGCATGTAAGCAATTAAAGTACATATTGAGGAGCCCGTGTCAAATCATGCAACAGTTCATCAAGAGGGATCACTATCTTATAAGAGGATAATCAGCAACAGGGATTGATAGAAGAGGAAGATGTAGAAGGTCCCAATTCAATCAGGCGGCTCCAAAATTCCGACGCATGGAAAGAGGGTGATGGGACACACCTTAAAGTACTTTTCACCAGTTCCCATCCAACCGGATCTTCAGAGAACAAAGCCACCTCCATTGGGTATCGAAAGGGACAAGAATCATTGCGGGCATGGCCCAGATTCTCAGACTCATGGAAGAAGGGGAGGAAGAAAGGAGGAGACTAAAGACAGTCTTCATCACAGTACGCAGGGCGGGTGGGGGGGGGGGGGGGGGGGGTTAAGAGAGGAGCATAGGGGTGCATTACCGCTCCAGGCACCATATCTTGCCATGCAACGATGGAGGCGTCCGTACGATATCCTCGATAGCCACGCGGCACGTGGAAAGACGGCGAGACAGAGCACATTGTCAGTGCCAACACGATCAAGACAGTGGCAGCACACAAACGGTCCTCTTGGCAATAATGCTGTGGGAGCAGGAAGCTACTGTATTGGCGGGTAATGCCACTACCCACGAGTATAAGGCGGTCTCGCTGGAAGCCCAGCCGTGACTCCCTCCAAGCGCATGCAAACATCGGCAGTTTTGGCGGCGATGGGAGTTGGGGTATGGCGGTGCTGGATTGCAGCGATGGTCGAAGCGTGAAACCTGGGCGTGAGCAGATGGTAATGATCCGCACAACGTCCGCTTGCATGTATGATAATGATCCACGTTCAGATCACCTGATGGAGACGTTCCCTGTCGCTGCTGCCGCCTCCAAGACAGCGGCCTTGTCTGTCCTGGAACAACATGAATAGCACGCCCGCTGCAGTGGTTAGAGCTCTTCTCCGACAACATGCTCGGAACCTTAGGGAACGACATCATCGCTCTCTATATACACTAGCTAGGAGTAGCACATATCGAGTCCGATGCCCGCGATGTGGCGATGATTTCTTCATTGCTGCAGGCATGCGTGTGCACCAGACACAAGGTGCAGCTACCTGCGCAGCATTTGCACGACTAGCAGCCACTTTGAGCACAAGTGCGACTGATCAACCTCCGCTTCCTACATCTCACCCGTCTATTCCTCATCCACCTGACCCTGCATGCTCCCCCACCTCAGATGATAATGATCCACGTTCAGATCACCTGATGGAGCCTCCAACTCGAGATGATCTCTCTCCGGAGCGCATGCCAGATCCAATGGAGTTATTACCACCAGGGGAACCTGACAGAAATAGTCAAGACCGCAATGAATCTCCGCCTGCTGTGCGATGTGCAGAATTGGATGAACCTCCCCCTGCCGCGCAACCTGCAGAATAGCATGATGTCATAGCTGTTGTGCGTACTATGCCATTAATGTACGTCTCCTTGCCTACCATTGCAACCCTTATACTGTTTCTGATTTTGCAGACGTTGTCCGCTGGATAGAAGAAGAGCACCGTGCCGTCTGCCCGGTGGACGACAGTACTGCACCTGGCGTGAACATAGAAGTCCTGTCTATGGCATTTAGGGGTAGGCGACTACAACTGTAGCCTGCTCGACAAAATCACATGCCAGGCATGGACCCGAATATTTGTGCATACATCTTACATCCTCCAGGTCATTCCAGTGCTCTTACCTTTGCAGATAACTCATGGAGCCTATGGGACAATGGCAGTAGGGTGCACGCAGTGGGAAATATCAACTCTTTCTATCACCAAGCGGTAGAACATCACTCGGTCTGGCTCGCCCATCAGGAACAGTATGTTGATGAGCATTCGCAAGCACCACTGCCTCCGGAGAGCAATCTAGCTGAACCTTGTTCTTTCTCTGTGCATGGTCAGGCAACATCCCCTCCCTGTGTGGATCGGACGGATTCTACGACGAACAGTGAAGGGACCTCTCCAGGGGATGGGGGCTCTGCCCTCCTCCCATTGTGTCATCGCACAGGTACAGTTCGATTAGTATGTACACTGCATAGACTCTGCTCTGAACACTATGAAGGGATGGTCACTGCCAGCCTCTGCCATGAAAACTGCGATCCTTGTCTTGTGCTCATCCCCCCTCCCCCACACCCCCTGATTACTGGCCCAGCATGCCGTTGTGGCCTTGATCTGCCATGCTTAAATAATTGCGCACGTCAGCCTTCTTGGTGATGACATGTTAGCAACAAGCCACGTGTCGTCAGTGCTTCCAGGAAGCTGTCATAGAAAGTATGTGTCTCTATTGTGTGGACTATCCCTGGTGCCATCATCTGCCACATCCTCTTGTAGCATGTCCCACATGCAGTGTTGGTCATGCACCTACTGCAACCGCTGTTGGAATTCGACAGGGGCTGGAACGACAATGCCTCTACAATTGCGGTCGACGTGCCTCTGTGTTCCTGGCATGTCAGAGCCATGTAGCCTGTGACATTTGTCTACGCCGCGCCATTCGATGCAGTAACTGCGACTGCGAGAATGGGATGCAGTGCTTCCACTGGCCACACCCAAACCTGTCCTGCCCGGTCTGTAGAGGTGGCCATTTACCATAGGCACTTACCGTAGGTCACGGCTGCTCCTCAAATCTTATGCAACCTAGACACTGACTGGCCTCATGTGCCATTCTGGAGTGGTTTCCTCCCCCCCTCCTCTTGTGTGTTACTAGTAATACATATGGATTAGCATCATTAAGAGAGCAGGCAAAATATAAGTTGAAGATCTGAGAAGAGATGAACAGGAATATACCTCCGCATTTGCTCTGCCTCCTTCCATAGTGTGCAAGTGGGCCATTATGGCACACGGGGATGTGGGCAGCTCGCGCTCAACCAAATCAACGTGGCGAGCTTTGTACATGAGAGGCACGGTAGAGGGGGGGCTGCAACAACAAATGGAAGGAGTACCCCAAAGAAAGCAAACGTGAACACAATTAAGAGAGGCAGCAAGACTGGACAGGAAGAATGGGGTCCAGCAAAGAGTAGTCCTCCCGTGTCGCTGGAATGAGAAGCATTCGGACTGGGAGGTCGCAATCCACCGCACGCTTCAACTCATCAGCATGAAGGTGAGTGCCTGCACCGAGAAAGACTTCCGAAGTCTGATTGCAGAGGACTTACCTACCCGGGTTCACATTCTGGGAGGAAAGGAATCACTAGCGAAAGAGGGGGTCACCGAAAGCGGGAACTTGGCAGTCGACTTCAGGCTGATATTGATGGTCCTGCAGGAAGAGGCAACGCTCAAGGGCGATCTGGTATGGATGTCGTGGCAGGTGGTAGACACCATTCCATATGTGGGCTATTGGGAGGAGAGAAAGCTGCAGAATGGGTAGCCAGAAGCGCAGCCGTCGCAGTAAAAATGGAGGCCTTTGCTTGGAAGCCAAAGTTTTTGGAAAGCAAGATGGAGCCGGACTCCATAAGGATAGACACGGCGTCGCTCGACTCTTGAATCTCAAACGAGTGATGAAGATCCCCGAAACCCAGATTTAAACAGCCATGGAAAATCAAGATGAGGGGAGACAAGCGAAGAGAAAAGGGGGGAACACGCATGCACGGAAAAACCAGAGTTCTGGTCTAGCGGGCATTCTGGATAACCAAGATAAGTGGAGCAATATTATGAAGTCCACAGCATGGTACGACAGGGACCCACCGAACTTTATCTGCCTTCAAGAAATGCATCTCACGGAATCCTGGGAGCACCAACAGACACAGAACAGATTGACCCAGAAATTGAGATGGGTCAAGATGGCCCAGTGGGCACCAGCAAGCAGGTCGCACTCAGCAGGAGTCACTATTCTACAGAATAGCAGGGCCACGGCCGCAGAAAGGATAGTGGCAGGGAACACCCAAGTCTATGTACAAAAGGGGAGATGGGTAAAAGTGGATTTTGCATTCCACGATGAACCATACACTCTGATGGTGGTTTACTGCCTCAACGGGTTCCAACAGAGTGTGCAGCTGGTGGACAGCATACACACACACACTCTTGGACCCCGCCAGGCACCTCGTCTTAGTAGGCGACTGGAACGCCGCTTTGGACCTGAACCTGGATAGGATGTCAGGGAGCAATAGGCAAGGGGAAGGACTGGCAGGAGAGGAGGCCCTCCCAATCCACAACACGATGGCGGGCAGTGATTTGATAGATCCCTTTAGATTATTCTATCCAGAGGGGAGACAATTTACTTGTTACAAAAGAAATCGTAGTCAACACATTTTGGCGTCACTAATCAACTATTTTCTTACCTCACTTGATGTAACTGGTATGATCCATGCAGTGGGAATAGGGGAGTTACCCTATATGGCAGGCCTCGACCACAAGCCTATCTACCTACACTTAATCACAGAGAAGCAATGTACTAGGGGTAAGAGTTTTTACAAATTGAATAATTCGCTAATCCAGACCACCGAACTGAGACAGGCAGTCCTACAAGTTTGCTTATCCCATAACCCGGAGACGCAGTCCCTCCCAGATCTGATGAACTGCTTCTCTAAGGCAACGGCGGTGGCGGTGAGGTAGTTAGCGGTCAAAAGGAAGAGAAGAGAGCAGGAGCTCCAACAAGCCATCAAAATAACAGAGAGAAACCTCATCAGGCACGCCGGCATGGACGTGTATGAAAGGACTTTGGAGGCGACAAGATCAGAACTAGGGGATTGGGAAAGATGGAGAACCCGGGGCCTAGAACTGAGGGCGAAAGTGAAAGAGTGGGAAGAGGGGGAAAAAATGACGAAGTTTTTCTTTCAGAAAATTAAGAACATGGGCAGAAATGCTTTGATAGATAAACTGGAGGGGCCACAGGGGCTGGCAACCAGCACAGAAGGTATGGTAGTGATAGCCCAGGATTTCTACAGCAACCTTTACAAGTCAAGGGAGGGCGAGCATTCCAAACAGCAAGTGAAAAGGGCACGGTCTAAGTTCTTGGCGTATCTCGAGCCTACAATCTCTCAGACACAAGCTGCAAAGCTTAAGGCCCCCCTGTCCCAGGAGGAGCTCCTGGAGGCTCTTTAAGTCCATGGCGCCTAATAAGACCCTCGGAAGAGATGGATTGACTAGGGAGTTCTGGCTGAAATTCTGGCCAATCCTGGGCAGTGAGTATGAAACCTTCCTAGAGCAAGCATGGCAAAGGGAGGGGCTAGGACAAAACCCAGCCACGGGAATTGCCGCGCTCCTATATAAAAAAGGAAACCCGTCGGACATCCGAAACTACAGGCCAATAACTCTTCTCACACTGACACACAAGATTGTGGCCAAGGCCCTGGCAAACAGACTTCGGGTGGTCACGGAGGGGTGCTTCCATCTAGATCAAACAAGGTTTATCCCTGGGCGCTTCATCCTCGACAACGTCATGACGTTGACGGAATCGGTACGCTATATTAGGGACAAAAGGATCAACGCAACAATTCTCTTTTTCGACTTTGAAAAGGCTTACTATCAGGTGAACTGGAGCTTCCTACAACAATGCATGGAAAGGATGGGGGTAGGCCCGAATTTTCGAAAATGGATCAGAGTCCTGTATAATGACGCGCGCGGGCAGGTGCAAGTCAACGACCATCTTTCAACAAAATATAAGATGTCGAGGTCGGTTAGGCAGGGCGATCCGTTAGCAGCGCCAATCTTCCTCTTCATTATGGAAGCCATAGCCTCCTTCCTCCATAAAGATCCATCAATAGAACTCTTAGTCGCGACACCAGACCAGCCGGGCCGGCTAGTTTACTTGCTGACAATTATACTTTTCGCAGATGATCTCACAGTGCTGATTAGAGCCTCGGATTCTTCTTTCCAAACACTCACCCGGACAATGGAGGCCTTTCAACTGGCGTCGGAAATGAAAATAAATTGGCCAAAGACAGTGGGATGGTGGCTAACAGACCAAGAAGGGGTAGGTCCAGACCCCACTATCAACCCGCAGGGGCTAAAATGGTTGACAACGCGGACGCCGCTGAGGTATCTAGGAATCAGGATCACAGAGACAGGTCCTCATCAGTCCATGGCGGCCGAATTAATGACCAAGATACTGGCCAAGCTGTCGGCCTGGTCGACAATATATACATCAGTTTTTGGAAGGGCCCTCACACTTAACGCGTCCATCTTCTCGATGTTGTGGTACGCCGGGACAATATGGTCTCCCCCAGCCCAGACAACCTCGGCTTTGCGCAGACGCGTGGCGGCATACCTATGGACCGCAAATCCAACCAAACCCCACTTCATCTCCAAAGTGGCGTGGAGACACGTCACCGGCGCGAAGGAACAGGGAGGCGTGGGCATCCTGGACTCGGATCAACAACTCAAGGCCTTACAGACCAAGTGGGTGATCAAGTTGATCACCCATCCGAAGCTACCCTGGGTCTCGTTGGCCCTGGATCGCATCAGGCACCTGGCTAAATATGAAATCCCGACCAATATGACCGGTCTATTCTGGGTAATGTGCAGCAGCTGGGCCAAGGTAGGCACGGAGAAGGGCACAAGGGAAACATCCTATTGGAGCCAAATGGTCAAGCTTTGGAAGTACATCTTCCCGGCAAGAGTCAGGGAGCCTCGCACAAAAGAAGAGGTGCTGCGCCAGCCCTTATTTTGCAATCCAGGAATCAAGAACGCCCAGGGGAAACCAATTACCCTTACACTAAGGGACACCAAATGGGGCAAATGGGTGGAGCATGGGGTGTGGCAAATCAAGCACCTATGGGAGGACAGCAACAGGCGATGGAAGACAAGCAGTGAGCTCAGAACTGAGCTGAAAGGAAGCCACAAACTAGAAGAACATCTTAACGACTTGGTTCAGGCCATACCGCAGGAATGGACAAGACTGCTCCGAAAGGAGTCCCAGTGGGGACTAGGGGACTGGGCCATATGGAAGCAGGAGGAGGAACCACAGGCTGCATTCAGAATCTGGAATCAGGAACCGGAAAGGAAGGAATGGGCGGTTGCAGATATGTACGAGATCAAGCGCCCGGGAAGTACCACTAGCCAGCTGGACCAGGCAACTAAAACTCCGATCACTATCCAACTGCAACACCTGCGCAAAGTAAGGGTGGTAGAGTCTGACGATTTCACAATCTACAGTCCAACCACACCATTGGTGGATTTGGAGGTGGACCCCGCAGAATGGGCATGGAATCTTAGAGGAGGAAGAACTGGGGTGATCAGAAGAATCAACCTTCTAAACTATACAACGAGAATTGGCTACAGATTGAGAAGAAGGTCGCACCCATTAGCGCCGGCGCTGTCCAAGCGATGGGAAAACAAAGTGGGAGTCACACCGGGGTAGCTACCCAAAATGCTGTGGCTACAGATCAACGCGATACGCATCGGAAGGGTCAGAAGCCTGCAGTGGCTAATCGCCCACATAGGACCGCCAGTAAACGACTGGTTAAACGATCGCAGGAGCAGGGCACAGAGGGATCCAGCCAACGCACAGTGTGTAATATGTCAAGAGAGAGACCCAGAAACAATGCTCCACTGTCTTCTAATATGCCCTGAGGCAGCGGCCCTATGGGGGAAAGCCAAGTCCCTTTGGTGACAAATCACGGCGTCACCATTCCCTGAGAGCAAAGCAACCATACTGCTAGGTCATGACTTGCCAAGGAGCTGGCAGCCATACGAGTAGACCATATTCCAGCTAATAAGGCAGTATACCCTATGGACAATATGGAAGAGACGTTGTCAGATTACTATTGAGAAGAGGCCAGTGCACCAGGAAGAAGCATGCGGGGCTCTCTACAATTTACTAGAAACAGATCTCTGGGCACAATGGAAATGAGTACAGAGACAGATGTACCAATGCCCGGATCTAGAGCAGCAGCTGAAGGCCCGATTCACACAAAGGGTGTCGGGCCAGGGAAAGCTGGCAGCTCTGCGAGGCAACAGACTACAGTTTAAGTGGAGAGGAAGCGGCCACTAATTTGCTTCTCTTCACTCATTTAAGCAGGTTAAGTTTAGATAGGTGAAAGGAAATCCTATTTAAGGCATTCTAGGAGGTAGAAGCATATTTAACGGAGTTTAGGATGCAGAAGTTTAAGGTTAAAAGTGATAGGTGAGCAAGCCTTAGACCTTCAAGGGCTAAGGGCGTAATAGGAAGAAACAATTGGGATGGAAGGGCAGAAAATTTAGAGGCTGAAGGAAGCGATAAGGGGTATTATGGATCTATAGGGATGAACAGAGCTATTACTCGTTCCTTTCATTTCTGTTTTGGCCTTACGTTGTCCAGTTTGTGTTTGCTTGTTGCAGTGAATGAGACGCTGGACCCGGATTCCAGCATAAGCCCACCTGCGTAACGGCCCCAGTACATCCCGGGTTGAAAAAGAAAATATTGACAGGATAACCTAGGTTTTACGATAGAGGAAAACAGCTTAGCGGGCATAATTTCAGGTTAGTGGACTTAGACGACTGGGGTTTATGTAAATAGGGGCTCGCTCTCCACGTCGCCAAGGACAGTAGGGTTTAGGGTTTAAGGAGAGCGGAGAGAGAGGTGGAGGTGTTGGAGGTAAGGGGAAAGACGAGCAACAAGCGGTCGGTTTCAGGGCTTAAGATGAGGATGGGTGGAAAGATAGAAGGCAGGTTCCCTCGTTTTTTGCTATTTTGTCATTTTGTTAATCCGGTTTAGTCTTTGTTCAGGAATAGCATGAAGTTTCTTAAGAGAAAGGGCCACTGGACCCGGTTTCCAGTAAGAGCCAAATCTGGGTAATGGCCCCAGCGTCCGGGTTGAGATGTGGAGGGATTCCCAGAATCCTTTTGCTCCATATATAATAAAGCATGCTATTTCTTTAAAATAAAAAAATAAAAATAAAAAAATAAAAAAATAAAAAAAGAGGGGTTTACATGCCTCTATTATGCTCCATGTTACTTGCTATAGAGGTGAAACTGTTTCATTGTTGGATTGTCTTGACTCAAGGGCTTTCATT
>BFEA01000709.1:271505-285390 GCA_003427395.1 Chara braunii | reverse complement strand
CTCTCTCTCTCTCTCTCTCTCTCTCTCTCTCTCTCTCTCTCTGCCTTCCTCTCTCTTGGCATTTTCTCTCTAAGTGTGCTCTCTTCCCTCCCATCTCTCGCCTTATCTCGTTACAATCCTGGCCAATGTCGAAGTGCAAAATCACGAGAAATTACAATGTTGTCCAATTGCAAAAGGAAATGAATGAGCTTGATGGGAGAGAGAAGGAAAGAAGAAGAAGAAGAAGAAGAAAGAAAGTAAGAAGAAGAAGAAGATGTCCACCAGCAAAAGACCAATGGCAGAACCAGAATCAATGTCCGAATTCCTCTTCCACTGCCAGCACAACTTGAGGTCCACAATAGCCATGGATGCCCTCTTCTCTCTCTTCTTCCAGTCTGAGGCTATGGCTGACTACTAAGGGCCTTGCCCTGACGTGCAAAAGACAACGCAAAGCAGCTATGGCCTCTTCCACTCAGGCCGGCATGCCTGACTCTGCCTCAAAGCTTCTTGATGCAGCTCTACCCCAACAGCCGAGGCCTTCCAGATGCAACGCCCACCATGGTGATGAAGATGGCGTCCACCATAGCCAGGTAAGTACCCCTGGTGCTCCCCTCTCCTAGTCCCCTTCTTCCTCCTCCTCCTACCCAAGCTCCTCCACCATAGCCAAGGTGGAGAGCTGGGCGCCCTTCTTCCCCGTAGCGCTGCTTACACCAGCGCTGCTCCAACCAGCACTCCAGCAGCGTGACGCTGAACTTGCACCCAGCAAAAAAGAGGCTGAGCCTCTTGCTCAGCGTGGAGATATGGCTGTTATGATTCTGGTTGTTTGTTGTCTGAAGACCAACACTTACTCACATGGACTCCTAGGTATGCCCATACATACACAAAAGGAAGGGGAGAGGATAGGAGTATCACACCGCACTGGGAGAGAGAAACACAACGGAAGACTTGACCATGCGATATGACAGGGTACACTGAAAGTGCAATTCACTCCACTCAATCCTCACCAGTCATAAAGAAAAGCCTAGTAGATCACATCCAGGAAACAATGAAATGATGATAGTTCAAACCCAGTATTACACTGTTTAAACTCGGAGTCTCAAATTGTCAGAATAACTTCAGACCTACAGTGCACTGCTCAGAAATTAGCAGCGCTTCACTTCCCAACCCTGAGTAACTACTCGTGACACCCCTGAGCCCCTGAAACGTCAAGCGCCACCCAGATACAGCCTCCAAAGGGAAGTGCCACCCTGAAACATGCCTCTGAGGCCAAGTGCCACTCAGAGGATGAAGAAGAAGACCAGCGCCACAGTATCTGATGATGACGAAGTGTCGGAAGACTTCCCGGATGGAAGTCTGCAGCAGGGCCACCAGATCCTGACAAGATGACCTCTGAGGAAGAAGCTGCAGCTATGGCTGCAGCCCCACAACCCTGGAACCCCACTCCGGAGGAGGGTCCAGCAGGGCACCAACTTCTCTCGCCTCCAGCAGATCTCAATAGCCCAGGCCTCTGACAGCCCCACGTGCTGACAGAGTACAGCGCAGGCCCCAGCTAATGTCGGCGCTCCAAAGGTCTGGCTATGGCTGTCTCCTACAACGCTGAGTTGTCACCATTTCCGGTTCACGCGTAGCGCAACCGCGATGTAGTTGGTACCAACTTCCCAAAAGCCCTGAACCGATGTGCCTAACCTATCTATAGCTACTCTAGCCTAGAGTCGACCTAGACCGGACTGCCTGACCGACCGGTATCGTTTCAGTTTCGGCCTCTCGGCCTCTACCTTACCCGGCTATAGGCTATAGGACCGTCTATCAATATAGGCCTTTAGGGCTTGTCTGTCCTAAGGGTAGCCCGAGCCTGCTATTCATAGTTAGGGTAGCAGTAGGAAATTCAGTTAGTGCTGGGCCTGTATTTTCCCAGATTTGCAGATATGTCCCTAACGAATTTCCACTACAAGTAGGTCTCTCGATTAGCCCTCAGCCAACAAAATTACGAATCTACCCTACCTATGGTACAACCACGACAGAGAGAGGCTACAAGCGACCGGAAAACAGCAAGTCATTGCAGACCTACCCTCCCCCGGAGCGAGGACCTCCGAGCTAGGGGCGTAGGTGCGCAGAGCGTCGAAGGGATTCTCCCTTCTGCGCTGCCTCATACCTGAGGATAACAGACTTTGCGGTTTTAAGTTCCTTGCGAGTAAACCAGCGATCTTCAGTATGCGACTGGTATAAGAACTTCACAAGATACTCCTTATCTGGATCTGTACCTGATTCATCCTCCACAGATTCCACCTCATATCCTTTGCCAAGGATAGGGGGACCGAACTGAGGAGGCCTGTTTGGGAATGCATCAGCTGAGGTGAATGGTAACAACTTAGATGCATGAAAGACAAGGTAGGTTTGTAGATGCAGAGGGACATCCACTGTATAGGATGGTCCAAATGGATCAGCTCCCACTGTATCTAAGACCTGCCATGGACCCATGTATCGTGGCAGCAGCTTAGGCGAAATATCCTCCTCTCGCGACAGTTCAGAACTGAGTACCCACACCCAGTCACCTGTGCGAATAGTAGAAGGACGTCTGTGCCTGTTAGCCTGCTGAATCATAGCCTTTTGAGCTTTCAGCAGGTTGGCACGGGCGCGCTCTATGTCCACACGGTAATGCCTGGTGAACTCCGCAAATCCAAGTATCATCGTAGGGGTAGCCTTATCGATGATGTCATCGAGAGGCTGCCGTGGCTCACGACCCCAATGTAACCGGTAGGGTGTAAAGCTTGTGGAGGAGTGTACAAACTTGTTATATACATGTTGTGCACGCCCTAAATGGAGATCCCAGTCCTGCTGATCTGGACTAATCACAGGACGCAGCAACTGAAATAAAATCTGGTTCATCACTTCAGCCTGTCCATTGACTTCAGGATGACGACCAAATGCCATATCCAGTCTGGAATGAAGGTAATCCCTGTAGTAGGATTGCCATTCATTGCTGCAAAAACGAGGATCTCGGTCACTGACTATAGAGGTAGGTGGTCCATGATGTGTGACCCACCGGTCAGCAAATGCTGCTTGGAGAACCGATCCACGCGCACCATACCTGACACATACCACGAGGTGTGGTCCTACCTAAGTCAGTAAAGTCAATAGACACTGAATGTGCAAATGCCTCGGGGATGGGTAGTGGTTTGAGTAGGCCAAGGGGAGGTCGTCGTACTACCTTGTTCCTTTCGCATAGCTCACAGGTTTCCACATAGTGCAGCATGTCACTCCTCATCTCCTTCCAGAAGAAGCGTTGCGATAGGGCTGCATACAATTTAAGGGCTCGAAAGTGACCACGAGCATCATGACACTCTGACATCAAGAGTGTTCTCAGTTTGCGGTCATGGGGAATGCGCAAGCGTTCCTCACCTCTGCTGCAAGTATACAGCAGGTCTGAAACCAGAGTATATCCTGGTTCAGATGCAGAATCATCCTGGAGAGTCCTCACTATAGGCCCAAAAATCACATCTTGGGGCAGCAATCGGGCAATGGTCTGACGAGTCTTATCTCCAAACGAGTGAGTGAAGGAGATCAAGAAGAGAGCGCCAAGCCTACGAGAAAGGGCATATGCTACTCGATTATAGCAGTCTTTCTTGTGTTTTTGTTCAAAGTCAAACATGTCAATGAACTGAATGTAACGAGCAAGCTTGTCATTCAGTTCTCCCTGGGACTTCATCCACTGTAGGGTGGAGTGATCGGAAAAGATTTTGAAGTGCCTGCCCAAGAGGAAGTGCTTCCAATGCTTAAGCGCTGACACAAGAGCATAGAGCTCTTTCTCATAGGTAGAATTTTGCAGCTTCTTTGTTTTGATCTTCTTGCTCATGTACTCTACAGGCTGCAACCCATTCACATCATCTTGTTGAAGTACCGCCCCTACACCATACTGTCTGGCGTCAGTGGTAAGCACAAAAGGCAAGGTAGGATCCGGTAAATTCAAAACAGGGGCACGGCTCAAGGCCTCCTTGAGACGTGTGAAAGCCTCCTGACACTCTGATGTCCAAAGAAAGGAAGCGTCTTTCTTTGTGAGATTAGTCAAGGGAGCTGTGATAGAAGAGAAGTTATGAATCAACTTCCAATAATAAGATGCAAGCCCCAAGAATGACCGGACATCACGAATGTTAGCAGGCCGAGGACAGTCCTAAACTGCAACAACTTTCGTTGCTTCAAGAGCCAACCCCTCTCCAAAAATGACGTGACCCAGATAAATCACAGAGGGAACCCCAAAAGAGGACTTCTCCCTGTTGATCTTGTACTGGTTATCACGCAGTGCCTGGAGGACCAGAGCTAGATGCCGCGCATGCTCCTGGGAAGATCGACTGAATACCAGGATATCATCCAAGTGGACAACTACAAATCTGTCAAGGTAATGCCTGAGTATGCGATGCATCTCTGTCTGGAATGTGCCTGAGGCATTGCAAAGACCGAATGGCATAACTAGGTACTCGTGAGTGCCATACCGGGTCTTGAAGGCTGTCTTGTGGACATCACCTTCAACCATCTCAATCTGGTGATAACCAGATTTGAGGTCGATCTTGCTAAAAATGGTACACCCCTGCACCATGTCCAACATATCGTCAATACGAGGAAGAGGCTTTGTAGACTTCCTCGTGATTTTATTGAGACCACGGTAGTCCACGCACATCCTGAATTCACCATTCCCCTTTGGAACAAAGAGGACTGGTGCTCCAAACTCAGATGTGCTGGGCCTGATCCAACCCTTGCTGGTCAGGGTCATTAACTGTTTCCTGAGCTCATCAAGTTCAGCAGGTGACATCCTGTAGACTCATCCCTTGGGAGGGACCGAACCAGGCAGGATCTCAATCTTATGTTTGGTCTGCCTATGGATAAGTCCAGTAGGCTCCTCCATAAGATTTGAGAAGCGGTCCACAACCCGCTGAATTTGAGAGGGACAGGGAGTAGTTTCGACATCAGTCTGTTTGACATAAGCCACAAACAGACGGAGGTGGTCGGTCTGGTGCGAGAAACGCAAAAATCTGCAAGCACTCATGCAGTAACAGCTGTTGGCCGGATGATACTCATCGGAGAGCATACAACGGCGATAAACCCCATGCCGGTCAAGTAGGTCAACCCTAGGGATCTGCCAGTCGATCCTAGGATAAGTGGCACAAAGCCGCTGCAGAGAGAAGACAACATCAAAGGGAACATTAGGAAACACGTAGAAATTCAGGCGATGCCTGATCTTTCCCTGTTTATCAAAGGTTACAGGAAGTCCTTTGACGGCTGTCGTGATCCTAACTGTGGAAGAGTCCCCAATGCGAACCTCTATAGGCTGCCGCAATTTCACGATTCTTTGATCCACGTGCAGCTTGCTGACTGCCTTGGGAGATACGAAGTTGCGAGTAGCCCCACAGTCTAAGAGCCCTTTGATCTTGGCTCCCAGGATAGAGGGTCGAAGCCACAAGCGGTTATCGGGTAGCTGAAAATTCAGGAATGAAAACTCTGAAGTGAGAGTTTTGGGCAGTCTGAAAATTATGAATGGTCTTGAAGTGGTGAAAGGTCCGAAGACCCTGAAAACCACCTGTTTAGGAAGGCTGCATCCTGAAGTGGTGAATTGTGCCCTGATGAGAGTTTTGGGCAGTCTGAAATCTTGAATGGTCCTGAATTGGTGAAAGGTCCGAAGACCATGAAACCACCCTTCACCACTTAAGGATGCAGCCTGCCTAAACAGGTGGTTTTCAGGGTTTTCGGAGCTTTCACCACTTCAGGACCATTCAGGATTTTCAGACCTGAATGGTCCTGAAGTGGTGAAAGGTCCGAAGACCCTGAAAACCACTTGTTTAGGCAGGCTGCATCCTAAAGTGGTAAAGGGTTTCCTGAAGTGGTGAAAGGTCGGAAGACCCTGAAAACCACTTGCTTAGGCAAGCTGCATCCTGAAGTAGTGAAGGGTGTCCTGAAGTGGTGATGAAAAATACGACTGTTGTAAACCTTCTCTCCTTCCCACGTCTCATCCAGCTCAAAGTCCTCAAAAGTGAAGGATCCTGAAGATGCAACTCCCAGAGAAGAACCAGCGAGAGAATGTGAAGATACACCTTCATCAAAAAGTGAATCAGCACTGGTGGAAGGAGTTGCTGCTTCCACCTCTCTCTGCTCTAGTTTTTTGAACTAAAGCTGCCTATAGGCCTGCGAGGCATGCTGGGACAGTCCTTTAAGAAATGGCCCCCCTTGCATCTCAGGCAGACACCCTTGTCCTTTCTCTTCCTCCTGACCCCCTCCTAGATCCTGAGTGCATGCCAGAGGAAGGTGGAAGGGTCAAGGGGGTCAGCTGGCCAACGGACGTCACGTGGTAGTGGTACTCTCTGGGCACCAGGGGAAGAGGCACGTCCCTTACCTTTCCCCTTGCTGCTGGTTGGCACTTTCCGGGTTAGGGCTTTACCCCATGCCATGCCCATCAAAGCATCAGTCAGGGCAAGAACAACAGGATCTACTGCAGATGAGGGAGCAGTCCCAGATGGAGGGGTCCCATTCTGGGATGCTGCATCACTATTTGAACTGGATGCTGCAGCAGCGAACAGGGCACCCTTCCTCCTTCTTCGCCCCTTTGAGGAGGTTCCCTTCCTTCCTTCAAAAGGTGCTTCCTGGACATGGAGTTTGACTCCAAGTCCAGGGCTGCTCTGCCAAAGGACCGCCAGTCCTTGTGGCCTTGAGAGCATAGTGCAAGCTGAAATTGCTCAGGCGCTGCCCTGAGGAAATGAATGAGCAGATCCTGCTCACTCATCTCCAACCCAGGAGTCGATGTCAGACTCTCAAAGGTGGAGTACAACTTGGACAAGGAGCCATCAAACTTTTTCTGGCCCAGACGCATAATTTTGTCTACTGCTTTTCTCGCCTGCTCCTTGTCTGCAAACCGGTCCGGCAGTGCCTGCAGAAATCCAGCCACCCCCAACCTCTGCGCCCAATCAGACATCTCCATACCTTGCTTGCTAGAGGTAGAGGTGCACCATTTTAGTGCAGTCCTCTCCAGACGAGGAAGGATGGCTGACACTTTCACGTCCTCGTCACATTTGAACCCACTCAGGTAGGTTTTTTGTGCAGTGACCCAATCTGCAACATCCACCTTAGGGTCCTCGCCAGAGAACATGGGTGGAGGGGTCAACTCGGACCGCTGTTGATCGAATGAAACTGAGGGTTGTGAAGCGGCTGTTGACTTTAGTGTAGAAGATGGGGATGTGGGTCTGGATTGTGGGAGTTGCCGAGGGCCTGCTTGAGAAGGCCCAGGGGATGGAGACAAGGTCAGGGTGGTAGGGATCTTCAAATGAGTGAAGATCTGATCCAGTTTGGCAGAGATGTCATCCCGCTTTTTAGCAAAAGTTGAGTGGCTGCTCTCCAGACTGGTAATCCGGTCATCCCAGTTAGTAAAATAAGAACGGTGAATATCATCCTGCAAGAGCATGAATTCAGCCATGTCCTTGTTGTACTGACTGGAACTACCACTTGTCCTGATCTTCTCCACATCTGCAATCAGCAGCTTTCTCCTGGCCTCCTTTTGAGCTGCTTCTTCTTTCTTTTTCAGCTCAGCCTTTAGGGACTCAACTGCCAGGGCCTGCAGGTGGAGTTTCTCCTCCTGGGCCTGCAGTTCAGCCTCTGTAGGGTCGAGAGGAATCTGAGGCTTCACATCAGAAGCCTCTCCCTTCTCAGCCTCTGCCATCTCCACAATTCAGATAAATAAAAATAAAAACAATTAACAGAAGACAAACAGGAGGTAATAGGAATTGAGTTTTCTCTCCAGTACTCACTCAATTGCTATCACCTGCCTGAAGAGAGGAAGTTGGTTAGTCTGAGCAGGTGAGTAATCAGTCTCAGCAGACCTCTTGAGGGTCAGGGTCAGTTTAGAGTACACTCATCAAAAATCCATTTCACGATTTTCCCATCATTGCCCTGAACCAACAATTGTACGCAATAATTGCAAATTCTGCATCAATAACTGACAGGATGCAGTCTTGGACTGATTAGTGTTGATTAGTAGTTAGACAGAGTGACTAATTAGGGATGGACAGGTGTCCACTGATACCCAAGATGCAACACAGGGAATCCTATTTTTAGACCTACCCTGCAGACTTCACCACTGTATGACCCTGTATGCCATACCCGGGGTATGGCGAATTACAGTTTTCACTGTAACTGACTCAAAACATCAAATTTGGATGTGCGATTTCAGACACAGGCCGAGTACTGAATTGCAATTTACCAGGGACTGGCATAATTGAATTCCGACGGACGAAATTGAAGTTATGACTGACCCTAGTCTAGCCAAGCTTCAACTATGTCAGTGCAAAATTCAAATTTGCATTATCATTGACAACAGACCCTAGATTCACCAATTCACTATACAGTATAAGTCGCAATAGTGTAAAACAGTCACAGATGAAATTTGAGTCAGGAAGGAGGTCAATCAGGGTTAGTAGAAGTCAGAGAAGATAGGTAGGGGAAGTAGGCTATGGCTGTCCCACAGTCTGAATTTCGATTTTCAACTGTCTACTGACTGTCAGACCAAATTTCATTATTCTAAAAATAGACCCAGAATCGCCACACAGAGTAGAGTAAGGAACACACTTACTTCAGGGTCAACTCTGAAGAAGATGAGTGAAACTTGGGCTATGGCTGAGTGGTCAACCCTATCTCGCCAGTCTCATCTCCTGTTGATTCCCAGTGTTCCCACGGACCAAACTGCCTGAAACTTGGTGATCCAGTAGATTACCCTGAGGCGCTTCACCCCCAACTGATGGATTCAATGAATTTGATCTCCCAGGTGCCGATAACTGACAAACTGAGTGCAGCGCCACATCACCCTGTACTACGCTGCTTGGAAATTGGGGATCCTAACCCAATTCCAAAATCGCAACCTCCTGGGATCACTTTCTTGCCAATCGCCAGCCTCCAGATGAATCGCCAGGCTAAAAATAGCCTCTCAGAGCCTCTCAGGCCTCTGAGCACCAATCGCCAACCACTCCTGCACAACCCTAGTCAGGAGTGAGTCACCCTCTGCCCAATTCTTCTCACCACACACTCACCACCACCACCCTTACTGACAACAACCCTGAAGATGATGAATCGCCATGAAACTCAACTCCAGTATCTCTCTACATGATGATGATCGCTCCAACTCATCAATCGCTCAGAGTCTGGATCCAATCGCTCCAATACCAACTATTATGATTCTGGTTGTTTCTTGTCTGAAGACCAACACTCACTCACATGGACTCCCAAGTATGCCCATACATACACAGAAGGAAGGGGAGAGGATAGGAGTATCACACCGCACTGGGAGAGATAAACACAGCGGATGACTTGACCATGCGATATGACAGGGTACACTGAAAGTGCAATTCACTCCACTCAATCCTCACAACCAGTCATAAAGAAAAGCCGAGTAGATCACATCCGGGAAACAATGAAACGATGATAGTCCAAACCCACTATTACACTGTTTATTAAACTCAAAGTTTGAAATTGTCATAATAACTTCAGACCTACAGTGCGCTGCTCAGAAATGAGCAGCACTTCACTCCCCAACCCGGAGTAACCACTCGTGACACCCCTGAGCCCCTGAAACATAAAGCGCCATCCAGATACAGCCTCCAAAGGGAAGCGCCACCCTGAAGCATGCCTCTGAGGCCAAGCTCCACTCAGAGGATGAAGAAGAAGACCAGCACCACAGTATCTGATGATGACAAAGTGTCGGAAGACTTCCCGGATGGAAGTCTGCAGCAGCGCCACCAAATCCTGACAAGATGACCTTTGAGGAAGAAGCTGCACCTATTCGCTGCAGCCCCACAACCCTAGAACCCCACTCCGGAGGAGGGTGCAGCAGGGCACCAACTTCTCTCGCCTCCAGCAGACCTCAATAGCCCAGACCTCTGACAGCCCCACGTGGTGACAGAGTACAGCGCAGGTCCCAGCTATGGCCGGCGCTCTGAAGGTCTGGCTATGTCCGTCTCCCACAACGCTGAGTTGTCACCATTTCCAGTTCACACTTAGCGCAGCCGCGATGTAGTTGGTACCAACTGCCCAAAAGCCCTGAACCGATGTGCCTAACCTATGTATAGCTACTTTAGCCTAGACTCGACCTAGACCGGACTGCCTGACCGACCGATACCGTTTCAGTTTCGGCCTCTCGGCCTCTACCTTACCCGGCTATAGGCTATAGGACCGTCTATCAGTATAGGCCTTTAGGGCCTGTCTGTCCTAGGGGTAGCCCGGGCCTGCTATTCGTAGTTAGGGTAGCAGTAGGAAATTCAGTTAGTGCTGGGCCTGTATTTTCCCAGATTTGCAGATATGTCCCTCACGAATTTCCACTACAGGTAGGTCTCTCGGTTAGCCCTCAGCCAAACAAAATTACGAATCTACCCTACCTATGGTACAGCCTCGACAGAGAGAGGCTACAGGCAACCAGAAAACAGCAAGTCATTGCATGGCGGCCAACCTGCCTCTTGGGCGGTGACTTCCAGGCCGCGCAGCCTCCAAGCAACAGGTACCTCCTCCCTTTCCGAGGTAAACATCATTGCAGGTCCTGATATCGTCAGCACAGGCCCTAGACTACAGACTACTTGGACTGGTACCCGCTTAGACCTAGCCTACCGCTACTGGGCCTCTAAAAATGCTACTTTTGTATTCTTCTGCTCGGCCTCCAGTCCCCGACTCATCTACCGCTTCTTGAGTGGTACCAGCCTACCTACTATTTGAGTGTTTTTTTTTTTCCCTCGCTGCTCTAAGTGTCACGGGCCTACTCCTGCCACTTGAGTGTTTTCCCCGCTGCAACCCTCAAAGTCACAGCCACAGGTAAGTACCGGCCCTGCAGGGCCTCCCAAACAAGCAAGTGCCCTTATGGGTCACACACACACTCAGGCCGACACACACTAAGACCGACACACACTCAGGCCGACACACACTCAGGCCGACACACACTCAGACAGGCACGCACACACACAGAGTTAGAAAACTCAGCAGAAACTGGGGATCTCAGCAAGGCATTCATTATAGTGGCAAAACTCAGAAATCAGCTGTGTTCTCAGTCCGTGTTTTGGCAGGTCCTTACACCGTTCCTCGTCCCTTCTGCCTCCGTGCTCCCCTTGTTAGTTGGTGGACTGATGGATTCAAGGAGGTTGGAGCCCGTGGCCAAAAGAGGCATTAGGACTTTTGTTCACATCTCTCTCCATCTTCATCCTTTTTCTGAAAGCGGGTTGGCAACTTCACATCATTACATTCATCTGATTCCATCAGGTTTTGAACTTATAAGCTGTTTGCTAACAGTTATATGTGTGTACTATTCAGCAACATGTGCCACACAGTTCACGCTTCTGATCTTGCTTGGGTTTTTCACTGCATGAGTTTTAGCTGAAGTATCTGCATTGTTGTTGCGATTCATGTATGGGCATGACTGAGCATTGATGTCTGTGGATATCAACGGATGCGTCGGATAGTTCATTCCACAACTGTCTTCCCTTGAACGCAGCGGATCCTCATCATGACGGTATTGGACTGGAAAGGTTGCTTGTATACATTCATAATCAGGGTGTGTTATGTTCGGGGGAAGATGGTGGTGGACTTCTTGCTTGGGAATGTATGTCCATGCTTGCCAAGTGAGTCAGGTGAAGAAGCCCGCTCACCCAGAAAATTAGGGCAGGTGAAAATGCGGTTGATGTTTTTTTCTTTACACTTTTTTTTTTTTCCTCTCTCTTCTCCAGATCGAACTTCGCAGCTGGATTGTGATCTATCAGAGGACGCAGAATTGGCCGTTCTCGCTGTAGCGTGTAGTGGGCATGGCAGATCCAAATTATTTTCGCTCTGGCTTGTAGTGGGGAGGTGGAGGAGGGGTGGTTTGGGGCATGTTGTTTAAAGAGCTGAGAAGGCGATGGTGGAGTTGAGGCAGGTTTGATGGCCTAGTGCTGATGTGTTACATGCTGCGCCTGCAACAGGCTGCACGGGCCATTTTCAGGCCCGTGTCATTTTCAGCCCGAAAGCCTGAAAACAAGGGCCTACAGGCCCTGTGTCGTTTCAGCCTGAAAGCCTGAAAACAAGGGCCTGCAGGCCCTGTGTTGTTTCAGCCCAAAACAGGGCCTTTCCGGCCCTGAGTGGAGGGCCATTTTCAGGCCCTCATCAGATCGACCTGCCCTGAAACTCAGGCACCAGACCAGGGTTTTAGCACAGGCCATTTTGGGCCTGTTTTCAAGACAACCCTTGGTTGAGCTTCAACGCCAGGGTCTGGCACGTTTTGGCATTGGCAAGAGCAGCCTCCTGGACGGGCCAGCACTATATAGGACTGGCCTGCCCTGCAGGCTGCAGGTAGTTCCTAGGTACTTCCCAGGCACTTCACGTGCAGTTCAGGAGGCAGGAGGTAGTCAGGATTGGGCAGCAGCACTCTGGAGGAGCACTGCAGGAGTAGTGGTAGCACTAGCCGTAGTCTTCAGCGCTGGGCGCCAGTAGCGTTAGCAGTAGTCTTCAGCGCTTGGTGCTAGTAGGAGCTAGAGTAGTACTGGAGAGAGAGAGAGAGATTGGGCGGAGGCCAGGGAGAATTACCTGCAGCGCCATAGCTCCAGCTTTGTCTTCGAGGTACCTGCAGCACAGTGCCAACTTCACAGGTTAGTACTTGGCACGTGAGAAAGAGAGAGAGTTCTTCTTCTTCCTCTTCTCAGTCCACCATCTCCCTTTCACCCTCTCGCTATCTGACTTCACTGCATCAGCAGACTACGAGAGAGAGCTTGATGACATTTGGATCCAGAATTGGATGTTGGGCTTCAGACACTTTGACGAGGGATTATTTGGGACTTGTAACGAAGACTTGGTGTTCACGACTTTCCCATCTCCCCCCCTCCTCTTCTTCGTCTGTTCCCCTCCTCTTCGTCTGTGCATGATCAGGACCTGGCGCATTCTTCCTGTGTGTAGCGCCAGGCCTCCTTCACACCTTGTGATGAAGATGATGTATGTTTAGTCTGCATTGCAACATTGATTGGGGTCGTCATTGGTATTCTAGCATTCTGCTGTGCTGTCTTGTACTACGTGAGGGAGGTCAGTCCCGGTCAGGTCAGGACTTGTATCTAAGTCTTCCGCTGCGCCACGAGGCGCCATTTTGTATGTATCAGAATGTACCTTGCTTGTTGAGATTTCACTAGCACTGCATTGTCCATTCAGTCCTTTTTATCACATTGAGGATCTTTGGTTATATAATATATATGTACATCACCCAACTGGGCACGTAACAGTTGGTATCGGAACACCACACGTAAATCAGGACAACCTGATCTGACACGTGTGCGGGGACTACGTAGCTGATTAGTCTTGATTGATTGATTAGAGCACACTAGTTAGCCCCCAAAATCACGATTTTGACCTCACTTCTGAAAACCGATTTTTTATTCTTTTCTTGGATTTTGTTTTCCCGCTATTTCTGTTGAAAAAATCGCAATAGCGCAACACCTGAAATTTCCGTTTTTGTTTTTCTTCTGAAAATTCGAAATTTCGTTGTTGGAAATCCGGAATATCTTTGTTTTGAAAATTTCGATTTCCTTTTGCAATTTCCCGCTATTTGGAAAGCCGGAAATTTTTTTTTCCGAAATTCGTTTTTTTGAAAACGGTACGGGAATCCCTCTTGCAGATATCATTTTCCAAACTGCGCGCACTCTCATCTGCAATCAGACTTGTTCTCCAACACACTTTTCATGCATGTAAACAGCAACGCAGCATACTGGCGACATACGCCCACTCAAAAATCAGATATATGGCTTTCAGATACGAGTTCACTCTCAATTGGCTATGGCGACTTCAGAGCCCAAACATCTCACTGTTCACATACACTGGATCACCCTGGATATCCCACACGCATCACTGTAACACTCGAACACACACACACACTCACTACTAA